>CM045493.1:60682227-61227227 GCA_024704745.1 Rosa lucieae | reverse complement strand
TATATATATGTTTTTAGAAATTAGAATTATATAAACATTACCGTTGGATTTGGAAAGGGAATCCAATGATTCCAAATTTCCAATCCTAGAATTCTAATTTTCTACCGTTGGATTTGGAAAATGGAGACCACCTGTCTCACACTCTCACACCAGCGTATTTGACCTAAAATCAAAACCCTATATCGCTATTCACTACTTTTCTCTCTCGACTCAGCCGCTATCTCCATTCTCCAACTCTCCATTGCCTCCAGCCCTCCATTCTCCAGCCCTCCAACTCAGTCTCAGTCTCGACCACGGCCTCAGTCTCAGCCATCCATTCTGTCTCAGTCTCTCAGATCGACTCTGATCGACCACGGCCTCAGTCTCAGTCTCGACCACGGCCTCAGTCCAGCCCTCCATTCTGTCTCAGTCTCTCAGATTGACTCTGATCGACCACGGCCTCAGTCTCAGTCTCGACCACGGCCTCAGTCCAGCCCTTCATTCTGTCTCATTCTCTCAGATCGAATGCGATCGACCACGGCCTCAGTCTCAGTCTCGACTCTGTCTCATTCTCTCAGATCGAATGCGATCGACCACGGCCTCAGTCTCAGTCTCGACTCTGTCTCATTCTCTTAGATCGAATCCGATCGACCACGGCCTCAGTCTCAGTCTCGACTCTGTCTCATTCTCTCAGATCGACCACGGCCTCAGTCTCAGTGTCGACTCTGTCTCATTCTCTCAGATCGAATCCGATCGACCACGGCCTCAGTCTCAGTCTCAACTCTGTCTCATTCTCTCAGATCGAATCTGATCGACCACGGCCTCAGTCTCAGTCTCGACCACGGCCTCAGTAGCATCTCTCAAGTTTATAATTTTTATACATTAGTGTTGCTTTGATCTGCCACTTATTAATTTTTATCTAGTTGCTGTACGATTAATTATTTGCTAGTTTTGATTGTGATCTCTTACATTGCAGGATGAGTAAGATGCACAAAGGAAGGGACAGTAGCACGGTTGTGAACCTAAATGGTAGCCCGATTGTGATCTCATCATTAAGGCTCATCCCCACACTTAATGATCATGGAAGTATGGTAAGTTTCAAGGTCAGTAAATTTTCAAGGTCAGTAAGTTGCAGTTTATGTTTGAAATAGTAATTGGATCCTTAACAATTCTTAGATGCTTTTATATACAAACTTTATATGAAGTTAGACTATAGTGGGTAGTTTTAAAAGCTTGAATTGGTTCATTTGAAACTTTGAGTTGCTTGCTTTTACTAGAACTTGCAGATTATATATTTGTAATAAGTGGCTCATTTAAAGAATTTTTTGCAGGGCTGTACAAATTATGCAGGGCTGCAGGCAGATTCTAGTGTTAGCCTCAATGATACCAAGTCTGAATGGAAAGACAATATGCCTAATTGGATAAACTCATAGAAATTGTATTAATAATTTGCTTTTGTTCTAAGTTGTAAATTGGGACACTTTGTAGTTTGTATTCTGTCTTTTTATTTCAATACATTAAAACGGACGTGGGGATGAGCCTCCTAGTTCGGCTAGGTTCCAAACCCCTTAAAACTTTAGAAGGAAATAAATAGAATCCTTAATATGACCTGTGATGATCTAGATTCTAGAAGCAGGATATCTTATATCCATTTTAGACAAGACCTTATCAATTAGTTATTAGTTGAATGAGGTTGTGTAAAATTAGTTGTTGTGGACGAAGCTAAATATTGCATAATAAAATGGTTTCTGAAACTCGCATAATACAAAAGCCCGGCCCGGCCCGAAAAATGGTGGGCTACCCGGCCCGGCCCGTAAAAGCCCGCAAGGCCCGCCTTATATGGACAGGCTTGGATCCGTTGATTTACAATGAAGCCCGGCCCGGCCTGGCCCGTCACTATTTAAAATTTTCATTAGGCCCGGCCCGGCCCGGCCCGGCCCGGGCCCGCTATGAATGGGCCGGGCTTGGCCCGGCCCGGCCCGTTGACGAGGCCTATTGTCAGTGACAACCCTGACAATTATTAAAATCAGAAATTGAAAGCTTTGAAAACTCAATCACATAGCAAATATCAAATTCATGGTGCTTGAGCTCACAGACTCCAGAGGTGTTCGACGAACTAGCCATTTTCGATAAAAGTAAAATAAATGAGAGATTAAGAATAGGGAGAAAATAAAAGATTTAGAATAGAGAGATATATATGAGGAAGTAGAAGGAAGATGTGAAAAAGAATGTTGAAGTCATATGTATTTATAGTGTAAAAGTTTTTTTTTTAAAAAAATTTCAAACCAACGGCTAAAAAAAGAAATTACAAACCAATGGCTAAAAAAATAAAAATAAAAACCCAACGGCAACTAGCCGTTGCTGATGTCATGCACATGTCACACAGCACTACCACAGGTGGACCTCCCATTTCTGATCCATTTGGCCCTAAGGGCTAAAGTGCTACCTTGAAGGCTATATTTGCCCCTTTGTTTAGCCTTTTGGCCCTTAATTTTAGCATTTTGACCCTAAATTGTTTGGGTTGGAGACCAAAAGGGCTAAAATATAGCCCTTTAGCCCTTTAAACCAAGGGGTTGGAGAAGGCCCATTCCAGTTGGAGATGGCCTAAAAGGGTATTCATGAGGCTATATTTACCCCTTTGGGTTGCCCTTTTGATACGTTCAAAGCAAGCATATAATTTAACCCTAGAAATATCACTAGTAGTATAAGCAAGTAGGGATCGTTCTATTCCGGGGATTGAGGGTACACCTGTCAATGTAAGACAATTTAAACAATTAAAATAAAACAAAGTATAATATTTACACATATAAACACTTTCCACGAAATTAGGGGGGGTTTTAGGTTTTTGGTTTGTTTTTCGAAAATTAAAAATAAGAATTAAAACTAAGTATAAACAAAAACACAAATACAAGAATGAAATGTAAGAAACAAAGATTAAAACCAAGTTCATGATTGAATTCGAATTAACTTCATATTGTTCTTCCAAGTCATGTGAAAGGAGTTGATCATGTGAAACATTCGAAAGCAAACGATTTCCCATATTTTACTTTTCAACGCTAATTAATCTAAATGAAAGCACATAGATTAATCCTATCAAACGTGTAATCAAACCCTAGAAAGCTAGTCAATCATACATGTTCAACGCAAGAAGTTCAAGGAAAGGCTATCAACTCAAGTGTACAACTTAGTATGAATAAGTTCACCTAATTGCAATCCTCTTCAATTGAATTCGATTTTTGTCCAAAACCTTTACTACTTTGATTCAAGTTTACACAAAACGAAAAGTCGATTTCATGTTCTTAAACCTAGCACCAATTATATCAAAACCCTAAGTGTTTGCAACCACATAAGATTAAAATACAAAAGTTATCTATAAAGCAAATTCAATCGAACAATCACACATAAGCAACTATGGAATCACAAAATAGAAATCGAAAATCCTTTATTCAATCATAAAATTTCAGATTATAAACCTTGTTCAAACATCAATGTCAACTAGAAACAATTCTCACGAAACAAAGCAAGATTACAAAGAAAGAGGTTGAATTACACCGTGAGATGGAGATGGGGATGAAGGATGAAACGTTATGGATTCTTGAATCTCGAAAGCAAGCTTCAAGGTGGAGGATGGAAGATGATGCTCACGGCTCCTTCTTCTTCTTCTTCTCCCTTGCTTGAAACGTTGAATGCACTAGAGGATGGAGAGAGCTTTCACGTAGAGAGAATTTTCTGAATTATGGGGTGGTGTCTAAAACGTCAAGAATGAGGGAGTATATATAGGGGACGTTGGCCTTGGTCTCCAAGTCTTCATGAATCTTCTATTATTTTCCCAAAGAATTATTTAATAATTCTGCATAGCTTCGACCAATCACGTAGCGCCATGTAAGCCCTGGTGTGTCATCCAACCAATCACAAGCCTTCAAAATAAGTCCCAAATATATTATTGCCGAATATCCATGAATTAATTCTGATTTTCTTCCTTATTTTCGGCCAAAATTCCTTTAGGAATTGTAGGAACGAATCTGGACTTGTGTTTGAACCTTTTCTTCCTTAAATCTCTCCATGGACTACCTTTAACGTCATCCTTGATTTTCTCTTGATTTTCATGACAAAATGCAGATTTTATTCCTTATTTTCGTCCAAAATATATTGAGGGGCTTTAGGAACGAATCTGGACTTGTTTTGAGCTTTTTCTTGTTGCACAATCCCTTGAAACTCTCCCTATAATATTTCCAACATTTTTCCTTGATTTCTTCTTGATGTTTCACATTATCTTCATGATTTCCCATGGAAAAATCAGATTTAATTCCAAAAATATCTCCATTACGTCACAAAACCCTAATTCCATGGGCTTTTATGGGCCTTGATCCATTTTGCCGAAAATCCAAAGAGTTCTTGGGCCTCGTTGCTTCTTCTTCAAGCCTTCTCATTTTCCAACGCAAAACACATTATTTTTCCATTTCTTTTTCATGGTTGCGTTGGAAACTTGCTAGGGAAGCCTTCCTCCATTTCATAGGATTTCCTGGTTGGACTAGGAAAGCTTATTTCTTCATTTCTGCTCAAATGTGTGGGCCGTTTTCTCTCATATTCGTTCGTCTTGATGTTCGCAAGCTCCTCTTTCCATTCATGCGTTAATTTCCACTTTTTTAGCTCGGAGGTCCTGAAAATAGAAACTATACTTAAAATAGAAACTTACTAAAAATGAAAAATAGAAACTTTCCTAAACTGAAAAATGGAAACTTGCCAGAAATGAGAAATGAAAACTACAAAAATGGAAACTTTCTACAATAAGGAACTTTCCCAATCAAAGAATGGAAACTTTCCAAAACAAGGATTTTTCAAGGAAATGGCGCAGAAAATGTAGGGAAAAACAGTTAAAACGTCGCATTAAGATGCTCCTATCACCTTTAGCCCTAACATTTGGCCCTTTAGCCCTTAGTTTGGTGGGTTAGAGATCATTTGGGCTAAAATATAATCCTTTAGCCTTTTAGTTTTGTGGGTTTGAGAATGCCTAAGATACTATCGAGGTACGGCTATATGAATATTTATGTTTTTATCTATATCTCTACTATTATAAAAGAAAACTAAAGTTTGGTGTCAAAGTCTTCACCAAATTTTGAAATGAATATTTATAATGAAATTATCTAAAAAAATTATTATGATAAAATAAAATAAAATTGAGCTAGTGAAGGAAAAGAAAAGTTCAATTTTCACCCTTTTTTAATTATAACACGTGCATCACACGGGTATGAGGTTAGTTCTTATAACATGATAACTAGTGCATAATGCATTTCAATGAGTTTGTTTCATTACTATGAGTAATTTATTTTTCTTTCTCTTGTTGGTTATTCAGTTCTTTATGTTAGTTAGATGACTAAAATGTATATCAGGGAATTGTAGACCCGAGCTCCAGCAGAAAATTTGAATAAATATGGATGAAACTTATAGCACAGTGTATTATTCACGCCGAAGTCGGTATAGTAATTAGTCAAACGAAAATGCACTGCCTTGTGAAAAACTCAAACAAATATAGAAGTTTCTTAATGCATTGAAGCGCATTTCTTCAATTTTCTTTTATTTTTATTTTTATTTTTTTTAAATGAACTTCCAAATCTCAAGCATGAATCTGTAAGAATACTACACAAGACATCGATCAAACATGTCCAAAAAGTTGTTTAACATTGTAAGGCCCAGTTACATCTGGTGTTCCACTCCATATCAGCTTTGCTAATTGTAGGTTGACTTTTTCAGTGGTATGGCTACCATCGAACCACACATAATTCCCAGGGTCACTACATAACTCATACCCTTTTGTTTCATTACCGCAACCAGATCCCCAGTATGCTCCAATACCACAACACGCATCTGAGCCGTCAGTAAAGCCTTCAAAATAAGGTATTTCAGAAGAAAAGAATCATCATACATCAAACTTAATTATTTGGCAACATCAGATTGTTAATGCAGGGATATAAAACATAGACTAGCTACGGTTTGGCCATAACTCTATGGGTTTCAATATTTGATTGAAGTACAAAAGTATTTTACCAAAGGGAGTTACATGTAAAAGTGTGTTGATGAGCTCAAAGAAAGATTAGAATGTTTTTAAATGTTACTCCATGTGAAAAACTTTTGCTTCCTGCAGTAGTACTAAGTTTTCGTCTGAAGACAAAAATTGTGTTTCCCTCGCCTGACCAAAAAAATTAATGGTCAATCAATCAGCACGAGAGCTTTTGTCTTCTTGATTTGTTAGAGTAAATATTGTCTTACAAACCAAGTCTAATTAACAAGGAAAAAGCTCTAAAACCGGAAAACTTCTAAACGTGGAATCTGATGAAAAATTAAATCCGATAGTGGAAAAAATCCGGAATACGCCAGAGTCTTGTGTATGCATGGTGTCTTACTATAAAGATCTAGTTTTGTAATAAGGATTATCACTGCCAGCCCGGTTACCATATTTTGCTGGGCTATGCATTCGATCTCCAATCGCATCATAGTACTCAAAAACTGAGTATTTGAACCCTGGCTTCTGGCTCTCCAACTCTTTGAGGACATTTGCCAGAGCTGTATTGTGTAGCCTTATCAAACTCTCGAGTTCTTCAACACACCCATCACTAAGTTCAGTGTTGTATAGGGGTGGCTGAAATTCCCGAACATGCCGAAACCAGCCGAAAACAGGCCGTACCACCGCCGTCGGTGCCGACTGAGATGGTAACCGGAAGATACGGTTCGGTTTACCGTACCGTACTACTTGTACGCGGCTCTGTATCGGTACCCTAATATCAATTATACGGTATTACCGTACCGACCGTACATATATACTTGTATTATTTTTTATTTATTTTTAATACTAGGTATGTTTATTAGCCGTTGATTTCTAGGGAGGGTAAATGATAGCCGTTGGATCTTAGTGGAGATTGGGTTAACCTAACAGGGGTCACTCAGATTAGGTCATTTGCAGCCTCTCTCTTTGTCGAGTCTCGACCCTCTCTTCCTCTCTCTTCCTCTCAGAACCAATCTCAGAACCAAACCCAGCCCCAACCCAATCCCAAAAACAACAATGAATGAATCGATCATTGATGCGAACCTCACCAACATAAGCTTCAACCCAGATTGAGTTTGATTTGAGAAATCCCCAAATCGCACTACACCAATTTCGGAATCAGACAACACATATCAGACGACAGCAAACATTTTAACTGTCGTCTGAAATAATCAGACGACAGCAAGAAATATTCTGTCGTCTAAGTTTTCGAATCCAACAACAGTTTTTTTTTTGCTCTTGTGCAAAAGCATTTCAGACAATGGTTGATTTTTTTGATGTTGTCTGAATGAGTCAATTCAGACAACAGTTATTACGTGATGTTGTCAAAGGTTCATTTATACAATGGTTGATAAAAGATGTTGTCTGATTGTTTTTAATCTGACAACAGTTATTATTTCTCTGTTGTGCAATTACCATTAATACAATGGTTGAAAAAGATGTTGTCTGATTGTTTTGATTCACACAACAGTTTTTCAGTTGTCTATTATGCAACTCTCTTTTAGACAATATACTGAAATTGCTGTTGTCTGAGTATTAGGGTTCAATATTCTGTGGCGGTATTTGACTTCAACACTTGAGCCAAAAAATCTAAAATTTCATTTTTCCCTCCATTCAACCAAAACACCCGAGCCCCCCCCCCCCCCCCCCCCCCCCCCCTCTCTCTCTCTCAAAATCACTTTCGATTTCACCTGAGCTGACCAGCCATCTCCCTCTCCTACTCTCCTTCTCAGCTTCCTCATTGCTTCCCATCTCTTTGCTCCTCCTATACAAGAAAACATAGCGCGAGATAGACGACAATTAAGAAATCGAAGCCCAAATCTGTCTTCCTCTTTCTCTTTCTCTTTCTCTGCCACCCCCTACTGCGAAATCCTAACTTTCGCTTGCCACCGCCCCTATCAATAACATTTCATTGATGAAAGGGCTAATACAGAAGCCCACCAAACTGGTTGAAGATCTCTACTCCCGATGTAAGTAATTCTCTAAACCCTAGATTTCTGATGTGGGATTTTATAATTTGGGGGTTTTTGATTGGGAGACCCAGAACTGAGATGTGTGTGTGGTTTTAAAGGTGGAGGTTGCAAGTTTGTGAAGAAGGGTATGACCCCGTCTTAGATCGGTGTGATTCTTCGTGATTCTTATGGAATTGCTCAGGTTAAGAGCGTTATCGGTAGCAAGATCTTGCGTATGTTTTTTTTTTAATTTTGGTGGTTAAAATAAGGAATTGGTTCAGGCTTGAGCATGACCCCGTCTCTATACTGATTTCCTCTCCTTCTTATTGGTACCATTACGCAGAAGAATAGCATTGTCACACCTCCTTTCTGTCTCCTCCGAACCAAGGCAATGATTTCAGTAAGGAGTTGAATTTTGGGTTTTATTTGGGGGTTTTTACATATTATATCAGAATCTCGTTTTTTGTTTATATTTTCTTGTTAGTTCTTCTGTTAATAGGAATATGATACAGAGTATATTTAGGTTGTTTATGTGATTTTGATAATGGGTTTTATGAACAAATTTTATTCGACAAATGATAGAAGTCTACTGATGTCACAGTTAATTGTGTCCTGCTGCTACTTTGTTGCTAATGAATTAGTGTTTTTTATTTCTCCCAATTATCCTGCTGCAATGAGTGCAATCACTATTTTGTATTGATGGGCATAATTGCCTTTACTTTAGATAATCACTATAAGAAGAATAGAATCCTTTCCTACTTCCAGGTTGGATTATTTTCTCCATTTGATACTTGTCAGTTTCTTCCTTAATGACTAGATTTGCATTTTTTTCTCCATAAAGGTGTCCTATAGACATTCAGATGCACTATCATTTAATGTAGTTTGAAGTTTCATTGTGCATTTTGATTTGCTTTCAGTTTCTTTCTTAATAGCTCAGATGCAAGGATCAAGCTAATTAACTATCTATAAAACTTGAAAGGTATTTCCTAGTTTGTAGTTTAGTATTCAATTTGATATTTCTGTGCAAGTAGATTGTGATTGCAATTTGTGACAAGTACAATTGGTTAGGTAATCCGGCTACGGGTAATTGGGATGTTCAGTTAGATAGTGATTTGTAGTTTATTTATTCGTATAGTTATGTCAGTGAGTGAGAATTAAGACTATCAAATCTGCAGTGGCATATGTACAATCTGTTGACAATTTGACAGAAAGGTAGTTAATAGAAACTAATCTTTAGTGTAACGTATGTGGTACTTTGGTTCATATCTTCTTAAATCTTTTGTCCCAAGTCTATAGATGTATCTACAATCTTAGTATAAAGCAACCACATGTCTGATCCGTTAATGAACAATGATCATGCAATTGTACTATCTATATGAGCTGCAAGTTAAAGCAGGAGGCCTTCAATGGTGCATTCGATTATAGGGAAAAGGCCCAAAATGTGAAGGAGCATTATATGTGACTTGCTAGTTGTTTAAAGTTTACTTAAATATAATATTTCAAGAATACTTAGCTCATGGTACGTTTTTTTTTTTGAAAAGGCTCATGGTACGTTTTAATTAGTTAACCTGAATTAGCTATAAGGTGATTGTTTGAAATCTCAAGAAAGCACAAGTTGCCTGAACTGGATGATGATAATCTATCTTCAACTATGTTGCAACTTGGTACAGTTCACTTTTGTCGCAGTGTGATAAGGAGTATTGAAACTGCATGGATATTTGATTTTGAGGAATTCCCTAAGAGAGATAAGGTCAGAATTAGCTGTGATTGAGCAGATGCAGTTTTCACTCCTTTTCATTTCTTCTTTTCCCTTCCCTTTTGAATTTGTTCTCAATTTACAGTTCTTTTATGTTTGTTCTCATTGTTGTGCTATGGTGTGCAGGTTACCTGGCCTACATGTATTATACAGGCCGTCTAGAGGTTTTCAATGAAAACTTCCCTGCTATAAGTAACCTGGTTTTTTATGTTATTGATATCAAAACTCTGATTTTCAATATCCACTATAATGCATGTAATATATATCTATATTGATCATTTCAGTTCAAGGGAAAAGACACACACTCAAGAAGGGATTGATGTAGTTCGAGTAAAGTGGGCAAAGCAGATTGATGGATATATTCAAGATTAGCATGCATATGTAGATTTCTTATTTGTGGTATTATGAAGTTAAATAAATTTGAAGTCTACTTAGTGTAGCAACTAGCAACTGTGAATTAAATTTGTCAAAACAATAGTTTTATGCATTTATCTGATGGTTGTCTCTTCCTGATCAATGTCTTTTTGTTTCAGCTGGAGACTACATCACCGCCTTGAGCTTGCTGGATTTCAATACCTTGGTAGACCAGTGAGTCCAGTGAGTTGACTCCCCCTCTCCCTACTCCTCCAGTCCTCCCTTCCCAACCAAAATGGTCCTAGTTTCAATACTAAATAAATAGGTCCTTATTATGTGTTCTGGATTTTAAGTAAGTGTTGTGACAGTTTTAGCTTATTCACAATGGCAAATTATATTTGACTAACTGGTAGTGTCAAACAGTCAAACCGAATGTTATTGAGTAAAAAATGTGTTCATTTATTTCATTCTTAGTAATGTTTGTTTTGAATCTTTTCTTAATAAAGTATTGTAATGTTCTTTGTCATAGTACTTTTCATGGGAAATTGACCATGTAATCATACATAAAGCATCATAAAGAGGAAAAAATGAACTGGTTTTTATAGTTTCTAGGACTATTGGACTTGTGTGCTGGGTTTTGGACCATATATGTGTTTATTACAGTAGTTTCATAATATTTCTTGTTTTAACAACTTCAGGGACAGAGATAGATATGTACAATGAGACCGCCGATACAGAAAGGGATATTGCAAGCACAACCCCAGGGAAATGGTGGAGGTATGGGCTGAGAAAAAAAAGAGGAATCTGGACAGGTAAGATGGACAACAATCTTAACTTATTTCTTGATAAGTAGTTGATGGTGATATCATATACAAAGAACTGCTTGGCTTTAGCTTAAACCATAATTACTAAGCTGGGATCTTCTTGCTAATTGATAATAGATGGGTTGGTGTACATATGCAGGATGGTGAAAAATGGAATTACATGGCCAACTGCAATTGATATAAAAGATCATGTTCTGGTCATGTTTTGTCTCTTGGATCTTCTTTAAACAGCAGCCTACAGTTTACTAATTTCCAGTTTCCAGGTCATCAGTTGCATATATTTACTTCTACTTATGGATGTAGGTTATGGAGAGCGCCTGTGCATTCCACTTACTCCTAGAATGGTAGACATGCTCAGTGAATAAGCTAAAGTAAACAAAGCAGGCTCTGAGCCTTTGTTCTCTGTTAATTATATGCAGCATCTCAGCAAGGAAAATTTATGTTCTAGGACACTTTAGGATGCCGGAAAGGAATCACTATCACATTTGCTTTAGTTATAGGCATGGTTAATGTGCAATGGACACGTTTTATGGACAAGTTTATAGTTTTTGGGTTTATCAGTGTTAATTCCTTGTAAATGTTGGCATGAATATTGCTTATGGAATGAAATGGTTTTTGGAATCAAGGATGTGTTGTTCAATTGCACAGAATGTATGTCTTTTCGTCTATCTCAGACAATTCAACACCAACAATAAACCATTGTCTAACAAATGAACATGAAGACAAAAGAAAGAAAAAACTGTTGTCTGGATCATCTATCTACAATAACCATTGTCTAACAAATGAACATGAAGACAAAAGAAAGAAAAAACTGTTGTCTGGATCATCTATCTACAATAGTTATTAAACATATTTTGTTTTAGGGTGCAATAACACACAATGGTTTTAACAACCTTTCTGTTGTCTGGTTCAAAGTCAGTCAATAGTATTCAATTACTTTGCTGATCTCCAAGCGTCCTTCAGACAACAATTTTTTACAAAAAAAATGTTCTCCAACTGTTCTTTACACGTCCCATCCTTCCAGGATCTGTCAACTGAAATTGCTTTGCACAAGAGTGAAGGTACCAACTCTGTTGTTCTTTGTTGTATTCAGACAACAGACTAGGTAGTAACTGCTGTTGTACTAAATTTTATCAGACGACAGTTTTCTGGTATTGTCTGATTCATGTATCAGACGGCATTGAGATAGACAACAGCAAACCTTATACTCAGACGACAGTGAAAAACTGTCGTCTGATTGAAAAATTGGTGTAGTGTCATTCGACCAACCCTAGACTCTTCCTCTCTCTTCCTCTCAGAACCAACCCAGCCCCAACCCAATCCCAAAAACAACAATCGATCATTGATGCGAACCTCACCAACATAAGCTAAGACCCAGATTGAGTTTGATTTTTGAAATCCCCAAATCGTTCGACCAACCGTAGATCAGTTGCTTCACTTGCTTGGTTGATTTGGTTGCTCAAAGACTTATACGGTGTTCAATTGGTGTTTCCGAGCACAAATAATTAGGTAAAATCGATCTCCTTTTAGTTTTTTTACTCTTGTTACTCCTTTTGCTCTAATTTGTATGAAAAAAAAGGAATCTGTTGTTGATTTTGTTAATTTCATGGTTGAAATTGATCGTGGTTATCTAACATATATGTTCATATGTGTTTTGGTAGGAAAGTCCTTTGAAGCTTGAAGGTATTGACCATGGATTTCAGTTGAGGCTTTATCAGTTTATCCTGAGGCAGGGAGGTGATCGAGGTCTTTGATTAGGTAACTAAACGTCTAAACTTGTGTGTGCTTGGTTGGGTTTTGATTCTTTGAACTTAAAGTATCTGCTTGTGACTTTGTGTATGGGTGTTTATGATTATTTGAACATGAAGTTTCTATTCTGCTTGTACTCTTATTAATTAGTATGTGACTATGAGAGTTTCTGTGTGAATAAGTTTCTGCTTGTTGTTTGTCAAAACTGAATCTATCTTTTGTCATTGTAGACCATGGCTTCTAGAAGTAGGTCAGGAAGTAATTGTTGTTCATCCCCGTCCATAACTTCAAACATGGTTACTGGAAGTTATCAATCTGTTAGTGTTTCCCCAAATGATAACCAAAACCCTTTACCACCAGTAGGTAACTTACCACCAATAGATAATAGTACCCCAACTGAAACACCTAACTTAGTTCCCACTACAACCCTAACTGAAACACCAAATCCAGATCCTGAATTGGTGGAAGCTACTGCGGGGTTGGGGAAAAGAAAAGGAGTAGATAAGACCACAAAGGGTAGGAAACAGAGTCGAGTATGGGAGTGTTTTACAAGGCCTTTGCTCCCTGATGGCAAGCCTGACCCTAGTAATGCACAATGCAACTACTGTAAAGCATTAGTTCCTGCGTTAAGTTCAAAGAATGGAACCAGTTCTTGCTGAACCAGTTCTTGCTGGTCACATGGAAGAAACTGCAAGGTTAACCCTCTATTTAAGAAACCAATCGAGAAAGGGCAGACCATATTATCTAGGGATAATGTTTCCGGGGCTCCACAATATCACAGATTTAATCAGGGTAGGATAGATGAGAAGCTGTACAAGATGATCATAAGGGATGAACTTCCCTTTAGGCATGTGGAGGGTTTTGGCTTTAAAGAATTTATGCTAGAAGCTCAGCCACAGTGGATTCAACCAAGTAGAAAGTTAGTGGCCAAGGGAGTGTGGGAATTGTACCTATCTGAGAAGGGAAAGATGATGTCGATCTTTGCACAGCATGCAAAGAGAGTTAGTGTGACCACTGACACTTGGACATCAATTCAGAATATTAACTACATGGTGGTCACTGCCCATTTCTTGGACAGCGACTGGAAATTGCACAAAAGGATTATTAACTTTTGTTCAATTACCAGTCACAAAGGGGAAGATATAGGGAGGGTACTGGAGCAGTGTTTGAGGGAATGGGATATCAATAAGGTGTTCACTATCACAGTGGACAATGCTAGTGCAAATGACCAAGCAGTTGTCTACATGAAAAGAAGGCTGAGGAACATGAACACTTTAAGCTTTGATGGGGACTTCTTGCACCTTCGATGTGCATGTCACATCATCAATTTGATTGTCAAGGATGGAATCAAAGAATTACAGAATGGGATTGATGCAATTTGGCATTGTGTAAAGTTTATTAGGTCAAGTTCAAGTCGATTAGACAAGTTTAGGGAGTTTTCTGTTCTTGAGCACTTGAATAAGAATGCGAATGTTCCCCTAGATGTGATCACTAGGTGGAATAGCACTTATTTAATGCTTGCTGCGGCATTAAAATATGAGAAAGTGTTTGATAGGATGGGTGATGAAGATGTGCAGTTTAGGCATTATTTTGAGGAGAAAGATACCAAAGGTAGGAAGAGGACAGGCCCTCCCGTAGAGGCAGATTGGAGAAATGCTCAAGCTTTAGTGCATTTCCTCAAAAAGTTTTACGAGACAACACTCAAATTGAGTGCTTGGAAATCAGTTACTGCAAACTTGCAGTTCAAAGAGATGATCGGCCTTCAAACAGAGATTGATAAGAAGGCAAATGATGATTCTGATGAGGTTTTGCAGAGGGTGGCAGTGGGGATGAAAGCAAAATTCAACAAATATTGGGGCAGCTTTGAAACCATGAATCAAATCATGGTGATTGCAAATGTCCTAGATCCTCGCTGGAAACTGCAATATCAGAAAGCAGCATTTTTAAGGGTGGGAGTCAGAGCTGGCACCATTGAGAAGATAACTAGGGACTTGAAGAACATTCTGTTGAGAATGTATGATGAGTATAAGGGCTGTGAGGGGGGTTTAAGTCAACCAAACCCCCAAGATGGTGTTGCAGTAATGGAGGGGATTGAGTTTGATGATCTAGAAGATGGACAAGCTGAGATACTTGCTGATCTCATGCAAGAAAGACTCGAAAATGAACATGAAATGATATCCAACGAGGTTGACAAGTACCTTGCAGATAGATATGTCAATCCTTTAGTCAAAGGGTTTGATGTTTCACAATGGTGGAGGGTCAATGCAGTTGCATATCCTATTCTTTCCAAGCTTGCTAAAGACATTTTTGCAATTCCTTGCTCTACTGTGGCAAGTGAGAATGCATTTAGCTTGGGAAAAAGGGTAGTTGATCCCTTTAGGAGTTCACTCACTCCTCAAATGGTTGAGGCACTAGTTTGCACTAGTGATTGGTTGAGAGCTCAGCAGCCTAATTTCTATTCAGAACCAACAACGGATGAGATGTCCTTGTATAAGGATCTAGAAGAACTGCAGAAAGGTATAATCTGGAAATATTAGCTTACTTGAAATTTTTGTTTATTAATACATCAACTTATTTCTATATTGACTTGGCTATTTGTATTTTTTTTTGTGGTTTTAACATTGAAGAAACTGCTGCGCTGCATTTGGGAGGTGCGAACTCGTCTACGACAAGTACTGCTTGAAGATTTGGATGGTGTAAACATTCAGATCGAAGATATAGCTGCTGGCCTGCTGTGCATTTTTTGGTCAAGTCTTTGGAGTCTACTTGAAGATTTGGATACAGCTGCTGTGTTTTTTGTTTTGTTTGATTAGTCTTTGGAACACTCAAATCACTTGCAGCTTTTTGTTTATTTCAATTTGAGGTTCTGTAATATTCATTGTTTATTTCAATTTGAGGTTCTGTAATATTCAATAACTTTTAGACAACGTGACATACACTTGATGAAGATGTATTATTCAGGAAATTGTAGAGTTAAGTATGTATGTAATAGCTTTTATGTATTTGGTAAAAACTGAACCGGAAAAATGGTCTAAAAACAACCCAGAATGGGTGATTGGCCTGTATAAATGTTTATCAATGTTAGGCCCAATCATCCCCTTCGGTTGGGCCCTAACCGAGACAAAACCGACCGTAATATTGGTAACCGAAAGTTACGGTTACCGACTTTTCCGGTACGGTAGTGGTATCGGTTTTCAATATACCGATGTGTTGCGGTTGGTATTCGGCTCAGATGAAAAAAAACGGTAACCGTACCAAATCCAGCCCTAGTGTTGTATGCCTGTTTTACCGAAGGTAGACAACTAATAGGTCCCGCATTTTGAAATGCAACTTTCCTTCCTCCTAAATCATATATTTCCTGAACAATATTATAGATAACATGGACAATAATTAGTTCTAAAATTAAGAGGCATTTTAATTTCTCAGATAAGTACTGTGATAAAAGATAAATTTACTTGGAGCACAATGGTCAACTTGCTGATCACAATAGCTACAAATTCTTGCTGGATGGTCTCATTGGCGTAGGGGTAATTGGCGTAGAAGCTAAAATAATCATTGCCACCAATGCTGATCAAGTAAACAGCTCTCCCCAGCAAACTCTTGGCCTCTTCATCACCAAGTTGTTGTTGCAGCAACTTCTTCGCGGCCTTAAAATAGCTTAGCTGCAATGGAAGACTTACCTGGAAAGACGAAAATAAACAAATATTTACATTTCGACTGAAATATTCTCTAACTTTGTAGAGAATATAAGGATCATACGGCGCACTCACTGTTCCTGGATTGGTTTCAGGAAGAATACCGGCGTCGGCTGAAGCAAAGTTGGTTCCGTCAGTAAAATTATGGGGACCAGGTTGCAGGTACGGTGGAATGATGGGCAACTTTGCAAACTGTCGGATGAAATCAGGGACTAAACGACCGTCGGAAAATCTCCCGGTGGGATGATGGAAGAAGTTTTCTCCATATGGCCAGTATGTTGCCGATAATTCTCGTGCGCTAGTATTAAGGTATTGATTATTGCCAATATCAAAGAGTGAGTCCCCAAACACAAACAACGCCGCCGCCTTCTGTTTTAGCTCATGATTATCTGCCGGCCTATAATTGAACAGACCGTGACCGGACAGAAGGTAGCAAATTAGGTTGAAAAGGCTTACAAACACATAGAAAATGCAGCCAAGACTTGCCATATGAATAACTGATAATTCAATATTTCACTTAATTTGTACCGTTGGTGATGGCCTTTCTTTCAGTATGTATATAGGATTTTTTTTTTTTTTTTTGGAATAACAAGTATGTACGTATATAGTTAGGTTGACTATATCTGTTACCATACATTCAAGACTTGAACTGCAATACATGCAAGACTAGAGCCACCCAACGTTCTTCTCGACCATATACAAGATATGAAGTTATCTTGAATGTACCTGGTCCCTTCCAAGCCTCTATTTGTCTCAATTAGTGTAAAAGAGTTGCAACAGTTTTAGAGAAATTTGATAATTATGTGATTAGGAACATAAATCTGCTTAAGTTATCTCACCAAACTTTCTTCTGTAATTGATCTGATCTGTATGCCAAACCATATTGAAATTTATTAATAAAAGCGATGATATATATATATATATATATTTTTTTTTTTAGAATTAAACCCATAAGAGCGGCATGATCATTCATTTCAAGCCAGAGTGACCATTACATACCCTCCAGCTGTCATATACAAATAGACAAGAAGATGTTTCAGTACCCACAATGGTACATAGAACTAGATTCACTCATTAAACATCAAATACATCGAAAAACGGGTCTCTTCCTTCTGTACTATTCCAGAAGATTCACTAAAGCACTTTCACTAAAGCACAAAGTGCATAACCTCCTAACATATTGAGAAATATTGAAAATAGATGAAATGGCTAAATACTGTTTAGTACCCTATGGTATGGGTCCAATATCAATTCAGTCCCTCGACTTTCAATTTCATCAAAAATATCAAAAATAGTATTTCTCGTCTACTAGGTCCCTCCGTCGGAATTCCGTCAAATAGATTCGTTAAGTAGCTGACGTGGCATGCCAACTAAGCACAAGTGGGGCCCACATGAAAGGAAAATTTTCGAAATTCCAAAACAAAATTTCAGAAAATTGACAAATTTCTCTCTCATGTTCCTCTTCATTATCTTCTTACTCCTCTGTCTTCTGTGTCTTCTTCATAGCAGAAGACTGTCTCTTCCCTCTTCCTCCTCAGCTCCGCTCTCTTCTCTGTTAATCCCAACCAAATTCCCTTTCACTAATCCTTCTCAAAGTCGACCCGAAAAGACTACAACTCCACTACTTAGGTATAGATGTCCTGCACCGGAAAAATTGATGAAATTGGGTTCTGGGTTTCGAAGATGGGCGGAATTCTAATACTGGGTCTGAAGAATTTCAAGCATTCATTGTTGGGTGGGCGGAGGATTTTGAACTTCGGAGCTCCCAGATGGGTCTATTCTAAAATTCTTGTTTAAGTCTTTTGACTCTCTTTTAGCTTCGATGTTCAACTTTCAAGATGGATATATTTGTGAAAAATTGAGTTTTTGATTCATTGGTTATCTGAGATTGTTTGCTTTAATGGCTCTCAAGCACAAGGACTCCGCCATCAATGGCATCCTCCTCGGCCGCGTCTCCCCCAAAACGACGGCATCGAGATCATTGATGTTGTCCCTCTCTTCCACTCCGATCTCGGCTTTTCCAAGATTAGCAATCCAAAATAAAAATTAGTTAATAAAAGTCAATTGCTAAGATTAATGCCCAAATAATCAATACTCGAATTCATGCCTAGAGACGTCAACCTTCAATTGTTTGTTTTATTTGTCTGGGTTTTGTTCATATAGATTCACAATTCCAATTACCATGTTCTTTTGTTGTGTATATTAGACAACTTAGAATTGCTTTGAGATAATTGCTCTGCTATGAAGAAGACATAGACGATAGAGAAGTAAGAAGGTATTGAAGAGGAAGATGAGAGAGAGAGAGAGAGAGAGATTTGTTATTTTTCTGAAATTTTGTTTTGAAATTTCAGAATTTTTCCTTTCATGTGGGCCCCACTTGTGCTTAGTTGGCATGCCACGTCAGCTACTTAAAGGCTTCATTTGACGGAATCCCGAATGAGTGACCTATTGGACGAGAAATACTAGTATGGGGGTATTTTTTATGAAGTCGAGGGATTGAATTGATGTTAGACCCATACAACATGGTACTAAACAGTATTTAGCCCTAGATGAAACTACTAACATGGGGTCCTTAAACAAAAACAAATAATAGAAAGAAAAAAAATCTAACTAATACGTACTGTGGACCTAGGGCAAAAACTCTAGCCCGAATACAGCCCACGCCCTCAGAACAGCCAAGCTCTAGGCCCAAACTGCAAGGCCCAACCCATTTAATCCTTCACAACCTACGCACTGCCCATGCATCGACAACCATAACCCGCTGTAGATCATCACCAACCAACTAGCAGCCAACCGCCGTCCTGCTTTAGGAAAGACTATCATTGCACGCCACAAGCAAAGGGATAAAAAGACGCGTCCTACACCACAGGTAACTCGACCAAAAACCAAGGAATAATCCCTATGTCCAAGCCACTAGAAGCCTGAGCAATGATGCTCGCAAAGCCACAGTCGTCCAGAATCGAATCTAGTCTGCCACCTTCGCTCACCCTGAAATGATGTACACAAAAATGGCACCACACAGATCTGCCTCAACCGGAAAGACTAAACCTCACCATCAACACCAAAAGCCAAGCCACCCCAGAGGTAAAATGAACCATAGTCTGATGATTCCCCGTTTGGCAATGTCATAATGTTGACATCGAAGCGCCACCGTCGAGAAGAAGGGAATTGGAGAAAACAACTTCGGTTTTGAACAAATGTCTTCTGCTTAAGGTTTAGAGAGACGTGTAGAGGAGCATTTTGGTTTTTTTACATTATAGCGATAATATAAGTTCAAGTCTCAATCACGTGAAAAATATTTCATATGTCCAAAGAGGTGTAGAATAAGATATATGTAAGGATTTGCTCACCTAAGGGACAGTTTTAAGGGACTGTGAGGGACAAATATATCTCAACCACATGTATTAAATATAAAAGCAGAAATTATAACAACTTAAAACTGTGCATTTATTTTCAGTCGTCAGATTCAATTGTCCCTCACAGTCCCTTAAAAATTGTCCCTTAGGTGAGCATGCCTTTTATGTCTTATGCTTTATAATTTAGCAACTTCCTATTAAATTATCAGAAACAAAAATTTATAAATGAGTGAATTTGACTATTAGTCTATTACTTTGGAAAACAATAGAGTTTAACACACACAAAAATAAAAAATAAAAAAGAAGAAGTGTTTTTTACCATTTACTCTAATTCTAGGTTTTTTTTCCCCCTTACACCACACACTTATTTTCTTTCCATTTACCCATAAAGACTCTAATAAGGTCTTTCCTAATATCCAATTAAGTTTTTTTTTTTGGGTTTAATTTTGAGACTATTTTGCCCTTAACTTCTTTGTTACATAGAGAGAGAGAGAGAGAGAGAGAAGCCATAGGAGATTTTCGCACCAAACACCGATCGCCGATCGTAGGAATCCGGTTGGTGGTTAACAGCAGCCGCCCACCGGACTTTTCAGAAAACCTAGCCGGAGGTCCTCAAATAGGTCATCGAATATCTCATAGGTCACCAAAGAAGTTTATTGCTCCCAATAAACCTTTATTGCCCCCAAATAGGCCTTTATTGAGAGGGGAATAAAAGTTTATAAAACCTCCCTGGAGGTCCCCAAAGAGGTCATCAGTTATTTTATAGGGGGCCAGAGAGGTTTATTGGACCCCAATAAATCTCTAGGTTGTCGGAATGGGAACTAATCTCCCTAAAATTAAACAAAAAAAACTGTAATTAAGGAAAAAAAAAAAAAAGATTACATCAATTCAAAACATTTATTGCTCCCCAATAAAACTGTTTTTTTTTTCCTTCTCGACCTTCTACCCACAGTTTACAAAAAAAAAAAAAAATTGGAGCAAACCCAATGATTTCCCGGGCAAGCTCCTCCAGAGCTTCACGGAACCGGAATTGAGCACTGTTGAAACCAAATAAATAAATAAATTATTAATTATATTGGTCTACGGTCGGTTTGATCCCACAATGGGTACGTAGGCAATTTAGTGACCCACTAGATGCAACCACAAATCCAAACAAAATATCTGACTCCATCAATTAAATTCAGTCAGTCCTAAATTGAATCACTGACTCCAGTCAAATTCTCCCAATACCTGAAATACCAATTCTTGTGAAAAACAACGGTTTGATCCCTCCTCAAGGTATGTAGGCAATCTAGCGACCACTAGATACAATCGCAAGCCCAAATACAATCCCTGACTCCACCAGTCAAATTCATCCAATCCGAATCCCTGACTCCACTAATCAAATTCATCCAATCCGAATCTCTGACCTCACCAGTCAAATTCATCCAAACACCGTAAAAGTCAAGTCATTCCCAAAATGACATCAACCACAAATTCAAGAAAATTGAATCCATGCTTCACTCACACCAAATTCGTCCAAACACTACTCTCGTTCCAAAAAGTAATACGGTCATACACCCATTGAAATTCTTGAACTACGAGTGGTTTGATCCCTCTCTAAGGGTACGGAGGCAACCCATTCAAATATCCAGTGTAGCCGCAAAAACAAACAAACACACATCCACAATTGGTTTCTTTATAAATAGAATCAAATGTGTTTCCCTGTAACAAGGGATTATAATTAAGAGATATATTCTGTCTTGAATGGGTCAAACCCGAAATAATTAAAACTCTATTCACTAAATGAATAAGAGTGAAATTATGTTAGGTGACATTTTTGCTCAGCATGTGCAATAAGAGTGAAAGTCGCGTTTCGTCTTCGATTCAACTTGCAATTGTCTTCCATCAGCATTCAAATCGACTGGCTTGGTTACCTGAATCAAAGAAACGATGACGTGAATCCAACGAGACACAATCCCAAGCAAGAGAGGTGGCGCTACAGCGTCAATTTCTGATCTCATCCTCTGCTTCTTCACCCCTAGATCAGCGCTTTTTTGGGACCGGAAACCCCACTGCCATGGGAATCCATCGGCGTCATGCTGGAGAGAGAGATCGGGGAGAGAGAGAGAGAGAGAGAGAGAGAGAGTGTGTGTGTGTGTGTGTGTGTGTACGCACCCGGCGACGGGGTCGTGCTGGAGAGATAAAAGAGAGAGATCAATCTGCCGGAGGGATGAGAGAGATAAAGAATTGCATGATATAGTTTCTTAATTCAGTTAAGGGCAAAATGGTCATTTGCTGTTAAAATGTGTAGGTGGGAACAAAAATATGTTCCTGGGATAAATAGAATAATTCATTTTGGTGCTTTGAGTCAAGGATCCAAAATTAAAACTATATATATATATATATATACACATATATATATTGTTATAGAAATTGACTCATACTAACAGTCACTGGAAAAAGACAACTTTTGCTCTGTTAGGGTTTCTTTGCCCTAGTCGTCCAACCAATCGTGATGTAGTAAAGTGATGGCGGAGGAGAGAGTGATGGCTCCTCCTACGTTATCAAAGGAGGCCATTGTGAGCCTTGTCGGAGGAGAGGATGCTATCCATGATTCATTCTTCTACCTATGTGGTTGGCTTTTGTCTAAGAAGGTGGTGGTGATCGGGTCGTTCTCGGCAATGATCTCCAATGTTTGGAGATTAAAGGAGAGAGTCTTGATCAGGCAAGAGGCGGATGACATATTCGTCTTTCAATTCAAGGAAATGGAGGTAAAGAATCGGGTCCTTGCTAGGGGTCCATGGTTTTACAATAACTCCATGCTGCTGCTGGCTGATTATGATGGCATCTCTGCTCTTGAGGTGGCGCCGTTGCACCACCTTGAGGTTTGGGTGGTAGTGAAGGGATTGAGCATTGCTGTGTGTAATGAGAAAGCTTTAACGTTAATCAAACAAGCGTTAGGGGATGTCGTTCTGGTTGATCAAGGAGCGGTGCAGAGAAAGGACCCGGTCCAGAGGATTCGGTTGATTCAGGATGTTCGCCGGAGGATTTGGGAGCGGTGGCAGTTTGAGTTTTCATCGTCAGTTTCAGTGATGTTGGAGCTGCATTATGAGAAGTGTCATGGGCATTGTGCTGCGTGTGGTTTCTTCAAACATGGTGGTGGGTTCTGTGATAAGCAACTGGCAGTGGAGGCGTCATTAGACATTTCGAGTTGAGAGGTGGTGGAGTCGACCTGTGGGGGTTAGGGCTGGAATCAGTTTCCGGGTTGCAAGTTGTTGTGGAGGCAATTGCAGGGACGGAGACAGTACTGGCGGGGAGTGAGTTTCCATCAGGCGCAGCTGACATGGCTTTGATGGTAGTAGATGGGTCAGCGTCGGCAATTGTAAGAGTTGCAGCGTTGGCTTCTTCGGAAAAAGCCGGAAACCCTAATTTGAAATTAGGGTTGATTGGGCTGTAATATGTTGGGTTGGGCCTCATGGTTGACAAGGAGGTTGGGCTGTCTGCTGAGCCTGGATCTGTTGGGAAATGGCCAAAGTTGGATTTGGGTTTTGAAAATGGCCCAAAGTTGGCTTTAGGAGTGAAAAAGAAGAGTTCCAAGCCTAGTTTGGCAATTATACCTCGGGAATTTCAACTTGGCGAGTTGGTAGAGATCCCGATCTCAATTGCACCAGCTCCAAAGTAGAAGGGTCGTTCTTCTAGATGTCGAATTAAAACTCCTGACACAAAAGGTAATACTGCAAATGTGGAATTAAGGCTCCATCTCAAATGAGAAGGAGCTGCTTATTGTTAAGTTGTTTTGGCGAGGGTTTTAAGCCTGTGTTAATGTGATCAGGTTTCTATGAGCCTTTTTATGACATTTCTAGTTCCTTACTTGTACCACACTTGCGTGATTGGCAAGTGAGGGCTAGTTGAATGATTTCTTTCCATAGGAGGCGAAACTTTGTCATGCTTGAATAGGGTTTTTGCTTAATTGTGAACTTCCCAATGCTGTTAATTAGTTTACTTTAGTTTGGATAAGTTTTACCGGAATTCTTATGTAAGTTTTGTAAGCTATGGTCATTTGACTATTGATTTTTGAATAACAATCAACTTCAATTTAAAAAAAAAAAAAAAGGATCCAAAATTAAAATACAAACAATTGCATGCGAGTACAACCATAAATCCATAATGGTATGCTCAAGGGAGGTTCAAGATGCCAAAATATATGAATATCCAAACATACTTCTAAATGTTTTATCGACATAGCAAGCACTACTACATCCCATTGAACACGTAAACTCGTAAAGGTACGCAGTTGGTACATTGTTCATAATCCAATAACAAGACGTTGTACTTATTAATTAGTTTCTTTTTTTTTATCAAATAGGGAAATATATTAATGAGAGCAACTAGCCCAGATTAATACAAACAGGCCCATGAAAGGGAACCCCTTTGTGGGTTACAAACATAACGTAACAACTACTCCCACAAAGGGGAGCAAACTTAGTAAAACACATTACATAAAACGATGGGCCCAAAACATGAGACCCAGCAAATAGTAGCCTAAACAGGGAGCCCAGCCCAAATCGGTGAACACCGATCACAAATTCATCGCCATCTCCATAAGGAACAGCGCCGCCGTAGAGGGGTGTTATAGTGGTTCCGCCACCGTTTTCTCTCCTATGCTCGCTACCATGAAGTTGCGAACCTTCGCTCCGGCACCCAGGGTGGAATCTCGAGGGATCTCCCCACTCCTTTGTCTTTGAAAAAGACGGGGTCAATCTAGCATCCAAATCACCATAATCATGTCTCGGGGACGGATCCGGTCTGGGGACTTTTTTCTAGCGACAACATTTTTCTAGCGACATTGATGGGGTGGAGCTTGCTGCAATTAGCAGAGGAGAGAAGGGTTTTTGGATTGAGGTGAGGTGGGTTGAGGAAGAAACAAAAGAGAAAGGATGGGAGGAGGACAGAGAAGAGAACTTTGGCAACAGAAGACATGGGTATGGAGATGAATTTGTGGAAGGGATCAGAAAAAGAAGCCGCAAAGCAAAGACAATGGGCACTAGGACTAAAAGCCCGACAGAAAGCGTGCTCCCCCGTCCCTCAAACCGGATATTTGGACCCGGATGGATCTAGTTCCCAGCAAGAGAGAAGGGAGAGAAGAGGTTTCAGATCTACTTTCTCTCTCTAGATTCTAGAGAGAAGGCAGAGCACCGGGTTCTAAACTCTGATATAATTTTTTTTATTATTATTAATTAGTTTCTTAATTGGTGCGACTTTTGGGGTCTCTTTATTATATAGTGCACCATTATTGAAATCTCTGACGAGATCTCACCCTCTGAAAGCCGTTAACCCCTTGGATAGGGAAGGAAAGGTCTGGACTGAGCCACAAAATCTGAACGATACATAGAGAAGTGATAGAGACACATTCCAGAGGAAAATATGGATTTCACTTTTAAAAAATACAGTCAGAAAACCATGTTCATAAAGACATGCCTTTGTGTTGAAAAGGCCGCCTGCATGTGTATAAAAGTAAGATGCTAAAACGAGAAATTGCTACCCTAGTTTTTTACCGTTCTTTTTTATTTGAGGGAGTCGAATTTTGATCTAATTTCATCTCAAGTCAAATTCTACATTCCTTTATTACTTGGCTAATGCAAGGAATTTCTATGTTACCTCAGTTTGTGTCTGCATGGCTACACCAAGACTATATTATTGAAGGGAAAAAAAATCTACTTTTTCGAAACATTTTGATCTAAATATATCATTAGTTTCAATTAGAAAATGAAGTTTACACTCTCTATTTCACAATCCACAAAAAAAAAAAACAAAAAAAAACCTACTTTTTCGAAACATTTTGATCTAAATATATTGTAAGTTTCAATTAGAAAGTAAAGTTCACACTCTCTATTTTACAATCCATATTTCATGTTTTCTTTTTTAGAATCTTACGTTGTTTTTTTTTCTATTTGTAAAGAGAAAAGTTGAGTGTGAAATTTTATTTTAGGGAGAATTCCACAAATAGTCACTCAACTATAACTCATTCGACACTTAGGTCACTGAAAAATTAATTTTTTTCATTAAAAAATTAACAAGGTGACTTAAGTGATTGACAGTGTAATAGTTGAGTGACCAAAGTGATATATTTGAAACTTTAGTGACCAAAGTGTAGAATGAGTCATAGTTAAGTGACCATTTGTGAAATTTCCCCTTTTAAAATAGCAAAGAATGGAGTGTGAATGTCGTTCTTTTTTTTAATTAGATAGTCAAACTTATCTGACGAATCAACAAAGAATCTCTTTAAAGTCTAGACATAATTAAATTTGTTTCTCAACACTCACCGACATGGGCTCCGCTATCAAAAACTAAAATAAAAGAATTCACGTGCTCCGATCGAAGATCCCCATTAATTCCATATCATCATCTCGGCTATACGTCGGCTAGTCTCAAGAGATCTGAACGCGTTCAAAGTGTACGTATGTTCCCACTAGTCCACTTGACAAAGTCGTCTTCCTTCCCAGGCCACGTTGAGAATTTCATTTTTGCCTTCTATGTGGAAACACGTATAGTACACACGCAATTAGTCAATAGCATAGATCCAAGAGATCGAACCCAGCTATATATACAACAAGGGGGCCAACGGCTTTTAGTCCATATACAAAACTAAACTAACTGAGCTCGTCGTCATGGCAAGTCTTGCTTACTGTGTTTTACTCCTTGTAACCGTTCTCAGTTTCAGCCCAGATAGCTGCTTCTGTGCTGCTCCCCAATCCAAACCAGAACAAAAGGCGGCCTTGTTTGTGTTTGGGGACTCGCTCTTTGATTCTGGGAACAACCAATACCTCAATAGTAGTAGCGGCATGGGAGCGGCAACAACTAAGCTGCCGTACGGAGAAACCTACTTCAAGCACGCCACTGGTCGGGTTTCCGATGGCCGCGTTGTCCCCGATTTTATTGGTAGGAATAATCAATTAATTTCAGTTACCAACATGTATGTCAAAGATCATAATTAAGATGTGAATATATAATGTGAATTAAATAGGTACTATTTGTTAATTGGTTTTCTTTATTACGTACTGGCTGCAGCTCAGTTTGCAAAGCTTCCTATGCCACCACCATATCTGCAACCTGGTGCACATCACTTTACAGACGGGGTCAATTTTGCTTCTGCCGGAGCTGGTGTTCTTCCAGGAACTTTCCCCGGAGCGGTGAGTAACCTTATGGATGAAGGATAATATTCAAATTAGTTTCTTGTATTGGAGGATTACCATGTTAGGATTGGTTCCATAAATTTGGGGATCTTGCTTATATTTCAATTACAAATAAATAGGGGAAAATGCCTAATAGCATCGGTGGTTTACCACATTGTTGTGTAAAACGATTACTTTATTCAGTAGATGAACAATATTGTTTGATTTTCCAGATAGACTTTCCTACTCAATTGAGCTATTTTAAGGCCATGGAGAAGACACTGAGACAGAGACTGGGTGGTAAGGAAACCAAGAAGTTGCTGGGCAGAGCTGTTTATTTGTTCAGCATTGGAGGAAATGACTACTTTAGCTACGCTTCTAAAAACCCAAAAGCTCTACAGATCTACAAGAGACAGTATGTAGCAATGGTGCTCAGAAACTTGATCAGTGTGCTCAAAGTAAGAACATGCATCTACTATTCTGCAATGAAACACTTAGATTAGTTCTCTTTACCAACATATTTACTATTTTGGTTTGAACGTATTGACTAATTAAACTTTCATGTTTTAGGAAATATATAATTTAGGAGGAAGGAAAATTGCATTTCAGAATGTAGGACCTCTGGGCTGCGTACCGGCAACGAAAGCAATGAATCCTGCACTCGGTAGTAAATGTTCTGAAGAACCATTAACACTAGCCAGACTCCATAACAGAGCCCTATTCATTGCCTTCAAGAAGTTAGAGAAGAGCTTACCAGGATTCAAATTCTCAATATTCGACTACTACAATGCACTTGGGGAAAGAATCAACAACCCTTCAAAATATGGTACGCTTATCAAATTCATCACACTGAACTTTGACCGTGTATCAATTCATCTTACGAACTCATGTTTAGCAACTAAAGTAATTGGGACAAATTAGAGTTCGGGTACTAAATTGAGACACGAATACTCGATATGTTCAGTTATATATAATTAAAAAGCTAGTAATTTGAAGTTCTAATATTTCTTTTGGTTGTTGTACTGTGAAGGTTTCAAGGATGGAAAGGCTGCTTGTTGTGGCAGTGGAGCATATAGGGGGTCTAATTGTGGTGGTGGAAGGAATGGGACAGCATATGAACTATGCAGCAATCCCAGTGAGTATGTGTGGTTTGATGGAGCTCACACAACTGAAAGTGCCAACCACCAACTAGCTGAACTTATATGGAATGGACCACAAAATATCACGGGGCCTTACACTGTGAAAAAACTATTTGATCTTGCTTAATTCTATTACTAGGCTAATAAGGCTATGAGTTGGGACTTTTCTGACGTACTTAGCCATCTTTGATTATTGTATTAAGGATGACGTGATTGCACATCAGCTTCTTTAGAAATTTGCCTTCAGAGGATTTTGTATATGTCATATTGTAAATCTCAGCCTCTCACATAACAGGGAAATTATTACTTTCAGCTGAGCTATATATATGAATGCGAGCGACTTAATCCCATATTTTTAATTGGGTTATTTCTGTAATTAGACGGTTCCTCCCGTTAATTACGATTAAGATATTTAGAGTTCTTCATAATAATACTATCACTACTTTTTTGAATATCACTACTTTTTTGAATTAGTATACGTGTCACCGTGTAATAATTGATCTAACAACTGGCCTGATCCAAAATCTTCTTGACGAAGAGTACTTTATGCAACATTGTCAACTTAAACTTTGGGCACGAAGAAAATTAGTGCACATAGAAACAATGTAAATTCTCAGTTTAGCCATGTTGGGAGCCTATAAAGTATGAGAAATTATAACATCGTCCCGTAGCATGGTACATAGTAGTGCCACGTAGTACTCCGGCATTATAGAATAATTTTTCATTGAGAATAAACACAAAAACTCAAAATGTATTTTTTTTTTTTTAAAGGGGTTTGGAACTATGCATTATATTAATAGGAAAATTTTGCAACGGGGGGGGGGGGACATAAAACCTGAATCCCGTGCTACATCAGAATAATGACAATAATCCTCAAAGAGTACATCCTGAATAATAGCAGGAGTCTCATCTAACCATACATCATCAAGTAAACCAACACTAGCAAGGTGTGCTAAGCGATCTGCTACACCATTTGCTTCTCTATATATGTGTCGAACCTGAATAGACTGAAAAACCGTCATGTAAGCTTTACAATCTTCCAAGACACGACCCACCTCACACAAATCCTCCTCATCCCTACTCAGGGCAGTAATCAAAAGAATATAGTCACTTTCAAAAGTTGTAGAATGTCAATGACCCTAGCAAAGTCCTCCTTAATTTTGGGAAAATCTAGAATATAGAAAGAAATTGTAACAGATAAAACCACCCGATCACTACGTGGTCGTAGGGTCAAATTCTTGATTTGTGTTCAAGATACAATTAGAGTAAATTGTATTAGATGACTTGCCTCCTCCTTTTGACCCACTAGTAAATTAAACTTTGATGGCGAACTCGGATAAACTTGCCATATTATCTGATCAAAACATTCTTAAAGGTCTCCCAGACTCTTATTGTTGTTGGCTCAAGAAACATCACTAAGTGACGTAATAGTTTTTCAAGGTTTAGCTACAAGTTTAAACAAATTACTTTTCAGGCAATTCTATGTGTTTGCGATTCTCAAGTCATTATTGAGTATTTGAACATAAAATATATGTCGATTAGGGACTAAAATCCTTATCAGAGACATAATCTTCTTGTCCACTTCCGGTTCCAAAAAGTTAGCTTCACAAGCATGTCTTCTCCAAGGTTAATAGTCGGCCTGGGCACGGTCCCAGCCCGACATGCATTTATCAAGGCCTGGGACCAAGCCCGAAATGTTCGGGTCTGGCCCAAATTTCATTTTCCAGCTTCAGGGACCAGAAAGGCCCGGACCAGAAAAGAATGGGCTGGTCCTTCGAGTTATTTCAGGCCCAAATATTCAATTATGCTGATATTCATTTTCTGCATAATTTCTTTCTGATTCTGACCTTCTGGGTTTAGAGTAGTGCTTAACCCATCACACAAAGCAACAAAGTAGGCTACAAAATGAAGAAAATAACATCCAAACCAAATGAAATGAAGAAAGTGATGAAATGGAAAAACTAATTGCATTAAATTGAAGGAGGTGGTATCCTTGGGGCGGTTGGTACTGCGGCTGCTCCGGGCTTCTCTCTTCCTCCTTGAGCTTGGTTCAACTGTCGAATGACTCGGCTCACTCGGCGAGCTCTCCTAAACACCTTCAGACTGGCTGGAATGAACTGAAGCCGCCACCATCTCACTCCCACAAACTGGAGCTCCATTTTTCATTTAGGAATTAGGGTTCTGAGGTTTGGTTCTTCAAAGTTCGAATAGAGGCTTGGGGTTGGGAAATCAGATTGTTGACGAAGTCAGGAAGGGGATTGAATCGGATTGAAGGCTGGGTTTGACCAAGGGATTGGATTGAAATCTGGAAATTTAGCCATTTAGGGTTCTATTCTTCGAAGATGGGGTTGGGAAATCTGATTTATAATGCAGTGAAGAAGGGGATTGAATGGGATTGAAGGTTGGGTTCGACTAACGAATTGGATTGAAATCTAGAGATATAGGGTTCTGTTCTTCAAAGATAGAGTAGAGAGGGATCGGGGAAAAATCAGAAAGTTGAGAAAATTAGGGGATATAAGGGGATAAAATGAAAAATCTGAAAGGGATATAAGGGGTGTTCGGGCCTTCGGGTTTTAGGGTCATTGGATCACAAGGCCCGGTACCGGCCTGTTAAAAGTCTAATGGTCCGGCCCTTTAGTTTTTCTGTTTTTTTTTTTTTCTCAAAGCCCGGCCCGGACCCGACGGTCCGGATCCATCCAATCCGGGTTTTCGGGCTAAAATGCCCAGGCCTAGTTAATAGGTTGCTGGAAATAAGCCTTGTCAACGGACCGGACTGGGCCATTAGTAGCGAGCTTGGAGAGCCCAAGGCCGGGCCTTACTACATTTTAAATAATAATGGACTGAGCTTTATTGTAAATCACAAGATCTAAGCCTGTCCATATAAAGCGGACTTTTTCGGGCTGGGCCTTGCTGGCTTTGTTTACAAATAAATATTTAAAGATACTAATATTTTATAAACCTATATTTTATATCATACACTCCAAAAAGTAACCTCTATCAATTCAAAGAAAATGAGAAAACCGACCATTAACATGAGATTATTACAATAAATTATGAGTTTGGTAAAAAATTTAGTCAATTTCACTATATTTTCTAATCTGATCGAATTGGTTAACCGTCGTCACTTGTATGTCTTCTTAGTTGATCGACGACGTGACGACAGCGAAACATGCTTATTTTTTCACATCACGTTTGTAAATATTCAATCAATGGATGTGCGTGAACATAAGATCAAAATTTCAATTTTAATTACAAAAACGTTGGTATATACCAATTTCCCTCTTAAAGTTGTATGACTTATACATTGGATTTAAATTGTTGACGAAGTGGTGTTAGCTTAGTGGTTAGAGCACTCACTACATAAATTAGAGATCATGGGTTCGAGTCACCATGGGGGTAGGAGTGAAATTCTTTGATCCTCTTTAAAAAAGAGAGAGAGAGAGAGAGGGGTTCATTCTAAAGCAACCATAAAGTGGAAAATGAATTTGGAGAAACCAACCGCTCGATGGAGAGATTGTAATGTTTTATGGTGGTTGTAAAAAATTCAGCCAATTTGGTTTTCGTTTCGAATTCGATCAATAAGGTCAAACTTAGTTACTTTTATAAACCTATATTTATTATACCATACACTCCAAAGGGCTACCTCTATCAATTCAAAGAAAATGGGAAAACCGACCATTGGATGAGATTATTTCAATAAATTATGAGTGTGGGAAAAAATTTAGCCAATTTCACCATATTTTCGAATCCGATCAAATTGGTCAACCGTCGCCACTTGTCTGTCTTCTTGGTTGACCGATGACGTAACGACCGCGAAACTTGCTTATTTTTTCACATCACGTTTGTAAGTATTCCATCGACGAATGTGCGTAAACATAAGAAAATTTCAATTTTAATTACAAAGACATTGGTCTATACCAATTTGCCTCATAAAATTGTGTGACTTATACATTGCATTTAAATTGTTGAGGATTATTCTAAAGCAATCATGAAGTGGAAAATGAATTTGGAGAAACCAACTGCTTGATGGAGAGATTGTAATGTTTTATGGTGGTTGTAAAAAATCCAGCCAATTTGGTTCTCATTTTGAATTCGATCAACTAGGTCAAACTTAGTTACTTTTATAAACATATATTTATATACCATACACTCTATAAGGCAACTTCTATCACTTCAAAAAAAAAGAAAAAAAAAAGGAAAAATTGATCGTTGGATGAGATTATTACAATAAATTATGAGTGTGGTAAAAAATTTAGCCAATTTCACCATATTTTCGAATCCGATCGAATTGGCCAATCGTAGTCATGATATGTAGAGAACATATGCACATATTCTCTATAGAAGTATGAGAACTATTGTCACTTTACTGTGAGTTCTTTTGCTTGAACTCTTGTAACATATTCTATATAGAATGATGAGAACTTCCAGTTTCACCATAATCCAAATTACAGCAGATTCACACACACACAAAGATAGATAGATAGATAGATATAAATACACACACGCACACGCACACGCGCGCGCACACACACACACACAGATATATATATATATATATATATATATATACAGTCCTATCCAGAGTGAGGCCTCGCTCTGAAATTAAAGTGCAAGGTTGGAGTTTATGATCATTTTTTGGTATCATATCTACATCTCGACCGTAGATCATCTCTGCAAAATTTTAGCAAAATTAATGATCTTTAAGGTATCTAACTCGCTTAAATCAATGAACGAACTAAATATGTCTAACCTGAACCGTACTAGATTTAAGGCAGTTATCAATGCCTTAATGACCATCAATTTGGCTGAAATTTTACAGAGATGATCTATACATTAGTACCTAAAAACTGAACGGTCGAGGTATGGATATGAGACCGAAAAGTGATCCTAAATTCCAAGCATGCACTTTAATTTCAGAGCGAGGCCTCGCTCCGGATAGGATATATATATATATATATATATATATATAATTTAAGGACTTTTACTAGCCAGGCCGGGCCTATAACAGACTTTTTTGCAGGACGGACCAGGCTTTCTGCCTTGCGGGGATCTATAAATCAAACATACCGAAATATCTATTGAAATTAAAATATTAAACCTTGAAATTTGAAAACTTAACCACCTGGTGTGGTAAGGTTGGTCGAGCGGCGTAGCACGAAACCCTCATGTCTAGCATTCAAGTCCTAACTCCCATCAATTTGTGGCTAGTAGGTTTGAGAGGTTTTCAGGTTCGTGCGCCTACAGCCGGATATTAGTTTGACTTTGCTGGCATACCTTCGTGAACCTCGATCTGAATACTGATTGGGTAAGTATAAATCAAATGACTTGTTACCTCACCCCTGATTAAAAAAATATAAATAAAATAAAGGGCTAAATACTGGTTACTACCCTGTCGTTTAGGTCCAAAATCAATTCAGTCCATGGACTTCTAATTTCATCAAAAACACCCATGCACTTTCAATTTTGATCTAATAGGTCCAATTCGTTAATATTTTGTTATGGGTTCAAGTTATAGTTGGATTATTTGTTGAAAAACTATTTATTTTTAATAGTAGGACTCACTCGTAAATTGACTAGAGGTGGCTTGCAGACACCACATCATAAAACATAGGTCATATATGAGCCATATTAACAAATTAAATAACTCAATTGTCGGAAAACTAACAAATTGGACCTATTAGATCAAAATTGAAAGTGCAGGGGTGTTTTTGATAAAATTAGAAGTACAGGGACTGAATTGATTTTGGATCCAAACTATAGGGTAGTAATCTGTATTTTGCCCTAAAATAAAATATAAAATAAAAATACTGCTATAAAGTATTGACTTACTTTGTAGAGAGTAAGAAACGTATAAAGAGAGATGAGGGGAAAATGGAGAAGTGTATTATTCAGTCTCAGAGGCCTCCCTTATATAGAGGTAGAGTTTACATGATAAGTATTCAGACTATTGAGATATTACATGTAGGTCCCTAACTAATAACGTGGACAGCTACATAAGAATTAATATTTACAACACTACCCCTTGGATGTCCATCAATTAATGATCGTGTTGGACGAGCTTATTGTTGCCCCATAAAAGCCTTGTCAGGTAACAAAAACCTAGTGGGACAAAAATAATCCTGGTCGAAGGATAAAAAGAGCACAAGGCGCAAACGTCCTAGGTAGCATGCTTCTTGATGCTCCCCTTGATTGAAATCTCCCCCTGATCCTTGCATGTGTCACTTGATAGCTTCGAGAGTCGTCTCAATCCAATCTCTTCCACTAACTTCTGGAAAGTACACTTAGGTAGAGATTTGGTGAATAAATCAGCCAAGTTTTCATCGGATCGAATTTGCTTAACTGTAATTTCTTGATTCCTTTGAAGCTCATGAGTGTGGAAGAACTTTGATGCGATATACTTAGTCTTGTCATCTTTGATGAATCCTTCTTTAATCTGAGCAATACACAACATTGTCTTCATACATGACTGTTGAATTGTCAGTTACTGAAGGTAAATCACAAGTGATTCGAATATGGCGAATCATGGATCTTAACCAAAAACATTCTGGGCCAGCTTCATATAATGCAATTATTTCTGAATGATTAGAGGAAGTTGCCACGAGTGTTTGCTTAGATGATCGCCATGAAATTTCCATGTCTCCACAAGTAAAACATATCCTGTTTGAGAGCGAGCTCTATGCGGATCAGAGAGATATCCTACATCAGCATATCCAGCAATCATGAGATTATCAACATATTTATTTCTACAAAATAAACTCATCTCTGTTGTACCACGAAGGTAGCGTAAAATGTCTTTTACGCCTTTTCAATGGTGTGATGTTGGAGCTGAGCTATATCTTGCCAACACTCTAACTGCAAATGTAATGTCTGGTCTTGTACATTGTGCCAAATAAAGTAGGGCACCAATAGCACGAAGATATGATACTTCTGGACCAAGGATAATTTCGTCATCTTGTCTTGGACGAAATAGATCTTTCATAGTATCAAGACTCCGAACAACCATTGGGGTACTCAGTGGGTGAGCTTTGTCCATACCAAATCTCTTCAAAAAAAATTCTGTATAAACGGATTGATGGATAAGAATCCCACTATCCAAATGCTCAATCTGCAGCCTAAGGCAATACCTTGTTTTTTCAAGGTCTTTCATTTCAAATTCTTTCTTTAAATATTCAGCAGTTTTTCCAAGTTCTTCAGAACTTCCAATTAGATTCTTGTCATCGACATAAACTGCGACTATTGCAAAACCAGAATTTGATTTCTTAATGAACACACAAGGACATATAGGATCATTGACATATCCTTTCTTAAGTAGATACTCACTGAGGCGGTTGTACCACATTCGTCCAGATTGCTTCAATTCGTATGAGGATCGTCTCAGTTTGATTGAGTATATATTGCGTGGTTTTGTAGTTACTTCAGGCAACCTAAGTCCTAACCTTCTGGGACTTTCATGTAGATATCAATATCTAACTCACCGTATAGGTATGCAGTAACAACATCCATAAGTCGCATATCAAGTTTTTCAGAAACTACCAAACTTATTAGATCGCGAAATGTGATAGCATCCATTACGAGAGAATATGTTTCCTCATAATCTATTCCAGGCCTTTGTGAAAAACCTTGCTCTACGAGTCGCCCTTTATATCTTGCAATCTCATTTTTCTCATTTCGCCTTCTTACAGATACCCATTTATATCCAACCGGTTTGACATTGGGTGGTGTTCGGACAATATATTCGAAAACACTACGTTTTTCTAGAGAATTTAATTATGTTTGGATTGCATCTTTCTATTTGAATCAGTCATGTCTCTGTCTGCATTCGTTAATAGAGCAAGGTTCAGTGTCATCGCCTTTTATTATTTCAGTAGCTACTGCGAATGAGAATATATTGTCTATGATCATATCTCTACGATCCCACAACTCATTGGTGTACACATAGTTTATGGCAATTTCCTTATTTTCAGGTACCCGAGCCCCTTCATGGGCTTATGTCTCACCGATGTCGTTTTCCTTTTTTGTAGTTACATAGTCATGAATTGTGGATCCGACATTAATGTCTTGCCCAATATTCTCTTCAGGGGCGATTTTATCAAGATTCATATGTGCCTTTGATTTCCGCTTTCTAGGAACTAAATCTTTTGAACCTACATGTCTACCACACTTCAGTGTGCAACAGATGGCTCATTGGCCGCCACATTATTTTGTCTAATTTGGGCATTAATTCTTTCCTGTGCATTTATTGTTGGGATATGTGATCTTGTCACTTTTGCAGTGTTAGTGAATGCATCAGGCATTGTGTCAGCAATATTTTGAAGGTGCAGAATCCTTCATACTTTAATTTCACTTTGTTTGGTATGAGGATCAAGATGAGATATAGTGGGTACAGTCTACATTAATTCACGACGTTCATTTAGAACAGTCTTATCTCCCCCTAACGACGGGAATATTGTCTCATCAAAATGACAATCTGCAAACTGTGCAGTGAAGGTATCACCGTCATAGGTTCTAAATACTGAATAATGGATGGTGAATCAAAAACAATATAGATTCTCAATCGACGTTGAGGACCCATTTTTGTACGTTGTGGCGGTGCGATAGGCACATAATCAGCACAACCAAATGTTCAAAGATGGGAGATATTCGGCTGGCTCCCAGAAACAAGTTGTAATGGGGAATATTGATGGTTGGCTATGGGCCTCAATCCAATTAAAGTTCCTGCATGCAAAATTGCATATCCCCATGTAGAAACTGGCATCTTTGTTTTCATTAGCAAAATGCGCGCTATTATTTGAAGTCACTTAATAAAACCTTCTGCCAAACTATTTTGTGTATGAACATGAAGAACCAAATGTTCAATTTCAATTCCCATAGACATGTAATAATCATCAAAGGTTTGAGATGTAAATTCATCAACATTGTCTAGACGAATGGAATTGATAGAGTAGTCCAGGAATTGAGTTTGTAATTTTATTATCTGAGCAAGTAGTTTGGCAAATGCCACATTACGGGTAGACAAGAGGCAAACATGTGACCATCTTGTAGAGGCATCAATTAGGATTATAAAATATCGAAATGGGCCACAAGATGGGTCAGTCGGTCCACAAATGTCCCCTTGAATTCTTTGTAGAAAATATGATGATTCGATATCTGTCTTTGCATAAGATGGTTTAACCACCAGTTTCCCTTATGAGCAAGATTTGCAAGGGTTGCTTGGCAAAACAATATGTTTAGTCATCAATGGATGTTCTTTGGAATTTGTAATGATCTTACATGAGTAATCCGGGGTGACCCAAACGGTCATGTCCAAGCATAAATGTATGTTGATTTTTGAACTGCTGGTTCACAGCATGATATGCCTCAATTGGTTTAATAGTTGTGTAATACAACCAGATGATAGGGCAACCAATTTTTCCAATATCTACTTTTGACAGTTTTTATTGGATGTAATGCAAAAATATTCCACATGATTATCATTTGTGGTCTCAATGTGGTATCCATTTAAGTGGATATCTTTAAAACTGAGGAGATTTCATCTAGATCTCGAAGAGTATAAAGCCTCTTGAATGGACAATTAAGTTCCATTTGGTAGCCCAATGTGGGCTCTTCCGGAGCTCTCAATCAAGTCTGCAAGACCTGATATAGTAGCAACATTAGCTTTAGAAGATATTAAAGTGGAGAAATAAACTCAATCAAGAAAGATCGTGTGTGTAGTGACACCGTCAACAAGACATATATTTTCTCCATCCTCCATAACTTGAGAGCATCTTAAATCCATTTTCATGCTTTGTAGAGTATCACCAGATGCAGCAGCTTTAATAAAAATAAAAGAGCCGAAGCATTAAGGGCAAAGTTAGACGGAACAGAAATAAATCAATAAATAATGAATATGGCAAATGGTGTTGTGAACTACCAAAAGTCACCTCCTACCAACAAGTCAACACTCGACAACGAATAGTACTATTTATACCTTTTGTAATTGTGTTTTAGTCAAGTACTTTCTACTTTAATTGTTGCTCTGACAAAGATTAAAGTTGTTGCAGAACTTGAAATCAGACATAAAAGGATCCCCAAACGCTAGTCTCCTACTGAAGTAACTCACCATGGCCAGTCTTGGATACCTTTACTCTCTGTTACTAACCCTCGTCAATTTCGACCCAGTAAGCTTCTCTCCCCACCGATCCACACCAGAAGCAAACCACAAGGCCCTGTTTGTGTTTGGTGATTCACTCTTTGATGCCGGAAACAACCAATACCTGAATGCTAGTGTGGAAGGATCAGCAGTTATCTGGCCATATGGGGAAACCTACTTCGACCATCCCACTGGTCGAATCTCCGATGGCCGCATTGTCCCGGATTTTATTGGTAAGATGATCGGTCAGTTATGAGTTGTTGGTTTTCTTGATTAATCCTTAGTTGCTTGTTTAATGGCTGCAGCTCAGTTTGCAAATCTTCCTTTACCACCACCATACCTGGAACCTGGTGCTCATCAATTCAGTGATGGAACCAACTTTGCTTCTGCCGGAGCTGGTGTTCTGCCTGAAACTCAACCCGGAACGGTGGGTAGAGGTCACTTTCGTACTTCAGAAGTTAGTGTTAGGTCTATATATCTTGCTTAATCCTTAACTAAGTTAGCTGAACTAGTATTCTTGATAGATTCTATATCAGAATAAGGAATAAGTTAGTTGGTCCAATTAGGAAATCACTTTGTCACCAAAATGTTTAGTTTAAGTGGTTTTTAGTTTTATATATATATATATATATATTTTTTTTTTTTAAGAGCTGAATGTCCCTTTGATTTCCCAGATAGATCTTCCAAGTCAGTTGAGCAATTTTAGGGACATGAAGAAGTCACTGCATCAGAAATTGGGTGACAAAGAGGTTAAGAAGTTGCTGGGGGGAGCTGTTTATTTCTTCAGCATTGGAGGAAATGACTACATTAACCTCTTTTCCCAACAGCCAAAAGCTCCTCATAGCTACAAGAGGCAATATGTAGCAATGGTGATCAGGAACTTGACCATTGTGCTCAAAGTAAGAACATCTGCTGACCTGCAATGGAACTTGGATTTTTTTTTATGAACTGACCGAACTTCATTTTTATAGGAAATATATGATTTAGGAGGAAGGAAAATTGCATTTCAGAATGTGGCACCTCTGGGCTGCATCCCTGCAGTGAAATCAGGAAATCCTGATGTTGGTAGTAAATGTCTTGAAGAACCATTAAAGCTGGCCAGACTACATAATAGAGCTCTTTCTACTGCCCTCAAGAAGTTAGAGAACCACTTACCAGGATTCAAGTACTCAATATTTGATTACTATAATGCACTTGGGGACAGAGTTAACGATCCTTCAAAATATGGTAGGGCTATTTCATTCATTGCATTCAATATGCTTTTGGCTAGCATTGCTTATTGTTGGTTCCTACACATTGGACAATTGGACCTGTTGTCTCAATTTTGGTCTCTAAACTCTAATTTAGAGACTAAATCAAGATAAACTAGAGTTTCGGGTACCAAAAGCGAGATTAAAAACCCCTAATTATAATTCTTGTTTTGATTGCTGAATTGTGAAGGCTTCAAGAATGGGACATCTGCTTGTTGTGGTAGTGGGGCATTTAGAGGGTCTAATTGTGGGACAGAACCATACGAGTTATGCAGCAACGCCAGTGAGTATGTGTGGTTTGATGGTGGTCATACAACTGAAAGTGCCAACCTCCAACTAGCTGAGCTAATATGGAGTGGACCTTCAAATGTGACGGGGCCTTACACTATGAAACAGCTATTTGAACAATCTTGATTCTAACAGCATATGCCCTTCAGGCCTTATGAGTCAAGCCTGCTTTGTTGTTCTAAAACCTCTTTCATTATCAGTCTCCTAAATTTGTGATTTTTAGAGGGCTTTTAGATGTTCATCTTGGAAGCCATCGAAAATTCCTTTAATTATCACGGGTCGTATATAACCCATGTATTTATTGTTTTGGTAGTATCTTTTTCAATCACGCCTCTGCTGGTACTTCAATCATTCTGGAAACTAGAAGTGAGGGTCTTTCCAGTCCAGACAGGACCACAGTTTGTTACCGAACAACTAGTGAAGAAGACAACATTTTTCCCCACATGTGCTTCAAACTTCAAAGTTCAAAAAATGAGTACTAAAATATCTGCATTGTTTTCTTCTTCAATTACCTAGAAATGTGAAGCCACAGTCCCCCGTATTTAGATTTCAGGTTTAAAAAACTCAGGGAGGTTTTATTCTGTAAGACCCACCCATTTAAGGGGCCGCAATTCAATATTGATTGGTACACTTTGTGCTCAGCATAATGTGGTCTCATGGCCTCCCAAAGGACAATGAAGGCTTATCAGGGCCGTTAATCTGTTATCAAGAAGCATGGCCTACGTTTCAAACTTTCAATGATCCAATTTTGGGGGTGACGAGAATAGCCACACTCTGTTCATAACATCTAGGCACTAATCAAGGGTTCAGGTTGAATTGGCCAAACTGAAGATCAACTTCCATTCCAAACTAGGGTGATTCATAACTCGCATGATTTAAACTATATTATTTTGGGGTTTGATCAAGGCCTAACTATAGCAATTATTTTCTGCGACATAATTGTTCAAATGGAATTGTGGAAGGAATTAATTAACTGAATCACAGTTTGGTGAGTTATATGTGCCTATGTGGTAATTGATATCACAATTAAATATTATCGAATTTGGTCTTTTTAGCATTGTTTAATGAGAGTTTCTATTGGGACCTCCAAATCTACTCACTTGACCTTACTCTGTTATGAATTATTAAATGACATATATAACCTACTATAAAATGACTATTAGGGACAATAATTATACCAAAAAAATGGTTACATTTATTTTCTCTAGACTTTCCAATTCAATAATATTAGATTGCATTCTTTATTATATTCCCTATCTATTTTCATTTTTCAATTTCACTACGTACTCATTAAAGCATTTATATATATACATATATATATATATATATAGATATTAAGAAATAAAACTATGATTAAGATAAAAATGTATGATATGCATATTGAACGCATATTGGAGAGGGAGAACAAAATAAATTGTATTATGCCCTAAATCTAAATCTATCTATTATATTTGTAAAAAGAAGAAGAAGAAAAAAAAGAATTAGCAGATAAAAATAAATAAAAAATATTTAAATAATTAATCATGAGGTACAAAAAATAGAGAAACATTAAGAAAAAATTATTAATCTTGTTTTTTTTAACAGCTAAAAAAGAAAAAGGGAAATGATGGAAAAGGTCACATTAGATTGTGAAATGATAAAAAAGTCACCTAGTTTCCCACTTGATAAAAATGTCCATTATAAATTGTTAGTAATATTAATTTAGTCCTTATTAATAATAAAGTGATGTTAAAAAATGTCAGTTTTTAATATTTTTTATCCCCATTCTACCCTTAAGCTTAATACATGTTTATAACCGTGCATTCAAATTTGACCTCCCATTTTGATCAGAAATTCCAAAACCTAAAAGCTTGATTCGATCTTGATCGGAGCTCTCTCTCTCTCTCTCTCTCTTCTTCCTTTTCACCAGCACCAGAGCTTACTCCGATCTCTTCGTTTTCATCACCGCGGCGAAGTCGATATCTGCTTCTACAATATCGGGACCGACTCGCCGGTAATCGGATTGCTCCAGATCGTTCAGGTCGATCCGGCGTCGACCTTGAAGGAGACGATGAAGGTTGCGGTCTCCGGGAACTGCTCCATTATTAGCAGCTTGGGAAGAGCAACAGAGCAGTATACCAAATTATGCAGCACGATGATCTGGACCATAAGGCTGCCGGACTCCGGGATTTGGTAGCTGTACATGGCGATCAACAAAGGAATCCATATGACCAGAGTAATCGAATCACTTAATTGAATGCAACACTTCTCATTCTGTTCCAATTTTTATATGTATGCATCATTCAGACTTGATATGTGATGATGAACTAGTACCACTAATTTCTGCACTAGCTTGCTTGCTTGCTTCTATTTGTACTGGTTCGGATTTAAGCGGAATCAGAGACTTGCTTACAATCGAAGTTGAAAAATTAACATCGCTAGAGCTTTCATAGTGATATGAGAGAAGAATTAACTTTCATGTAAGTGTGTTCTGATCCTGCAAATCAAACGGAAACATCTCACATTAAACAGATCAAGCTTTAACATGCATGATATAAATTAAATTCCCATTAAATGTAGCTTGCATTTGATATTGGAATTCATGAGACCATTGGTATTGATTATGCGTGTATGCAATTAGTAACAGTTGTGGTTCTCTGTAAGCTGGAGCTTGTTCTTGGGATGATCAAGTTATATGGTGAATAAGTGACTTTTATCTTTGGTTGGTACTGATGGTGTGGGAACTAAACTTAAGCTTGCATTTGGGCTGCCAGTTTGTAGTTTGCCTTTGAAGTATAGGTTTGAAATTTCTGTGGGATAATGAACTATCAAGAAAGTTTGTACTGTAATCCATATAATTGTGTTTGTTGTATTATAAATTTCTTCTTTTTTTTCCATAATCCATGCTATGTTCATTGATTCTGTTATGTCTTTTAATTGATTCTATGTTCTTTGATTTGTTTCATTATGTTCCAGCTCTTATATTTACAATTCATTGGCTAAATTCAAGGTAGAACAAAGATCTGCAAATCTGAAATTGTGTTTCTGGGCTTTTGATGCAGTTGCCTTTTTACTGAAAACTGTACATTTTGGTTGGGTATTTGAAGTTGGTTCTTCATAAAAGTTGTAGTAGACATCTTAAAGATCATTTCAAAATTCGAATCTCTTGAAAACCATTTTTCTAGAATTAGTTATGATTTTTCAAAGTTACAGGTCTGTTGCATGATTTTTGTTTTAGACAGCAGCACTGTCATGATCTTGGTATTTCTTTTACTAGCTTCCTATTCAATCATGCTTGGAGGAACCAGCATTTCAAAACTAGATATCCCCAGGTTTCAAATGAAACAAACCTTTTCCTTTTTGGAATTCATACAAAGGATTTATGTCACCATGAAGTTAGCGTTTTGCATAATTCATGAGACCATTGGTATTTATTTGGTAATACTAATACCTAAGATGAGTCATGTGGTTGTGTACGTGTTTTGATTTCTGTACTGGTCAACTTCAATTCTCAGGTTGCTATGAGTGTCGATGATATTGTCACTTCTGGAGCCAAGTCATTATTTTTCCTTGATTACTTTGCTACAAGCCGCCTTGATGTTGATCTTGCTGAAAAGGTAGAGGTCACGTATTGTGTACGTCAGCTTCTATAATTCTGTAAAGATATACTACCAACTAACTGCAGTTTATTTAGATTTTTTTTTTTTGGTAAGTTAAATGGTCAACTTTGCTCTATTGCAGTGTTAATTCTAAGTTGATATGTGTCGTTATATGAGATGAGACTGATACCCTTTTTCTTGCATGAGTTGTGAACTAATGACTAGTAAGTTCTGTTGGCATTTTCTGCTAAATCCCATATCTGGCATCGAACTTTCTTGCACAGTCATCTCCACTTTATTAGGATCTCAGTGTGGCACCCTTCCTTTTATTAGCTGCTTTTTATGTAACCTATTGTATTGGCATATGAGACCCAGTTGACTGTGCATGCTTCCACGCGTGCAATCTAATTTCTTGATTACTCTTTTTTTGCACCTCACAAGAGATATGTTTGATGTAAAATGAATTCTTGTTACTTACCTACTGGAGTTAATTCATGTAACTGGGGTTAATAATTCAGTTAATCATAATGTGATTGTTGCTTGACGCAGGAGTTCTGTAGATTCATGACACTTTGAAGTATCTTGTTTCACACTTCCAACTTTACTGGTAGTAGGGTTAATATTAGATGTCATGTGGTAACTTATCGTTTGGAGCTTTTGTTAAATGATAGTATAGCTTAAGGCCGTCATATTGCGTGAAATTAGATATGTATATGCTAATGCTCCTTGGATGCTGGAGTTTATGTTCTGCAACTTAGTTCTCTTGTAGCCAGTGATTCATTGGTCGTTATATCGTTCCAGGAATCCATTTGGCTGAGCCTGCTTTTAGTTATGGCCTCTAACCTTATGCATATGTGCAATATTTATATCATTTGCAGTCCTTCTGCCTTTTGTTGTATTCCCTTTGTTCAATAACAGATGTAGCTCTGCTACTTATAGAGTCAGGACCCTCATAATACTCCTATATGTTCACAATTAATTAATGTTTTTTATTCATGTGACTTGGCTATTAACTTGTGACTTGGCTTCTGACAGTTACTTGGCTATTAACTTGTGACTTGGCTAATAACAGTGACTTGACTATTAACTTGTGACTTGGCTACTGACAGTTACTTGGTTAGTGACATGGTTAGTTACTTACTTGGTTAGTGACATGTGATTAACAGTGACTTGGCTATTAACATGTGACTTGGCTTCTGACAATTACTTGGTTAGTGACATTGTCAGTTACTTACTTGGTTAGTGACATGGTCAGTTACTTAGTTAGTGACATGTGATTAACAGTGACTTGGCTACTGACTGTTACTTGGTTAGTGATATGGTCAGTTACTTAATTAGTGACATGTGATTAACAGTGACTTGGCTGTTAACATGTGACTTGGCTTCTGACAGTTACTTACTTGGTTAGTGACATGGTCAGTTACTTACTTGGTTAGTGACATGTTATTTTGCAAGTTACTTGCCAATTTCAGTGACATGGTCAGTGACTTGATCAACATTGGACATGGCCACTGACTTAGCCAGTGACTTAGGCAATGACATGCAATATGACAATGACTTGGTCAGTGACTTGACAGTTATTTGGTCAGTGACATGTGTATAACCTTACAAACTGTAACCTGACCAGTAACTTGACCAATGACATAATCAGTGCTTTGAGGTTAACAGTGACCTGGCCAATAACCTTACAAACTAAGGACCTGGCCTAGCCAATGACGTGTATAACAGTGACTTGGTCAGTGACTTGACAGTTACTTGGTCAGTGACATGTGTATAACCTTACAAACTGTAACCTGACCAGTAACTTGGCCAATGACATAACCAGTGCCTTGAGGTTAACAGTGACCTGACCAGTAACCTCACAAACTAGGGACCTGGCCTGACTAATAACTACACTGGCCGGTGACATGACCAGTGACATAGAATGTGACTTAGCCACTGACATGTGTATAATAATGACTTGTGGCAGTATTACAACACAACTAATCAAGAATTAATACAACAGCAATGAATGATAAATTACACGTGTTTGAATCTTAACATTTTTTATAATAAATTTCAATGAAACAATGAATGATAAGAAGTCCCCAATTTCCATTTCAACGATCCTTGATTATATGATTGGGGTCTGTATCTCATGTTGTTCTTGTTTGCTACTAACTCTTTTGCCCTCCTTGCTCGTCCATTGCGCTCATAAACTCCTCTACTGCTTAAACTGCAATCAAATCATCCCACATTATTAGAAAGGAAGTCACCTAAAGCACAATAAGAAAAAAAACTCATTTGAACATAGAAGTCATGTTATCTTTTGTCCGATACTCACACACACACACACACACACATATATATATATATATAATCAAATGTTCTACATACTTAAGCCAAGTACATATCAGCCCAGATTTCCTTTGTTTTCGTGATGTTAGATTTCTAGGGCTACTGGTTATGTTTAGAAAGGGAAATGAAACATGCATAACAAATAAATCTTTCGAACATGTTAGAATGGCTGTATATGAGGCAACTGCCTCAAGTCCCTAGACATGGTTCAGTTGAAAACCAATTGACAAATGATTCACTTATGATCATCTCCCACCTTCATCAGTCAGTCACTTACACTATAGTAACTCAAAAGAACCATGTGCACTACATGAATAACAACAACAATGGGAGGAGAAATTTCAAATCTGTAATGATTGCATGTCCAAGTGTAATACACACATTGTAAAGGTGAAATATAATTGAAGCATACTCCTTAGTCCTTACTGACAAATGACAATAGCATAAAACTCGAACTCAAATTCACTGACTATTGTTCTTCAATTCCTACTTTACTTGCGATGAACTTGTCATGTTTTTCATTGATTGACTAATTGTAAATCATGCTAGAGTTACAGTACAGACTCATATTTCTTCCTTCACTTGTGTTACAGTATTCAAAAAAGTTTCCAACTGATGCCCATGAAAAGAAAATTCAAGCTTCAAAGCAATAAAGTGATATCATAATAATGAACCTAATTGATCATAATAACAGCATTTTCACACTGCATATCTCTACAAATAAAAGGACTAGTGCTCACCAATTACATACAGCTAAACAATCCTAGATTCCTATAAAATTTGCGGCGGTATATATATATTGAAATCACTAATCATGCTACGCATATGAACTATTATCAATAAATTTATTCAACAATTCATCGAGAACCGAATATCTTAAAATCTAAGAAAATCAATTTTTCATGATCAAACAACAAAATTCTTATAAAATTACATGAGACCCTAAGCGAATTAAAGAGTATCAATGGCAGCGATAAACGAGAAACCAGTAGTAATAGGATTAAAGTAGTAATACGGACCGGGATGAGATAAAAAAGGGTGGCCTAGTCAACCTTGACAAAGTCGGCATCCCAGTTCTTGAGGTCATCGTTGCCAGAGGAGGAGGAGAGGTCAACTAGAAGAGGAAAGTGGAACCAGAAGCAAGTCTTGCTCGGTAATTTCTGCCTCCTTCAGTTTTTGAGCCACAACTTGTAATCAAAATTAAATCAGATATAGAAAATCAAAGATACAATCAAACTGAGAGTATCATATCCTCAAAGTAGCATTACTACAAATGAGAAATAATGCCCTGCACCTCCAAAATTGAACATGTAAATACAGGTGAAATGAGGAAGCTAAAAGATCAAATGTAAACCAAAAATGATCATTTTGTACTTAATATTCTGGTTAATTGTATGTGGTTCAAATTACAGGTTTATGAACTAAGATCATGAAGACTACCTTAACACTTGTGGTGTTCGTTGCCTTTGTCTTGGTTTTTGCATCTCTATTAGCATGAAAATTAGTTGTGCAAGTTTGCTTTGCTACTGAAAACGGCAAAGTACAGCTTCGAAACGAAAGAATCGGAATGCCCAAAAACTAACACGATTAAACCCGTTTCCGGCAACAATTACAGTTCAAATTTTACTTCAACAATAAAACATGGGCTTACCTTGATGGTGAGGTCGAGAGGGAGAGCCCAGGAGATGGAGTTGTGCTTGGAGGCTCGTCGTCTCGCCGAGCTCTTAACGGCCTCGAGGAGCACCGATCTCAACTGCAGGGCGCGATCAATGAGCTTGATCTGATCGGCGTCGGAGTCACGGGAGTCGAGGACCCACTCGAAGGAGAGATCGATGGTGAAGGGCGGCGAGTCGGAGAAGTCGAGGAAGGTCTCAAGGAGTAGCGGTCAAGGAGGTTGGGATGGTAAGGGTTTATGGAGAGAGAGAGAGAGATTTTGGTAAAGGGTTGAATCTAAACAGATAACATATTAACGGAAGGGAGGGAGAGAGAGCCAGCGGTGGCAGTTTTTGTAATTAAGTTTAACTCTAGTGGTAGGTTGTTAATAGCTAACCTTAATTATCAGGAGGACATTTGTAGTGTCTGAATTATCATAAAGTACTTTAAAATGACCCCTTTTATCATTGTCCCAAAAGAAAAAGTAAATAAAAAAAATTCACATAATAGTTCATGTTATTTTATTTTTATTAATTTTTAAAACTCAATACCTTGTGTTTGATTTTTTTTTTTTTATTGGATAAGAGATTTATGTTATCTGATTAAGGAATGGAGATGTAATTAAGATTTATAGAGTAATTAAATCATTGAAATGGCTAAGTTTTTTTATTATAAAGATCTTAGTTTGTTTGTAAATTAATTATATGAGTGAGGTTATTTGAGGAACTTTAGTAAGGTTTAATGAGTAAATTTAGTATTTGAAAATTTGATAGGAGGTGTAAAAAGCATAGAGGTCAAGTAAGTAAATTTGGAGGTTCCAATAGAAAAACTCTTGTTTAATCTTAACTTGTATGATTTGTTTAATCTTAACTTGCATATCATACGTTGCTTCATAGAACTTATCATATCATCGTTATGGTGACATTCCCGGAGACGATTTAAATTAGCTCCAATTTACTTTTGTTGTCAATAGGCTTACAAGCCATCGTTGAATGTGTTTTGGTACATTTTGAACATGGGATGAAAAATGACGTTTGTCTTTTTGCTAGTTGACTTTCAGATGTTATTGAGATTGTCGGGATTATTCATTAGTTATAGCCTATAGAAATAGGCGATTAATTTAGTTGGAGTTTGGCTTATTCAGCTCAAGGTATCTATAACCACTCATGGAGGTTAGGTCTTAGGACAATCAAATCTGTTTTCTTTTTTTGCAAATATGTTTTCTAGTTGATTGAATGATTTTCTTTTTTCTTTTCAAAAAAAATGTGATGACATAATAAAATGTGGTAGATTCAAAAAAATAATAATAATAATAATAGAGACTTTAAACAACCTAATTTGCTCACAGTACTTACCAATGTTCTAATATCACTAGGCGGTAGGGAATTAGAAGAGCACATAGTCGGATGTCTATTTTATTTTTATTTTATTATATACATAAGTGCAATTAAAACAAACACTATATTTAGGCTCTGTTTGGTATTGAAGTTTCATGAGAATTTCTGCTTATTTGAATTTCAGTCCGTTTGATTTTTTTTGGTTGAAAGAATAGATAATTTCATTACTTATCCATAGCTAGAAGGCACGTACATCAATCGATGTCTTATACCAAAGTCATAGGTGGCACAAGACGCCAAACAAATTAACAGGTAACCCTGATTGCAAACAAAATTATCTCACTTATTTGAGCCTAAAACAAAAGGACCCAAACTCTCACTATCTAACTCTCCTAAATAGTAAATCTAGTCGCCTAGTGACCTCAATTGGTGTACAAGTACAACCTCAATCGATTCCCTTCTTCTCTGGATCTGGATGGCGGTGGTTCTAGCGGGAAGCATTGGAATCTACTGGCTCTGGCAAGATTCGACCTTCCTATTATGACGTGCGGGTCTTCGAGCACTATTGGGGATGGTTGGTGGCTTGGCTTGCTTGCCTGGTGCACCGGTAGAGACAGTCGAGGCAAAGAGATGCTGGAGGCAGGCTCTGTGCTTTCGGGTGGAAGTCTGGCTCGGCACTTGGAGGTTTTGGGGGGTTGGGTCTGGACTTGGACCTGGCTACAGAGGCGGCAGTGGTTTAGATTGAGACAGAGGCAATCCTAAGTGCTGGGCTGGCTGTGGCAGGCATGATAGCCGTCTGGAAGCTGATTCCGACAGTCGGGGCCGTGGCTCGTTGTGGACTGCAGAAGAGCTGGGGTTTCTTTTAAGATCGGGTCCTCAGGTTGTTGGGCCTAGTATGTGGGCCCTGCATGGCATGGAGGTTGGTGGTTTATTGTGGTAGTTGGTTACTTTGGGTCTTGGGCTGTCTCTAGGTTTGGGCCCTTCCTATTAGTAGTTTAGTCTAGTGTTACTTGAACCTGAGGGCGCCTCCTCTGCGTAAGGTGGTCTAAGGTTCGTAGAATAAGTTCTCTCCTAACATGGCTTAATATTGACATAGCCCTCTTAGGTAAGTCATGTTGTGTAATTACCTATATTTGATTATATGAAGGTGTGACGTCCTTCTTTTTAAAAATAAAAAATAGTGTATATTATTTGTTAGAGAATGCCCATGTTTGACAAGGCAAGATTACGTCCGCCTCAAGAGCTTAGGCTCTATGGTCTATTAATACTTTGGCCTAACCTTCGTTTGAATAAGTTCATTTCCTTGAAAAGTAATAAAGAAGAAAATTCAATGACAGATAATCAGAAATTGTACTCATCGAGTTTTGTGGTGATTTTATTTTTTCTGCTATAATGGAGGTTCATTGCTGACTAGATGTTGCTCCACAATCATTAAGGGTAGAACCAATTCGTGTATGCATATCCTACACGTGAAAGAGCAATTTTGTTTGTATGCACATAAAAAGGATTGGTGAAGATGTAGATTGGAGAATGAACTCGCGAAAGTTATATGCCACAAATTGGAAAAGATAAAAAGCTGAAAGAGACTCATTGGAGACTAAAGACGCTAACCTCCCCTCTGGAAAGCACAGTCAGAAAACCATGTTCATCTCTTTCTGATATGCTCTACCTATTAAAAGTTAGATGCTGACACTTTATGCTCAATTAGGTGGATGGAGAATCCAAAGAACTCAACCTCCCAGAGTCCCACTCTACTCATCAGATTGGGAGGAATCATTAGAAAGGCTTCTTTGACAATTTCACGCAAAGTGAGATTTGAAATCAAATGAAATATGAAGCAGCTAGCTTTCACTGATCTCACTCTCTCAATTATTGCCCTCAAAATTATACGGGTCTTTTTCTAATGCAAATGCAGGCAGAGGTCCACCACGTTATGATATGATTAACCCTCACTTGGAAAACAACTCTCTGCCTAAACCAAGAAATTATATGGAAATATGCTATTCATACATCTCAGATTTTAAGCTGATATGTGATGCTGACGAGTGTGATGTTATTTTTTCTCTTATCTTTCCACTTTAATGTGTGATCCAACAACCTAAGATAAGATTTTCACCAAACAATACCAACTTAAAGATGTGTTTTTCTCTCTACTGTCATAACATATGTGTTTTGAAAGTCTTTTTTCTTTTTTCTTTTTTTTGAATGGGGGTTTGGAACCCAGTCAAGCTGGGAGGCTCATACCCACGCCTCTATTATTAGAGTGAACTTGTCGGATCGATGGGGATGTAATACCGATACCCCGAGTGCTCATAGAAACATTACATAAGTACGTCTTTATAGAGGACATCTTGAATAAATCCCGGCACCTCATTTAACATAAAATCAATAGTATGATCTAAACTAGCAAAGTGCACTAACCTGTTTTTTCTTTTTCTTTTTTAATAGTGAGGTGTTTCAAGTCGTTTTAGTCTTCTTCTTCTTTCTTTTTTCCTTGAGAGGAAATAAAAGAAAGCAAATTTATCCCTTATGGACTATAGATACAATTATCAAAATATATAATAGCATACACCTCTTTAGAAAATTATCGAACCATATACAAAGTTTTTTTTTTTTTTCTCAAAAAAATATGGTAATAGGTCAGAGAAGAGGACTTGCGAGACACATTTAGCAAGTTAGCAAGTATACAATAGATATTGAAACACTTTACCTCGATCAAGCGATAATTCAGTGCATGAGTTTTTGTTTGGAACACAGCCATATACGTTAAAGATTTGAAACTTGTAATCACCACGACCTGTATTATTGTTGAGGATATATAAAACCTATCCAACCCTATCATGCATGATGAAGACATCTTAACTATCAATCCGAATTGAGTTTATATGTAGTGAAAGGAATGCGTTCAAAGCAGGGACGTAGCTATGCCTAGGGCTACTTAGGCTGTAGCCTACAGGAAATTTTAGCCCAAAAAAATAAAAAAAATTATACTAATGTTGGAGGTCGACACACTCTCAGACTCTCCTGTAGCGGCTTCCAGCAGCGGCTCCTTCATCCCCTTCCAGTCCGCCACCGAGCCACCTCCACTGCTCCACGCGGCCACGCCTGAGTCCCCTCATGTTTCCGGCCTCTTTGTCTATTCCAACGACAAGCAAAAGCTACAAAACCCTCTACCAGTCTGCTACTTTGCTTCACAAAATCCCAGGTAAAAACGAATGTCTTCGTACCCTTTAATAAATAGAAGGCATTAATGACTACCCATGTCTTTAACTCTTTGTTTTTGATCGTTTGTGTGGGTTTTGGACTTTTGATTGATCTGAGATTTGTAGTTTGTGGGTTGTTGATGGGTTTGATTATTTTAGAGAAAAATTCACTGTTAGTGCCTGAACTTAGGTGCCAAGGCCAACGTGATACCCAAACTCTCAAGTGTACCAATGTGATACCTGAAGTTCTAATTTCGTATAAACGTGGTCCCTCCGTCCAAATTCTGTGACGGCTCCGTCTAAATGCTGATGTGTCATCCAAAAGATAAGCACAATGACAGAAATACCCTCATGGTTCGACCGAGATTGGATTGCCTCTAAATTTGATTGGGCCCACCAAGTTTTCCCTCCATATTTAACTGTTCCCATTGTGATTTTCCTTCCAAAACATCTCAATTGTCAAAGGCAACTGACCTGACTTCATTTGGACAATTGGAAAACATGATTTCACTATATTTCAACCTGATTGAATGACATTATCAATGACAAATAATGAAACATGAATAAGCAACAATCAGGTGCATGTAAGCAAAACACATAATTTGTTACTGTATTAAGCAAAAGATGCTCAGAAATGAACATCAATACTGATTCAACAGTACACAATTTGTCCATGAGTCGAAACGCATGCACAGAAGGGGAACAGTTCTTAAAAAATGAAATCTAAGAGAGATTGGAACAACCGACAATGGTTTAAACTCCAGCATATTCAGAGGAAGGCTGGTTGGTTTGCACAGGCTATGATGTACCTCTGTTAGGACTTCTTATTGCATTCCCTTGAGAACCTCTTGCTGCATTCCTTTGACTCTTCCTTGCAGCACCTCTTGTTGCAGGATTCTGGCAACTTTGAGTAGGAGGTTGGTAAGTAGATTGGGAAGTTGATGCACCAACATTGGGACTAGAAGTACTCTCCACTGTGGTCTTCAATTTCTTCCATGTTTTCCTCAATCTTATGACTTGTTCCTTCACATTAGTGCTCCTCTTAGGGGCAAGGGCTCTTTTAACCTATAAATGAATCATAGAAGCCAACAGAACAACATAACCATACATAATGACCTTCATTGTGTTCAAAAATGACAAATCAACATAACTAGCATAAAATGCATACCAACTCAATTCATTTGTTTCAACACAACCAGCAAAAAATGCATACCAACACAATTCATTTGTTTCCACACAACTAGCTAAAAGATGCATATGAGGTTCAGAAACACAAACCTAGTTTCTCTGTCTTTTCTTACTTCCAGCTCCACTTAAGGTTCCCTCTCCCTGTTTCAATCAATTAGTTTAGTTAGGTGATAATACATAAGCATTTAAGCTAAAAGATCCATAAGAGGTTCATGAACTCACAGCTGCAGCGGCCTTTTTTGCCTTAGTTATAGGACAACCCAATTTGTTGTGTCCTTGCTGGCCACAGATCTTGCAGAACATCTTGATTCCAGTTTTAGGCAGTTTACCCTCTTTAGGAGCAGGTGGTGGTGGGGCCTTTTTCTTCTTTCCTGGTTCCTTGTGCCTCTTCATCTTAGGCCTACCAGGCTGCACCTTAAAAGGTAGAGGTGCAATGAGATAGTCAACTGGCTCTTAGTCATCCTCCCCTGCAATTGGATATATGATTGGGTTGTAGGACTCCAAATAAGATGAAGGCATGAGGTAGTCATCACAGTATAGGGCTGCCTCCTGCTTATTGAACCTAATTGCACATATAGCATGCACACATGGTATCCCACTGAGCTGCCACCTCTTGCAGGTGCATGTATGGAGTCCTAAATCTACAACATGCTTACTGCCCATGTCACCACTTCCAGTAATTTGAAAGATAAATTCCCCACTTCTATGAGCTTTATAGCATGTAGCCCTCTGCCCAATCTTGTTTAATATCTTTTTAATCATAGGACCAACTAAATCCTTCCACCTCTCACAAGCAACCCTTCTATTTGCATTCCTAACCATCATGTCCATCCTAATCTTCTCCAACATAGTGATAATAGGCTTATCCCTAGCAGGTAGTATGGTTGAATTAAAGGACTCACACAAGTTGTTTAGCAGGATGTCACTCTTGGACTCATCTCTGAAATAGGCCCTACTCCACTGTGCAGGGTTCTTGTCTTCAAACCACCTCCATGCTTGCTCATTCAACACCCTCAGCTCCTCCATGTGTCTGTTATACCAGACCACAGTACTTGATCTGGCAGCATTCCAAACCAGTTGTTTAAGCCCCTCTCCTAGATGCTTTGCCTTGAAGTTATTGTAGAGATGCCTAACACAGTGCCTATGCTCTGCATTTGGAAATAAACCTGAAACATGCATAAAGAAATAGTTAGCATTCCATATCTCAATTACATTAATAAACAGCAAATTGTTATCTCAACACTTAGATGCATAAGTACTAACCTGCAATGGCATTTCCCAGCCCCTTTTGCTTATCAGTTATAAATGTGTAACTATTGTCCCTTTTTATTTTGAGATCCCACTTCAGATATTGAAGGAACCATGTCCAAGTCTCTTGGTTCTCAACCACAGCTATGGCAAATGCAATTGGGAATATCCCATTGTTATCATCAATGCCAATGGCTGTTAAAAGTTGTCCAGGGCGATGCCCCTTTAAGTGAGCACCATCCAAGCCTATAAGAGGTCTGCAACCCTTCATCCGACCCTCCTTCCATGCTGCAAAGCATATGTACATCCTGTGAAACCTCCTCACAGGACCATCCATTTGAGTCTTGATTTCCACAATAGATCCAGGGTTACTTCTCAATAGCTCCTTCCTATATGCAGCAAGCTTGTTGTACTACTCAATATAGTACCCCTCATTTATCCTTTTGGCGGCTCTTTTTGCTTTGATTATTGTATGCACACCCACGTCCAACTTGAACTTCTTCTCAATGTGGTTGTGGATGCCTTTCCTAGACCAATTCTCATCCATCAATAGTTCTTTAGCTACCTCTTGAGCTATTCTTCTATAAGTCAAAAAATGACTTGTTTCCACTGGACAACAATTATGCTTGTTGTTCAGAGTCTTGATAATCAAGGTCTCACCCTTACCTTTAGTTGTGCTAGCATACAACCTAAATGGGCAGTCTAGTTGACAATTCACCTCTATCTTCTTCTTTGAATTTTTTTCAAACCATTTGCCCAAGTTGATTTCTGATAGCACACTCCTTTACAGCTTCCTTCAATTGCTCTGAATTTGGGAATGCTAGACCTAACCTAAACTTAGGATTTTTTTATATCAACATATCTTATCCAAGGTCTGATCTTCACTCCCTTAAGTCCCCTCTTTGGAACTGGATTTCCATCTTCATCTTCATCAGTCTCAATTCCACTTAAGCTATTCAACTCATCTGAATCATGTACTTCATCTTAGCAGTAGCCACTAAAACCTATCTCGTCAAATTCTAGCACACCCTTGGTTCAGAGACATTTCATTTTCTTGAAACGCCACATCATCAAACTCATCAGCATGCATTAAGATCATAATTTGAGTCAACATAAAAGTATGACCCTTCATCACTGTCTCCATCTTCATCTACAACTTCATAATGCTTCTACCTTTAGTTCCTTATGTTATACCTAGGCATCCCACCCCTTTTCTTTCCCTTACCTTCCTCAGCATTTCTCTTCCCTTTCTCATGTGCAGACTCTCCTGATTTTTTTCCCAGTTCTCTTTTCCTTCCTCTCAGCAGCCTTCTGTTTCTTTTCAGCTAGTCTGGCCTCAACTCAGCAGCTAACTGCTGCCTAACAGCAAATGCATCTGCTGCCCTCTTTTCAGCAGCCTGCTGTTCTGTAACCTCAGCCTCCTCTCTTGCTCTCAACTCAGTAGCTTCCCTTTCTCTTTCCTTTGCTATCTCAGTAGTCCTCAACTCAACCTCTTCCCTACTCAAACCTGTAGAAACCTGGCTCTCCCTCAACTCAGCAGCTTCTCTTTCAACCTTCTCCAAGACCTCTTGCAATTTCTTCTCAGCTTCCTCTTTTTCTCTCCTCTCTATTGCTTCAAGTTTGCTTATCAAGCAGCCCTGGCAATAGGGCTGGAAATTTTAGCCGGGAAGAACTGTACCAGCCATATTCGAGCAGAACCAAAGCAATTGGTAGCCGACTTCATCGGTAATCGAAGTGTTGATACGGTTGTACCAAACCGAATCCATGTAAACGGTACGGTAACAGTATTAATTTTTAGCTAAATACGGTATATCATACTGTACCGTGTATTTCATACAAACCCTTAAAGAGGTCAGATCGGGTTACTCAGTTTCTCAATTTATCTCTCAGCCTCTCGCCTCTCTCTCTCTCTATATCGAACTGTGGAAAGTAGAACAGTAGAATCCAATCCAGCCATTGATTCAATCCAATCAATCCATCGACTCATTCCATCATCCAGATGATTCAAATCCATTCTTCCTTTCCCTCATCAAATCCCAAATCCAAAACTAATGGTTCAGTTCAAATCACAGGCATCAAGCTTCTCAGGCCAATTGATACTCTTGTTCTTGGCCAGATGCAAATCTTCATCGATGAAAAAAAGCTGTAAACAAGAAGTCTAATGGAAATTGAAGTAACCCATTAAAATGCCCAGCCAAATTGAAGCAACCCATTAAAACCGAGAAGAAGCAAGGGGAGGATGGACTTCATTTCATGCTAGAGAGAGAAATCCAGGTGAGATTCAACTAGAAACACACAAGTAATTGAATATGTAGCTAAAGATAAGAAGTTAAGAACCTTGGCCTTGACTCGGTTGGATCAATTAATCAATAGTTGCAAACCCACTTTCTTATTCCCCCAGAAACTGTTAATTATTGAAGAAAGTAGATCTAGATGAAAATGGAATATCAAATTGGGGTAATGATATGAGTTGGGAGTCTTGGAGTCCTAAGAAACATGGTGATCAAATAGATGCTTGAAAGAGCAAAGCCCCGTCAAGTGTCTGCAATCGTGTCTTGTTCTTCTCTTTTGGTGGGTGTAATGAATGCGTGTCGAATTGAGTTGGAGGGTCAATATGAGCACCGACTATTAGAAGCTCGATTAGAGGCCAAACCGTACCGACCCAACCAATTAAGTCGGTATACCGGATTTTGTGGTCAGTAGTGGTATGGTTTTTAGCCTACCAATCTAAGTTGGTACGGTTAGGCCTGTAAATGGACCGGGTTCGGATCGGATCGACCTAAATCCAAATCCGTTTACTAAAAAAAAAATTCGATCCAAACCCGCTCCGTTAACCCGGCGGATCATTGATACCTCGATCCAAATCCGTATCCGTCGGATTAACGGATACCCGATCCGCTAATCCGATCCGTTTATAATTTCAAATATTTTTAAATTTTAAATAGTAATATTAAATTTATATCTTAATATCTCATAAGATATTAATAAAATATTAAAATAACATGATCTACATGAAGAGTATCACCAAAAATAAAATTACATTATCAAAAATAAAATTATGAAGACTGCCTCTTAGATTTCTGCAAAAAAGTAATATTAGAAATCTTTAATATTTTATATTTTATATTTTATATTTTATATTTTTAAAAAATAATAAGATATTAATAAAAAATAATATTTTTTTATTACTAAAACGGGTCGGATCATTAACGGATCGGATCGACCTAAATCCAAATCCGATCCGTTTATTAAACGGGTTAACGGATTCGGATCATTAACGGATCAAAATGTTCGATCCAAACCCGTTTAATAGCTACGGATCTGGAGCGGGTCCGGATCAAAATCCGGTCCATTTACAGGTCTAGGTACGGTACATGGTATCAGCCCGAAGGCTTCAGTACCGAACCGAACCGAGCCCAGCCCTACCTAGCAGAGGCAAAAAAAGGCCTTATAACACAATGTTTCACCCTTTTAGGGTTTTGCTTCTCAAGTAAGTTACCACAATGCCCCTGCCCTTCACCATTATTACCACAATGCCTCACCTCAAGTTGGCCTCCATTAGCTTGTGAACCCATGTTCATATCCTTCATTATATCAGACAAACTAGCAAAAGTTCCCTCACTTGGTCCACCAGCCTTATTGTTTCCCCCACCATCCATATTAATTAACACCCTTACCCACCCTATAGCTGCTGCCTTCACCACATTAACTTCAACATCCTCATCATCTTCCAAGTCAATGACATTTGGGCCTGGTATGGCATTTAAGGGTTCTTCCTCTAACGATTCTACATTAAATGGTTCCTCCTCCCCCCTATCTGGTTCACTATAAAGCTGACTGGCCGTCAGGTTTGCTTTAAAGAAATCCCTCTCCTTCTGTCTTGAAGTCTGGTTGTTCAATGGATTTTCCCAATCTGGGTTTGGTGGCAGATCAAACTCCAATCCAGCCTCCCTTTTCCTCCTTCTCCCACCACCAGTTATGTAAACACTAATCTGCCTCTTCTTCAATGGAATCACTTTAACCATCTCCACAACATCTCTATCATTCCTGATTTGAATCCATCCTTCACTAGGGGATGTCCTGGGTAGCTTAAAGTGGTAGGAAATGGGCAACTCCCTGTACCCCAATGCATGGGCTATGTTATCCATCTCTACCCATGATATCTTCTCAGGATCTAGCCCATCCAAGTATATCTGACCCCCCCCCCTCCCCAACTTGTTAAACCTAGGAACCTTATACCTCCTCGTCCCATCTAGCTGCTTGTCAAAATAACCTCTATGGAAAATCTCCATTGTAAACAAATGATCAGGAACTAGGGCTGGGCGGGTTGACCCGAGGGACAGAGAAACCGATACGATTCGGACCGGAACCGACCATTCGGGTCGGGTTTGAATACAAAAATCCTCAGTTCGGGCTAAACTGAACCGATTAAACTTACATCGGTTTCGGTTGCGGTTTCACTAAGTTGCAGAACCGAATAAAACCAATCCGGACCGGTAAATGTACCAGTATACGTGTAGCATAACCATTGGTTCTCAGTCAAGCCTATAGAGAGTACCATGGACTTGGGTGCAGGCAATCACCCAATTTCATCGACCTAAATCCTAGGCGAAGCCGTCTGTGAGTTCAGTCAGTTCACTTCACTACCTTCAGTTCTTAATTCTTATCTTCTTCTTCATAGTTCCGCGATCACAGATCGTGATTTTCTCGATCAATCACTGAATCACCCATGGATTCCTCCACTGGAAACACCTCAAACACACCACAAACCGAATCCCTTTCCCAATCCGAGCCCAATTCAAATACCGATTCGAATCAGGCAAACCCCAATTCTGATTCCGACACTGAAGTTGCCGAGAATGCTGTCGTCCCTGCAACTGGCACAGACCAACCATCTTCTGCAACAGCTCCATCTACGATGACATCGTCACGACCACCAAAACCGAAAAAGAGAGCGAGGACGAATACATCCACAGGGTCGAGGGAACGTTCAATGGTATGGGAGCACTATGAGAAGATTGATAAACCTCTCTATGAGTTCAAAGATGGAAAGAAGGTCCAGGTTGGGACTACCAAGTGCGCCAAATGCAGGTATTGCTCCACAGACCTTGCCTGTAATTCATACGATAATGGTCGGTTTCTGAAAAACCGATAGACCGAACCGACTGTTTCCGGGTCAGTTTATCATCGGTCTCTTCATTCTGTAAAAACCGATCCGGACTGAACCGACAGTGTCGGTTTCGGACTCGGTTTTCTAACTTTTCGGACCGAACCGATCCGAACCCAACCCTATCAGGAACTGAAATTTAAGGAAAACTAGAGTCAGCTTCCTGTAAACCCTATACCCATCTTTCAATCACCACTAACCTAAACATAAAACTCCATAAAAACTACACATTTAATAATGAAACCTAGCATAAAATTGATTATTTTTCTCATTTCTAGATTGGGGATTTTAAAATTGGAAAACCCTAATTCGAAGTCAACCATGTTCAACTACAATCCAACAGAGAAAACATTAGAAAACCCACAACACACAATCGATTGCCTTTATTCTCTATTGTTTATTATTTAAGCACTATGACACCAATTTTAAAATCTTCGTCGATGAAACCCAGATTTTTTTAACTGTTGTACGAGGTGCAAATTCACTAGATACTACAGAAGAGACAGAACGATTTTGAGATAGAGTTATTCAAACACTTACTGTGTAGTGGTGGTCCAGATTCCCGAAAAATCCCCCACATCTTCGTCTCCTCCATGATCCTCTACTGTTAGAGATTCTCGAATCTCGTTTGTATCCTGCAGTGATCAGACTGTTAAAGCTTATAGATTACCCTCCTTCGTCACTTTCTCAAAACAAAAAAGTCCAAACTTGATTTGGAAGGGTTTGGGTATGTCTTTAATTAGGGGATAATGGATACACAATGGAGGGAAATCAGGTTTTAATTTCGAGGATGGCTCCATTTATATAAAATGTCCCTTTTGCCCTTTTTTTTTTGGGGCATGTGCTTGACACATCAGCATTTAGATAGAGCCGTCACCGAATTTGGACGGAGGGACCACGTTTATACAAAATTGGGACATCAGGTATCACATTGGTACACTTAAGAGTCTAGGTATCGCGTTGGCCTTGGCACCTTAGTTCAGGTTCTCATTATTTTATGATGTTTGAAAAAAAAAATTTGAGGGAAACGGAGTCAGGTTCCATTAATAATATCAACGACCTCACTTGGTCAAGCTAGAGGGATTTGGAAATCCCTCGTAATACAACTCGAAGCACAAATCAAAGCTACCCAAAGTAGAAAGACCTAAAAAAAAAAAAAAAAAAAAGACTAAAAAAAGAAAAATGCAAAAAGGAAAAAACCCTACGCCTATCCAATCCTAAATCAGAGCCACTCATTAACCAGTATACGGCTACAATTGTGGGCAGAACAGGTAAGAGAACTTATTTGAAATAGAAAAACAAAATAGGGCTTTACCACTCCCCCAAAGTCCACATCAAGCCCAATCTAACAAAGAAAGGTGATAAGAGATTGGGATCTCCAAGCTAGACCATAAAACAGCAGCCCAGCCCAGGTAAAGGCCCAATTGCCCTAGCCCACATCCATAAACCCTTCTCCCCATATCGGTCTGCACCAAGCCTTCGAGGGAGCAGCCTGTGATACCCCAGAAATTCATAATTATTTTCCGAGGATTTTCCGGAATTAATTTTATGGTTATTGGACGGTTTCGTGGCTCGTGGATGGAGCAGAAGTGTTTCGGGCGAATAATTAATTGAAGAATATGGTTTTAGAGGGGTTGTCAAATGTTGACTTTTTATACGTTGAGATTCTCCCAAAACTTCCTTCACGAAAGTTGTAGAGCGCGTCGATATGAGTTCGTGGACATGTGGAACGTGAGAATCGGAGTTTGTATGAGAAAGTTATGAGCGTTTGAAAATTTGGAAAGTTACTATATATAGGGGTTTGCCTTTCAGGAAAGTTACTATTTTCATTTTGGTAAGTTTCCATTTTCGAAAACTCTCTTTTCTCTCCGTTCTCTCTCCTGATTTTCGACTGACCCGACCCATACCTGGTGGATCAGACCCGGATTTTCCGGCGAGCTCCAACGACAGCAGACCACCAGACGAGCCCAGATCAGTTCGCCTCCTCCGTGCGCTTCTCCCTGTGTTATTGGTTTGCACGGTGGTTCACCGGAAGGTGAAGATCGGAGCAGCTATAGTCGACGCGATCAAGACCCGACCGGAAATCCACTTTTCCGGCGACGTCTCGGCCGATCTTTCTTAGTTTTGGAATCTCCTCCTCCTTCTGATCATCCTCATACCCACCTTGAAAGATGATTTTGTGTGTGGAGTGGAAGATCAAGGGTTGAAGATCAGCGGTACACAGTGAATCTAGAGCTTGATCAGACGGCAGCGATTGGTCAATCTTGTAAGCTTGATCTAGGACGATCTAGGGCGAACCAGACTTAGCTCTAGGTATGAAAGTTGCTCTACTCTTCATGATGAACATTTCTGGTCGGCTTGATTGTTGTGGTTTTGAGTTTTGGCCGGTGGTGGTTGTGGTGGTTAAACCATCGACTGTGGAGGCGTTTTGGTGGCCTTCCGGCAATGTAAGGGATAGTCTCTGGTATTATATATCTTCTATTCGTTGATACGAGCGTTTCGATATATAATATGCAATTTTTGGAGATCGTATGATTAAGTTGTGATTTTTACGGTTTCGGACAGTTTGATGATTCCATCCGTGAGGATTTGAGCGTCCGGTCGACTTGTGATTTTGACATATTGATCGTATAAGTGTTCCGGAGACATTGGGTGGTCTCGGATGTGCTTTCGCCTCATTTGGCCTCACTTTGAGAATTTTGGTTCGATTTAGGGTTTCAAACGTTATTCCTTGTGATTCGTTGACTGAATCAGAGCTGTAATTCCTTAGGTACGTGACGTAATACTCCTTGAACGGCTATTTTGTGGATTGGCTGCCTTGTTCTATATTGAAGACGCAGCGGGAGTTTCGAGGTGAGTAATCTCACAAGGTTCATTAATGAACGGATTACCTTTATCGTTTGGTGAGTAAATCTCACGATATTTGTTATGAGGAAGATCGATATTAGTTATGAGCATGATCAATATTTGTTATGAGCGAGATTACCCTATTGTCCTGGAGTTATTAGGTTAACTACGACTATAGTTGATATTAGTGGTATTCCTAAGTGAATGACTATGTATATATATGTATTTACGTGAAATATATATATATATATATATATATTGATGAATCTTTGCGATGATTTCCATGTGAAGTTTGTGTAGAAATATTTGTGTAATGAATCGATAACATCAGTATGATGAATCTTTGTGATGATTGTCATGTAAAGCTTGTGTAGAAATATCTGTGTAACTTGTGTAGGGATATTTGTATGATGATTGCTATCTGTGTGATGACTAACAATAAATCTATGTGATGATCGCTATCTTTGTGATGACCAGCGATATCTGTGTGATGATTAGTAGGATGATTGCTATCTGGGTGATGACCTGCAAAATCTATGTGATGATCACTATCTGTGTGATGACTGACAATATCTGCGTGAATCTATATGATGATCGCTATCTTTGTGATGACCAGCGATATCTATGTGATGATTAGCAGGATGATTGCTATCTGCGTGATGACCGGAAAATTCAATGTGATGATCATCTGGACAATTGCTATCTATGTGATGATCCTTGAAATCTATGTGATGATCAGTAGGATGATGAATATCTACGTGATGATTGGTGAAATCTGTGCGATGATTAGTGTGATGACTGCTCGATAATGGAGCTGAATTGTTATTAAGTTAACAAAGATCGAGAAGACTGCTATGATGGTTGGGGCTACCTACAGACGTCAGAGTGTGGAATTACGATGACTGCTTTGACTTGAATTGCTTGACTTAATGTGACCTACTGAACTAAATTATATGCAGGGGTTACTATGAATTGTTTTGCTTGTTTTGGTATGTGATTGCCTTGTTTCTGCTTAATTGTATTGATTGATAGTTTGATTTATATTAAGAGCCATAGTGGTAACGAATTGTACTCTATGGTGAGGATAGGAAGGTGATTCATCGTTTTTCACCTTGATGTCATGTTGATGACAAAAGGCTCCTAGGGGGGAAAATGAGCGTGATTTGGAACTCGCCTTAGTGCGTTAGGATGGCGTCAAACATTGCTTGAGGAAGTCTTGTTTGACTGAAATTTGTGTAATTGGATGCTAGGATTAAGGATCTGAGCATGAGGCTTTAGTCACCAGTTGACTTAAGTAGGCACGATATGAAAGGTTATGGAATTAATGGTCGTAGGTGTGAGATATGTGCATATCGTGTTTAGGTTGAGGTGACTTGAAAATGTGTTTTGCTTTGTGATTTTGAGTTTACTCATACGGGCTTGCATAAGCTTACCGGGTTTTGTTGTGTGGCAACCCGGTACACTATTCAAACTGTGTAGGGGTTAATCTTGCAGGTCAGGATAATCGTGGCTGAAGTGGTGGCGGTATCCTTGCAGCTTTACGGTAGGAAGCCATTTTTGTGACTTTACCGTTGATAAGGACTTCCGTTGTATAGTTAACTCTGAGCAGCATTTACGTTTTATTTTGTTGTTGACAATTTAATTCATAAGCTTATGTAATGTATGACTCTATGGAGCAGGTCAATATTGACATAGTGGGTTCAGGACATCAATATGTACTTTGGTTAAAAGGGAAAAAGTTTCTAGGTATTTTGTATTGATGGCTGAACGTTCACACATATGTAATTATGAGATTATATATCGATTTTCATGTGTGTAAAATCAGCGGCGTGACACAGCCTCCCCTCAGCGATCCTGGGGCTGGCCACGATGCTCTGCCATCATCTTGGTCAAGGGAAGACTTGGCTCAAAAGATGAACCCGTTGCCTACGCCGCCGCAACAAAGATCGATCAAAATGTCACCTCCAAACTCAGAAAAACGCTGCCTCAAAAGTTTGCACCCACTACTGCTACCCTCTGATGACAGTCCCTTGCGCACCTAAGCTAGCGCTCTCAACTGCCTCAGCTGAAACCACTACGAATCAGAGCCTTACCATCGAGCAAATCGATCTAGAACAACGCTGCTGACGAACCAACAAGACTACACCACCTTCTCGTGCCCTCACCGTCGCTGCCTGGTCTGGGGACCATGAGATCGCCACCGCCAGCAAACTAAACCATAGGTTTCGCTATCGAAGTCTCTCCGTATTGCTCGGAGGCCTCCAACCGTAGGTTTTGTTTCTTTTTTAGAAATATGTTTGATTGTTTTGGTGTTTGATTGTTTTATGATCTTAGAAAGTGATTTCACTGATTTGGTCATTGAGTTATATCTTTTGTGGAGTATCGAGTATCTGAATATGTTTTGCATTAATACTGATTTCCATCTTCCTTGTCATGTTTGTGAGAAGTTGTCGTAGACCGTTTCACATGACTTGAATTGCTTTGCAATATTAACAAAGTAATATTCTATAGAAAGATAATTCATTGGAACTCCTTGTTCTTGGTGCTACATTTGATCATTGTGATCATTTTGTTTCATTCAAATATGAAGATGTTTGCAATCTTGCTTTGAAGTTTTATTCTCAAGATTTTACATCATCTGACATGTTTGCTCTAGATATGGAGTGTCGGTATTTTCTAACAGATATTCAAAGGGATACAAGATTTTCCAAGATAACTTCTGTGTCGGCGGATAGTTGTATTAAGAAAGTCAGCATTATTTCTTATGATTTACAGGTTGATTTTCCTTGTTTTGACTCTGCCAGTTTCTACAGCAACAACAGAGCGAACATTTTCATCTATGAACATCATTAAAAAAAAAAAAAAAATTTAAAAAAAACTTTGAAATAAGATGGAGGATGACTTTCTTGATGGTTCTCTACATTGAAAAAGAGTTTGCCGATAATATTGATAATGATTAAGTGATTGCTAATTTGAAGTTAATGGGCCTCAGAGGGTACGATTCAGTTAGATTTATACTTTTAATTTTTAATTTATGGAGTTTTGGTTTTATGGACCCCCCCCTCAATTGTAAGTTTTAATAATTAAGATGTGGGGATGAGTCTCTCACTGAGTTCGCAAAATTTTTATATAGCTAAAATTACCCCAACCCTACATCAATCCTAGTCTACGTCCCTGATTCAAAGCCAATAATTTTGTTAACTTTCTTCTGAAGTTTATGACTAGTAATGTGCAAGTGCCAACAGAGACCTATCAATTAGAGCATGTTCTGGTCAACTCTAGGCCATATCTTTTGGATGACCCTAATCAATTTAGAAACGTAACATCAATTCCAAATCGTAAATGTCAAATACATCTTTCATCTTATTTGTCACTCTCATATAATGTATATCACATTTTATAAATATGAAGTTTATATAAAATTTTACACCTCATATATAATTGGGTCTTCATGATTTAGAAATATGATGAAGATCATATTGAAAAATTACAAACGTTGTTTTAAGCACCACAAACGTTATAATACCATGACAAATTGCTGGCAAAGCGAGTGTAGAAACGAGTGGGATCGGAGTTGCTGCAACTACTAGAAATTTCCCTCTCGGATTCCGTAAATGATTGCTTTGATCATTTCCAAAAAAAAAAAAAATGATTGCTTTGACCAACCTTGTGAATGACACGTGGCGTCGCTATCGAAGATAATGTCGAAGTAAAAATCACGTGGTAGAGAGGAAACAGGTTCACGTACTGCCACATCATCAACACGTCTGTCTCCAGCTAGGTCCAAGATCTGGACAGGTTGACAAGTAATTTCCAGTAGACATTGTCGTCGTCCTCGTCAGAAACCCTAGGAGGAGAACCATCAGACGGCCATGCTTCAATTTTATCCGCAACATTTAATGAAGATTTTTCTTTTCGTGCGGTGGAGGCAAAGATAATGAAAGATAAGGATGAAAGAAGATTAGGAAATGGGTTATTGTGTGAAGAACTAAAAATGAGAAGTGGTCATGGAGGATACAGCTAAACGTGTTGAATAGGTTGCCCACTTCATGAATTAGGTCATTTCTTATGCTTTAGTAGGTTGAATTAAGACGTTTAATCAAATTCTATGTGCAGCTATGTTCATAAGCCAAAGCAATCATAATCATATGTTTCGCGTTGATAAATATAATAATATTATTGTTTTAAGAAATTTTAAGCTTATATGTTTCTAGCAAGTTATGAAAATTTTGAGCATCTTTTAATAGTATGAAGAGCAATATATAAATTAATTAGCCTCAAATGATTGATCGATAGTGTACTGTTCATGTCGTGATCATCGATCTATTTAGAATTGTCTCATAAGAAAGGAGTTGAGATCATTATTTCATTTGAGATATGAATGAACCATTTGATTTTTGGATGCAAGAGGGGTCAAATTTTTCATGTGAAGTTTGAGAAATTTGTGTTTAAGTTTTGTTATGGAATAAAAAAGTCGCTAAAAGTCTTCTATAAAATAAAATAAAATAGGACATACCTCTTCCGACAATAATTTTCTAGGCAAAAATCTCCCATAAGTAACAAAGTAGAAATACAAAATATAAAATGGATACATTTTTTGTTGATAAATTAGTCATTGGTAAAATCATCCCACAAAAAATTTAAATATAAAGAGATACACATCTACCAAGGGACTCTCTCGTCATCTATGGTACAGTGCAACACTCCCATACTTCGCCAACTAGGACAATGCTTATATTGCTCCACCAAAACTCTTTTTTCACAATTTAAGCTACTCTTATTTCACTGGATACTAAAAGGTAAGAATTCATCAAGATGAAGAATGATAAGCCATAGTTTCAACTCCAACTTCTTCAATCTCTCTTCTTCTTTATTACTTGATATTGAAGTTTGAAATTTCTTGATAGGTAATTTTATTGTTATATATATATATATATTTATGAATTTGATTTTCTATTAATGTGTTTTTCATAATTTGATATTTGTTATCATTCGCAGAAACAAGTTTTTGATTAAAATGCATTCATTCACTCATTTATTGTAATATGCAAATCTTTTTTTTTTTTTTTTACGTTGGTTGATCAATATAAATGCATTAATTGGTTTCAAATTTAATCATTCAAGGTCATCCAAAAAAAAAATTTGATCATTTAACATGATGTTAACATGGCAGCAATTGTATGGAACAGAAATGGGGTTCTAACCACCACACTCTTCCTTGATTGCATCTGCCTTTCACAAAACAGATGATGGTTACATTAACATGTAGACCCGGCTATATTAAAATTGTTCTTTGAATTATAAGAAAGAAAAGAAGCATGTGTTCTCACATCTCCGACCACTTTGCCCACCCATGCTTATCATGTGGGTGACTTCTCATCAATTGGTTTTGAACACTCCAAAATAATTGCTTAGTGCAAGTAACCAATTCCATTTAATTGGTTTCGGCCTCTCTTAACAGTGTAGTTTTAATTGTACGCGTCATTTGTCACACGGATAACAGAGTTGAAAATGAGAAGTGTTACCTTTCTATATAATTGCTTTTTAGTAAAGGGTCAACTAGTTAGATTATCATGTGGGTGACTTCTCATTAATTGGTTTTTTCACCCTCCAAGATATCTTTTAAGTGCAGTAACCAATTTCATTAATGGTTTCCCCCTCGAAAGCAATTCTTTTACACACAAAATTGTAGTACCAATGACTTGGGATGGGAATGCAATTGGTCAATTGCCAAGTGAGTTTTTTATGGATGCATATCTCTGCATATAGATATATATAGTCAATGCGATTGATTTTGAAGCCAAACATTTATTTCTTTCAAACAGGTTTGGGATGACAAATACTTATTGAGTGGTGATGAAAACATTGTGCTCTTTATTTATTTTTGGTTTGTAATGTTAGTAATATATTATTCGGGACGGGATTTAAACAAAAAAAATACGTACGTGAAGAATTCAGTAACTTTAGTGAAAAATACTTCCAAAAATTTGACCATAAAATACAGAAATGGCAAATTATAACTTCTAATATTTAAATCTTCAATCAAAAATCAAAGTGAACCATAATTTTTTTTCCCAAATATTACTATTGATTCTCCTAGGTGTTTGCAGATAGTGTTGGAAGTGCTTCATTGTTTGGATTCAAATTTGTTCACCACCACTCAATACAAAACTGCCACGTGTTATAAAACATAATTATAGTTTATCATGATATTTTATTAAAAAATTATATTTTAAGTATTCAATTAATTATATATGACGTGGCAAGTTTTAATAGGTTGGTGATATCATCACAAAATAAATATGATGAACAAATTTGAATCCTTCATTGTCTCTAGAAAAGTTTATTTTACTTAGATAATGACTCTTTAAACAGTCCCACATGGACAGATCGTGATGTGTAATCTTGATTGAACTATAGATGAAATCAACATAAAGAATCCCTAGTTAACTTTGTGCCACTTGGCTACACAGGCCTACGAACCCTGGGGCAAGCCTCTCAACCAAAGAAGCAATTTTTGAATGGATGGCCAAAAAAACCCTTTTTTATTTTACTTTTCTTTTTGATCATAAGCTTCCTGATGTATACGAGAAGTGTATTAATTGCACGACCCTACGTTACATACTTGGGATGAGGGAATGTCAGAGTGGGAAGAAAAGATTTGAAAATCTCCTATTATGGTAACTGTTGTTTTCACCCTCCAAGATATTTTTAAGTGCAGTAACCAATTTCATTAATGGTTTCCCCCTCGAAAGCAATTATTTTACACACAAAATTGTAGTACCAATGACTTGGGATGGGAATGCAATTGGTCAATTGCCAAGTGAGTTTTTTATGGATGCATATCTCTGCATATATATAGTCAATGCGATTGATTTTGAAGCCAAACATTTATTTCTTTCAAACAGGTTTGGGATGACAAATACTTATTGAGTGGTGATGAAAACATTGTGCTATTTATTTATTTATTTTTGGTTCGTAATGTTAGTAATATTAAGGACGAGATTTAAACAAAAAAAATACGTACGTGAAGAATTTAGTAACTTTAGTGAAAAATACTTCCAAAAATTTGACCATAAAATACATAAATGGCAAATTATAACTTCTAAAATTTAAATCTTCAATCAAAAATCAAAGTGAACCATAATTTTTTTTTCCAAATATTACTATTGATTCTCCTAGGTGTTTGCAGATAGTGTTGGAAGTGCTTCATTGTTTGGATTCAAATTTGCTCACCACCACTCAATACAAAACTGCCACGTGTTATAAAACATAATTATAGTTTATCATGATGTTTTATTAAAAAATTATATTTTAAGTATTCAATTAATTCTATATGACGTGATAAGTTTTAATAGGTTGGTGATATCATCACAAAATAAATATGGTGAACAAATTTGAATCCTTCATTGTCTCTAGAAAAGTTGATTTTACATAGATAATGACTCTTTAAACAGTCCCACATGGACAGGTCGTTATGTGTAATCTTGGTTGAACTATAGATGAAATCAACATAAAGAATCCCTAGTTCACTTTGTGCCACTTGGCTAGACAGGCCTTCCAACCCTGGGGCAAGACACTCAACCAAAGAAGCAATTACACCGATTTAACCTTCTTATGAATGGATGGCCAAAAAAACACTTTTTTATTTTACTTTTCTTTTCTTTTCTTTTTGATCATAAGCTTCCTGATGTATACGGGAAGTGTATTAATTGCACGACCCTACGTTACATACTTAGGATGAGGGAGTGTCAGAGTGGGAATGTAAGTTTGAAAAGATTTGAAAATCTCCTATTATGGTAACTGTTGTTTTTCATTTGTTTATGGTAATTACTAATTAGAGAAATTAGGTAATTTAGAAGAAAAATGACTGGATCAGACGGACTGGGCGGTGGCGTAGAAAATCCATATAAATAAATATATGCCTGTTTATTTTTTTGACTTTATTAAATAAATATAATTTATTTTCTTATAGCATCTTTAGCAGATTCTCTATTGTGGCTCCTTAACTATTTTAGAGAGCATCTTTAGCCTTTATCTATTTTAGCAGCTACACCAGACTCCTAGGTGGCTCTTTATTATAACTTTTAGCTATTTCGCTCATAAATATAGAGAGCTGGATGAGACTCTCTATAATTAAAAACATTCTCTTTAAGTTATTTTATATAATTTATAAATACATTTAAACTATTTATTGTTCATTTAAAAAATAATATTAATTCAAAACTAGCTAAAATAGATAGCACTGATGCAGACGTATTTATAAAATAGCTAGCAAAATAACTTTTTAACTATTTTGGCTAAAATTTGACTCAAAAATAGCTAATATTGCTAAAGATACTCTTAGCTTTAGCAATGAGAGAGGGGGAAGTTGAACCAAAATTTAGATTTTTTTTTTTGAAAGGCCAAAATTAAGATTCTTGGAAGAAAGATTGTGTTGTATTTGAGTTAAGAAACTTACGAGGACATGTAGTTTCAATACAAACTATAAATTCTGTATTTCATAACAGTGAGGAGAGAAGTTGAGGAAGGAAAGGCATATAAGCACACTAATTCTCACTCCCATGATATCGTCTCAAAAAATTTTTCAATTTAATACAAATGTTCCCTTTTAAAAGTGAATAATTATTGGGAATACATGTCCCCCACCTCCAGCCATGTGAAAAAATTAAAGAAATAAAAAATGCAGAAAAGACAGAATTCCTCAAACACTGGAAATAAATTTATTTTATCTCCCTTTCCCAATTTATTTAAATTCCCAGAAACAATTTATTCAGTTTACGGTAAATTTTGAGTTGACTCACCGAGTCATTGCTATTTCCCCGTGAAAAATTATGGAGAAATTTTAATAATATATAAATTTGACCCAGCAAAAAAAAAAAAAATTCCTTTAAGAAAAAAAAAAAAGATTGTTTTTTGTGGATACAGAAGCCGAAGCTGTCATTGCCTTTCTCTGCCTGCTTTAGGATCTGAGGCTTTCTCTGTCTGCTTCGCTTAATAAGCAAAACTGCAAAAACAGAGAGTCAGAGAACTCTCAAAGTCTCAGCCTTTTTGTCTTTGTAAATTCACTAAATTGTTTCTCCTCTTTCTTCTTCTATCAAAGCTTTGTACTTTCTCAAACATATATATTCAAAATCTTTACAGACTCTCTGAGTCTCTTGTCTCTCTCTCATTGTGTAACGTATGTATATTATGTCTGTGTCTGTATATATGTGTTGTATATATATAGAGCAAATTTCAGGGTCTGAAAGATTTGGTGGAGTTGAAAGAGCTGCTGTTCTTGAAGTGCTGCAAAGGTTCTGAAAGCAAAAATCTTTTTGCCCGGGCTTTTTTTTAGAGCCTAGGGTGGGTTTGATTCAGAGTCATGACTTCAGAGAAAGAGCTACCGAATCGGGTCGACCAAGTACCAGAACCCGGCAGTCCTTGCTTTTTGCAGAAGTTCAAGCTCTACGAGACTCGCTCGGTAACTTTACTTGTTCTCCCATTTTTGTGATTCTGTTTGATTGATGGAGTTTTGTTGGTGATATTGGTTTTGTGTTTTTGGACTTGTGTTTTGGTCATTGGCATTGATTGGATCAGAAGCCTATCATGTTAATGTTAGTTTTCTGAGTCTGGATTTGACTTGACAGAGAATGGTGTTGGAACTCATTTCAATTCAGTTTCAGAGTCTTGGAACAAATCTTCGAGATTTAAACGGCTTTTGATAATGGTTTTGGTTGTTGCACACAAAATGATTTGGTCAACTTCATGATTTGGGTTTTCGGAGGGTACTGATTTTGAGTTCATGTATCTTAGACTTTACTGATGCCGATTTATTGACAGACCTGTATATTGAATCTGCTAGTCTTTTATACTGAATCAGAAGTGTAGGAAAATTTTGACTTGATTCCAATCTCGTTTGATATTAATATCAGAGCAACCAAGCTCGAGTTCTTGTCTTACAGTCTTCTACTCCTAATCTGAATCAATTTGGAATTCTTATGTCTGTGGACTTGTTTTCACTTGTAATTGCTTTGATCATTGAAAGCTGCTGTTGTTTAACTTCTTTTTGGATATAAGGGAGCAAATGTGTGTATATGTTCCTTAGTTTCTTTGTTTCACCCTGATTATTTACTAATGGTACTCTTGTGTGCAACAGAATTTTTATATGATAGGAAGAGACAAATGCAGAACCTTTTGGAGGGTGTTAAAGATTGATAGATTGGATCCATCTGAGCTTAACATTCTTGAAGATTCCACAACGTACACAGATATTGAGTGCTACGACCTTCTAAAACGGATACATGAAGGAAACAAGTCAATGGGTGGACTTAAGTTTATCACCATTTGTTATGGAATTGTTGGTATGGCTTTTTGCTTGGTTTTATACCTTTGCACATCTGTTGCCTTCTTAGTTGAATTCTCAAGATCTTTTCCTATCATTTTAGGGTTCGTGAAGTTTCTGGGACCTTATTACATGCTTATTATTACAAAAAGAAGGAAGATTGGAGCAATTTGTGGTCATACCATCTACGCGATTAGCAAGAGCGAAATGATTCCAGTTCCAAATTCTTCTGTGCGGTCAAACTTGGCTTATTCTAGAAATGAGAACAGGTCTTTTGTCCATTCTGCATGTAAATGTAATATGTACCTGATACTTCTAAAGAGATCTAAGAAAGTAGCTTTCAGAATTTTACATCGTCCAGTTGTACTTTGATAAGAATCATGTCATAGTGTTATTTTAGTTTCATTCAACTCGTCTGGGCAAATAGTCTGGTGTTATGATATTTTAGTAGTAGAAAGTTCTTTATTTTGGAGGTAATCTCTGTACTAGTTAATATTCCTTCAACGTGATATTACTGATGTGGGCCTTGTTGATTCAATCTTGGCTCTTGTTCTTCTAGTAGTTTTAGTTTGTCTTTACTAAGATAAGATATTCTTACGGATATAATTTTGATAAATATGAAATGTCTTTGTTAGATCCTTTTTTGGTTATACTGTTCTTTTAGGGGCTATTGCCACTTGCCTAGCCAGTTCATTCCTGCAAATGTGCAGGGGCAAACTTCATTGCCGTTGTGATGTTAATATAAGATGTTGAATGAGACAAGGTATCATCAGGGTTTCGCCGGGAAATGACTTTCGTTTTTTCCTCTGATTGTTTTTTCCCTTTTCTGGTTAATATTTGCACTTTCTGAAAGTTGTTCTATCTCTATTATTTCTCTTTTGATTAAGCTATAGATCTATTCGTTGATGACCTGGATACTCATGTTCTTCTGTTTTTTGGTGTTTTTTGGTGGACGTAGATACAAGAAGCTCTTATGCACAGTGGACCTGACAAAGGACTTCTTTTTCAGCTACTCATACAATGTAATGTGTAGTCTTCAAAAGAACTTATGCGACAGTAAGACAGGACCATTCCTTTATGAAACAATGTTTGTTTGGAATGAGTATTTGACTCGTGGAATCCGAAATTGTCTGAATAATACTCTCTGGACAGTTGCCTTAGTTTATGGATTCTTCAAACAGGTATTAACTTTAAACTCTTCAGTGGCAGTGCTATAACCAGAGATTTTTCTTATTGGTCACTTGAGCAGGTTGCAACTCTTTTTCTATTTTAACTGCCCAATTTGGAATTGTTTTTCCCTGTATCTAGTGTAGCCATTCAGTAAAATCTTTGTTTCTTGTGTTTTTGTAATGTGTAAGTTTGGATATTTGCTTGTTATGCACATTGTTTTGTACTTATATGGTACACTTGAAAAGTTTGATATGATATTAATGGTTTGATGCTTCTATATTCAGGTCAATCTTTCTGTATCAGGTAGAGATTTCAAGTTGACTGTCATTGCCAGACGTTCCCGTCACTTTGCTGGCACCAGGTTTGGACACTGCTTATGAATGTTTGGACTCTCATTGCCAGATGTTCACATCACTTTTCTATATTCTCTGTACATGTTTCATACGTTTAAGTTCCCGTCTGCATGACCTATTTCCATACCATTATCTCCTCTTAGTAGTGTATGAGGAGCATAGTGGAATATAGCTAGTTCCCTGATTTTGCAAGAAAGTAAATTCCATCGTATATTGGCCTGTGCTTTTATTGCATAGATTCATAAAAGCTGAATAAATTAATTTTCTTTCTCAAAAATGAACTTCTCCCGTTATCCCAGGTTTGATATTTCTAATCTCTCCCTATTGTCTGTGCAGATATTTGAAAAGAGGTGTAAATGAGAAAGGTAGAGTTGCTAACGATGTTGAGACAGAGCAGGTTGTGATTGAAGATGCTTCTGAAGGATGCCCACTGCAAATAAGTTCAGTTGTGCAGAATCGAGGCTCAATTCCCCTTTTCTGGTCCCAGGAAACCTCACGATTAAATATCAAACCCGACATAATATGTATGACTTGAGAAATATCCCCACATGTTTTATTCTCTGTGGTTATTTCTCATATATTCTACTGACTCTTTATGTTTTGCCAGTATCAAGGAGGGATCAAAATTATGAGGCCACAAGACTTCATTTTGAAAATCTCGTCAAGAGATATGGAAATCCAATTATTATTTTGAATTTGATCAAGGTAAGAGTACTTATTTGAATGGTCATCCATGCTCTCTTTTTACTACTCTTTGAAATAAAGTATAACCTCAAATGTGGTGATGCTTGAACTTGAACTTGAACTTATTTCTCATCTTTGCTCTCATGTTTGTAACTACTAGACATGTGAGAAGAAGCCTCGAGAAACAATTCTCCGTGCAGAGTTTGCAAATGCTATCCGATTTATCAATAGGAGTTTGTCAAAGGAGAGCCGCCTAAGGTTTCTTCATTGGGATTTGCATAAACATGCCAGAAGGTATTAGCTTTCCCTTTTCTTTTCTTTTTAATTTTTTTTTCTGGTATTGTTTAGGAAAAAAAAAAAAGGTTTATTTCCTAATTGTAAGGTTGAGATGAATAGAACCTGCATCATTTGCAGCAAAACAACCAATGTGTTGGCACATCTAGGAAAAGTGGCTACATATGCATTGAGCTTAACTGGAATCTTCTATTGTCGAGTAACCCCAGATTTAAGGCCTGAGGGTTCATTCCACGGCTCCTGGTTTGAGTAAGTTCTTTTCATGACAGCACATTTCTTTTCCCAAAATAGAAAAGAAGGGACATTTTTGGCACAGTATTCTTTGTTATATGCTTTCTTGCTCAATTGTTTTAATATTCTATCTATAGAAATGCTAGAAGCTATTGCCAAAGCTAACAAGTTTAATGTGATGCAGAAAAAGTGAAGATGGTGGTGACTGCTTTTCACATAACTGTTCCAGTAAAGATGAGGATCTTGATAGCCTAGAAACAGAAAATAGCAATGGAAGCGGTGGTGACGATAGAAGCAGGAATCACAATGTCAAACCCCCAATGTTTCAGAAAGGGGTCCTGAGGACCAATTGCATAGACTGTCTAGATCGCACAAATGTAGCCCAATATGCTTATGGGCTAGTTGCTCTTGGACAGCAGTTGCATGCTTTAGGATTTATAGAATCCGCAGATATTGATCTAGATAACCCTCTGGCAGAAGATTTGATGAGAGTTTATGAGGCGATGGGTGACACTCTTGCATTGCAGTATGGTGGTTCTGCAGCTCACAACAAGGTAACCGTTCTATACATACTACAGAGGAGAGTACACAGTGCATGATTTCAGATCCCAACTTCCAGTCTCTATTTTTGATGTTCTTCCAATGTGGGTTATCTAATATGAATAACCTGTGATGAATCTGATTATGATGGGAAAGTGCTAGTGATAACTGTTAGTACATAGTCACAAAGCTATTTACCATATGTTATGCTTGTTTCTTGGTCAGTATTCCCCTGTGAGATTTTCCATTGCAAGCTCTTCATTAAATAGTTGGACATCTATGTTGAGATAGTGTAAAATACTGTTCTGATTCAAAACTGTAAAAGTGCTATCCTGAGTTAAAACTCTTCATTAAACTGTTATCTTGCCTTTTTGAGTGGGTGCAAGGCCCATGGCAAGACCATGACTTCATCCAATTCTAAGAGGCATACTCCATTTTTCAATTAAGAGTATAACCTATTAGATAAAATTCACTGTGTTGGCTGATCTCATTAAGAGTATAACTCATTTCAATCTATTTCCTGACTGAACTTCAGCCTCTATATTCATTTTTGCCCTGCTGATTTGAAACAGATATTCTCTGAGAGAAGAGGTCAATGGAAGGCAGCAACTCAGTCCCAAGAGTTCTTTAGAACCCTTCAACGATTTTACAGTAATGCTTACGTGGATGCTGAGAAACAAGATGCTATTAATGTGTAAGTCAAATTAGCCAAAGTTTTTAATAACGTTTCACCCTGATATACTTGCTCACATTGCCATGTAATACACACATTGTTATTTCAATTTATTATTGTGCAGATTCCTAGGGCATTTTCAACCGCTGCAGGGTAAACCAGCATTGTGGGAGTTGGACTCAGACCAGCATTATAATGTTGGGAGGCGCAATCCTAATTTTGCCGATGACAATGGCAGGTATGAAATGTTTTGTTTCTGTCAGTTTTTTGTAATAGCAATTTAGAGGATGACACCATATAGAAAAGTAACTCGGAAACATTCACACACAACGATGCACCCGATGTTATTTTATATTTCTGTAGTTGAAATTATGTACTGCACATATCATTATCTTAACATCTTGTAAAGTTATTTAATCATTTTCATAAAGATGTTAATTTAATCATTTTCATAAAGATGTTAATTGTCACCTCCATTTCAAAGTCATATCCAATAGGATGATATATAGGAAATGGGTGCTATTTTTAAAACAATCATGTGCGTATGAGGATGGGAAATAATTTGATATTGGTGGGTCTTATAAAAAATAAAAACAAGTCAATATTGCAGTGTGTCTGGGTATATAGGAAAAGTAATAACTAGCATATGGCTTGCTTTGACGTTTAACTTACGAGATGGCTCTCTATATATGTAGTTCATTTATGAAAAGATCACTATCAGATGGCAATATAATCCATGAAAGTGATCCACCTACGGAAAATACGGATGTTGGACACAATCAGCCTTTATCTGAAATTTCACAAGGAAGTAGCAAGGGTATTTCAGAGTCCGCCCCTACAATCTCAACTTGTGAAAGTGCAATATCTTATCGCAGGTATGCCTACATTGCATTCACATACATGTTACCAAGAGAAGCTGTTTTAACAATTCTAGGTTTCACACTAAATGGTCAGTCTATCTCTCTGTTGGTGTTGGACTATAGTAATTTTTTTCTTTTTCTTTTCATTTTCTTTGTTACGGTTAAAGAATAGTTGAAGTTGGAGGTTGAAAAATTTGTATGTCAACCCAACTTCCAGTCTAATACTGTCTTTTGTAGGTTTACTCCCTCAATGCCATGCAAGCAGCTGTTTGATGGAATGCAAGAGGATCAATGCCTTAACAGTGATCACATTTATTATGATGAGCATGATGATGATTGTAACTTCTCAAATTTTCTAGATGCGGACTGGTTGTCTACATCCGGAAATTCTTGTGAAGAAGAAATGTCTGGAAGGTACTTATTCCTACTGTCTCACATATAATCATGTAGATTACATCTGGAAACAAGTCGTTTCAATCTGACGACTGACAATTTTTTTGTTGCCTCAAGGTCCATTGCCAGCCTTTCATCTGAGAATCTTGTGAATGCACCAAAATTTGAAACGAGCACATCTGCTAGCGAATCTGAATCCACAAAAAAGGTCAGTTATTTATATCTTCTTGCCGGAGTTGGCATGAAATATTGTAAGATCTACCTTGTTTTGAAATGAATACCAGACATTCTGTTAGGTCTATGAGACTGTTGATATTTGTTATCTTATTTTCTGCATTTAAGAGTTGAAGAAATGTTAATTTGTTTCTTTTCTTATTTATTAGGGAAGAGGGCAGAGTGAATCTGATCTCGCATGTGATAATATGCCACCTGAGTATTCCAACAGCTTCATGAACTGGGTAGCTAACGGGGAGTTGCTGTTTCTTTGAAGCTAACTAGAAGGTTTTGCATCATAACTCTAATTCAACCCGTCCGAAGGATTTGGGTTTTGTACAGAAAATAAATGGTAAGATGCCAACAAAGAGAATAGCACTGGATTTGGTGAGAAACACATTCTTCAAGGTGGAAATTAATTCGTCGGGTCATTGAGAATAGGGGAATTAGAGATGGGTATCAATAAGCAAACTCTCAACTCCACAGCTTCTTTTAGGTTTTAGATTGTCAAAAGTAATTACTTGTAGATATTAGATTACAACAAGTTCCCTCCTTTGCAGGTCCTGATTACATTCAATTTCATTTTCTTTTCATGTTTATTCGAACATTGCCAACTTGGGTTTTCTCTTTCTAAGACTTAAATTACTAGAAACTGAAAATTGGAATAAGGTCGGAAACTCGGAATAATAAGACATGATGGTGTCAAAGCCAAGAAATGTCACCCCCAAACGAATAAGGTTGGAATAATACTAAGGCTTGATGAAAATAGAAGACCTCAACTGTGCGAATTCGTACTTTGGAAAAGAGAAATGACAATCGAATGATGTGAATGTAACACTTGATAACACAACATATCTAGAAAATGACGTCTCTTTATTAGTCCGCGTCAGAGTAGTGGTTATTGAAAAACCACCACCATATAAGTCACTCCAATAACATCTTCGGCTATCAAAATGTGTAACATCTTCTGGAAGATGCATGTAACAACACAACTTGTTCAGTGTTAGTGTTGTTATTCAGAAAACTGCCATAAATCAATAACATCTTTGCTAACAGAATCTAACTCCAAATCGAGTTCAATTAATTGTTTTCCTCTAGGAATGGGATAAAAATGGACATTTTGGTTTTGCAAATGCTTCTAAGCTGTTGTATGTCTGGTTTCCATTGCGATTACAGAATTCCTTTCCCAATTCAACAAAAATTGAAATCAAACAGACACCATTGCAATTGCAGTCTACGGTTCCCGTTTTTTCAATTAAACAAAAATCTAAAACAAAAACAAATATCCCAGTACATAAGAAAGGAATTACTGTATAAAACTATTGTGTAAAATTGATACTCATAGAAAGAAACATATTAAATAACTTCAGCATCAGATAGCAATCTTCTTCCATGATGACACTACCAAACAAAATCCTCAATCCCAACCACTGGCCACTACGGGAGCACCATCCTCAAGGATAGGAGCGGCGACCACTGGTGCAGGAGCAGCATCCCAACCTTCTTGTGCCACACCTTCAAAGATTAAAACAAGAAAAAAACACAAAGTGAGCATGGGTTGTCATTATAGGCCTGGAACTTCCCTTCACTTGCCAGTATTTAAAACTCTCTCTCTCTCTCTCTCTCAATACATAGAGAAAAGCAATCACATTGTAGGTGTCTTCAGACCAAAAACTAAAAGCATGCAAAATTATGAGGATAGACCATGGCAAAGCAGTATGTTCAGAAAATCCCTAGTGACAGAGACGATAAAATACAGACAAGTACAATGGTGCTAGCACAACAAAGAAAAGGGTAGCAGTGAAACCTGGTTCTGCAGTCCAGCCGGCAGCAGGAACTGCTGGGATAGCTGGGGCTGCATCAGCAGACCAAGAAGCATCAGCAATTTGGGTAGGCCACTGATCGCCACCAAGACCACCAGAATATTCAATGTACTCTGGAGCTTGCACCGCTTCTTCCTCCTCTTGTTGCTTGGCCTCCTCAGGCTCTCTATAGAAGAACAAATCCACCTGCCCATTCAAATTTGCGTCAACACAAGAAACATCGATACATTCTTTTCTTCCAAATAATTCAACATTAAGGCATCGAATTTCAAATGAAAACAAACATTGTTTCTCTCTACCAGCAGTTATAGCTTACCATGACATCCCACTTATGTCCTGGCCTAACGGAACCGCGCATTTGCAAAACCATCCTTGCCAGCAACCAGAAAAGACATCCAATACTGTGCTTCCCCTTATTATTGGCCGGGATGCCAATGTCAACATAACGCATGGGTGAGTCAGTATCGCAGAAAGCGATGGTGGGAATGTTCCCAAGTGCAGCTTCCTTAATTGGCTGCAAGCACAACAACAGTTTTCAGCAATCCAAACAGCATAAAATTGAACACAATGCCACACAAATCATAGGACCCTGTCTCGAAATTTAAGCGACTCTGACCTGGTGATCAGTTCTTGGGTCGGTCAAAATGAGGAGCCGGGGCTCGTTGAAGGAAGTCTGAAGCTGGTTGGTGAAAGTACCGGGAGTGTGCCTTCCGGCAATGGCATTAGCACCAGTGTGCTGAGCAAACTTGAGGACAGCCCTCTGCCCATAAGGCCTGGCGGACTGCACAATGATGTCCTTGGGGTTTTCAATAGCAACAATCACCCTAGCAGCTAGCTGAAGTTTCTCCCATGTCTTCCCAAGATTGATGATATAAATCCCTATACAACAACCACATATCACTAAATCAACTAGGGTTTAGGGTTTACAATCAAATCTTGAACCAAGATACAAAAGTGTCGAGTGTCACAGATAAAAAAGGAATATTGTAGGAAAGAGTAAAGAGGCGATGGTGGGATTCGAACCATCGTTGCGGCGCTTGAAGACGTAACGCTCCATCTGAAAGTCGCAGTTTTTGGTGCCGAGATGGACCTCGGCGGCCAACATCATCTGGATGTCGGCCTCCTTCTGCGAGAGCTGACGTGGAGGAGCGGCGGTTGTCGTCGCCATGGCTTAAAACTCAATGGAGATTGTGAGAGAGAGAGAAGAGAGAGCTTGAGAATCTCTGAACCGAAAACAACTCCGCCTCCGCCTCTGCCTCTCTTAAGAGGGTTTAATGACCGTGAGAGTAACCCTAGTGGGCCTGGTATTTTGGGCCTCCGATAACCATGGAAAAGAAAAGTAAATTACTTGGGCCCATATACCAAAACCAACACAGCTTTTCGGTCCTGTTCTGTTCATTGAAATGATCCAGATTACAGCGACAGTTAGTTTAAAGGGAATTGTCCTGGGCTGTTGGTTCATTTTCTTAACCATGCGACGACCCATGATATGACCTCGTACTAGAGTCATCATCAGAAGCAAGCGAATTGGATCGTCTGTTGAATTTTTCGAGTTTGACACTCGTCTCTCTTCACATGATCTCTTGTCTCTAAACTTTTTAGGGTGATGATAGGTTGGCAAAGCCCTTAGGAGGTAGCGCCACGAATGTTGTGGGTTGAGTATTTGTCACGTTTTGAGTGACGTGACTAGATGATCCGCTACTTGAAGTGGTTGCTGGCTTGGATTTGTTCACCGGAATGACTTCAATCTTCTTGGAAGTCATTTCTCGATATGAATTCATACGAGTTCTATAGAAAATAGATGAGAGACAAAGATATCCCACTACGTTTAAACTACAGGGTTACAATCTTTATTAAAAAAATCTTTTGATTATATCTTCGTTCTTGCGCTTGATTCAAGGGTGTTAATCGCTTGATCTTGAAATCTTGAATCGATTGATTTTCACAAGAGTTGTGACGTTGATTGATGATCCTTGATTTTGAATGATAAATGAATTGGATATTCATATAGCTTAATGATTCTTCACGAAACTTTAGAAAACAACAAAAGATTAAAAAAATATAAGCAGAATAAAATCTAAGCCAATTATATATATATATATTATTTTGTTTTAGAACTAGACTAGATGTTCATTTAGGCTAAAAAGAAAAAAAGAAAAAAAGAAAAAAGAAAAAATTAGGTGGCGTTCGGTAACGTTTTCAAGTCATTTTTTTCATTTTATAACATGAAAATAGCTTGAAAATGCGTTCGCTGGTCTGTTTTCAAAAATGCAGAAAATAATTTTTTATTTTACTCGTAAAACAGGAAAACGACAAATAGACGTTTTCACATTTTCAGTCTCATATTTTAGAAAATACGGAGATATATTTTCCAAAACAAAGAAAAAGAAGAATGTGCTCTCTTCTTCCATATTCTCACGTTGCTATATATCTTCTTCTCAGGTCTCTCTCATCTCTAGTCGCAATCTTCTCTCGTTTTTGAAAATTGTTTTCGGAATAAGCTACCGGACACATTTTCGGATCTCAGAAATCCAATCTTGTTTTCTCGTTTTTATTTTCAAAATCGGTTTTTGAAAAATCATTTTTAAAAACATTACCGGACAAGCCCTTACATTTAGGCGTCTAAACCCTAGCCTAAATTTGTTTCCTCATCTAAAACCCTACTCTAGTCCAGTCCCCAAAGTCTTCATCTTCCACAACCAGCCAATGGCAGATAGAAAGAAATCTAAGAAACCCATAAATAACAACATCGAGCACCTCAAGACTGACATAGCCTCCTTCGCTTCCTCCCTCGGCCTCTCTACCTCTCTCCCTCCCTCTGATTCTTCAGGCTTCAACAATGTCGATTTCCGCAACCCCAAAAAACCCCAACAGAGGCCTAAACCCTCAAAACAACTCCGCCTCCGCCTCTCTTAGAGCTTCTGGGAGCAAAAATGAAGGCGACGAGGGTTTAATGACTGTGAGAGTAACCCTAGTGGGCCTGGTCTTTTGGGCCTCCGATAACCATGGAAAAGAAAAGTAAATTACTTGGGCCCATATACCAAAACCAACACAGCTTTTTGGTCCTGTTCAATCCAGATTACGGCGACAGTTAGTTTAAAGGGAATTGTCCTGGCGACGACCCATGATATGACCTCGTACTAGAGTCATCATCAGAAGCAAGCGAATTGGATCGTCTGTTGAATTTTTCGAGTTTGACACTCGTTCTCTTCACTCTGAGGGACATGATCTCGTCTCTAAACTTTTTAGGGTGATGATAGGTTGGCAAAGCCCTTAGGAGGTAGAGCCACGAATGTTGTGGGCTGAGTATTTGTCACGTTTTGAGTGACGTGACTAGATGATCCAGTACTTGAAGCGGTTGCTGGCTTGGATTTGTTCACCGGAATGACTTCAATCTTCTTGGAAGTCATTTCTAGATATGAATTCATACGAGTTCTACATAAAATAGATGAGAGACAAATATATCCCACTAGACGTTTAAACTATAGGTTACAATTTTTATTAAAAAAATCTTTTGATTATATTTTCGTTCTTGCGCTTGATTTAAGTGTGTCAATCGCTTGATCTTGAAATGTTGAATGAGTTGATTTTTATAAGAGTTGCGACGTGGATTGACGATTCTTGATTTTGGATGGTAAATGAATTAACTATTCATATAGCTTAATGATTCTTCAGGAAACTTCAGAAAACAACAAAAGATTAAAAAAAATATAAGGAGAATAAAATCTAAGCCAATTATATATATATATATATATATATATAATTTTGTTTTAGAACTAGACTAGATGTTCATTTAGGCTAAAAAGAAAAAAAGAAAAAAGAAAAAATTACATTTAGGCGTCTAAACCCTAGCCTAAATTTGTTTCCTCATCTAAAACCCTACTCCAGTCCAATCCCCAAAGCCTTCATCTTCCACAGCCAGCAATGGCGGACAGAAAGAAATCGAAGAAACCCACAAACAACAACATCGAGCACCTCAAGACTGACATAGCCTCCTTCGCTTCCTCCCTCGGCCTCTCTACCTCCCTCCCTGCCTCTGATTCTTCAGGCTTCAACGATGTCGATTTCCGCAACCCCAAAAAACCCCAACAGAGGCCTAAACCCTCAAAACCCCAGAATTCCAAACCCCAAAATCGAAACACCCAGAACTTCAAACCCAATGAAAGGCCCAATCTTTCGAAACCCCCTTTTCCTTCAGTCCCTGATGTCACCAGCAACAGTGAAAAAGCAAAGACCTTTGAGAATCTTCCGAAGCTGCCGTTGATTTCAGCCACCAACATTGGAGTGTGGTACGAAGAAGCTGAAGAATTGGAAGGCAAAGCGGTCGGGAAGATGAAGAAAGCCGAGGCAAGGAGTGACAAGGAGTGGAGTGGTGAGGTGGCCAAGAAGCGAAAGCTTGGAGAGAGGTTGATGGCACAGTACACGGCGGATTACGAGGCTTCGAAAGGGAAGAGTGGGGATATCAAGCTGTTGCTGACCACACAGAGGTCAGGGACTGCTTCTGATAAGATTTCGGCGTTTTCGGTGTTGGTTGGGGATGATCCCATTGCCAATTTGAGGTCTTTGGATGCACTTTTAGGTAATCTTTTGTTTGCTGATATGTGTTACATTTTGCGGAAGACTAAGTTACTTTAAATGGATAATGTCTCGTGTAATTTGTGTTGAATTTTCTATCTGGCCAAGTATGCTGAAGTTTAATTGGGGGTGCTTGTTGTTTGTTGCAGGAATGGTAGCATCAAAAGTAGGGAAGCGATACGCATTTGCAGGTTTTGATGCATTGAGGGAGTTGTTTCTTACAAGGTTCTTTCCCTCTCTATCGCTCTTTTGCTCTCTCAGCACCATATTCAGTGGTTATATAGAATAATAGAATTGCAGAATGACCAAAACTTCATTGACTGAAGCAAAACATGACCTAAATCACCAAGAAAATATGAACTACTAACAAGCCTACCCTAAACTATTATGTATCTATGTCAAATTGAACTGAAGTAGTCTGTGCAAGTGAACTTGATGGTTCCCTAGTTTGGTATGCTGCATGTTATACCATGTAAATATTAGTAAGAACCCATTATTGTTGGTAACTGTTTGTCCATTGGAGTTTGTAATAGAACTTTGACTCTATTGCTGAGCTTCTTGTGTTTATGGGTTTATCTGCCTAACTGTTGATCTGACATGTCATATATGCTTCCTTTTGCTAGTTTATTACCCGATCGTAAGCTTAAGAGCCTCTTACAGCGGCCTTTAAATGATCTTCCTGAGACAAAAGATGGTTATTCTCTTCTGCTTCTGTGGTATTGGGAGGAATGCTTGAAACAAAGGTATTTGGTTTCGTTTTTTTTTTTTTTTTTTCCACATCAATCCTACTGTGCCCAGTGTACAGAGTTTTTAACTACGAATGTTCTGCTACCCACCAAACACAACCCACACACAAAAAAAAAAAGAAAAAAAGAAAAGAAAAGAAGGAAGAATGGCTTGTACTCTGTTGGAGAATTGTTTCTATCCTAACCTGATTCATATCTCAGGTATGAACGCTTTGTTATTGCTCTTGAGGAAGCATCAAGAGATATGTTACCTGAACTAAAAAACAAGGCATTGAAGGTTAGAGTTCTCCCTGATTTTATAGGCTACTATGCTTCCAGCGTAAAACGATCGAGTAATGACTTTATTGTTGATTCCTCATGAGCTTCCAACCTCCATTTTTCTCCAATAAAATTTATTTGGTGATAAGACAAAGCACGGAAATATACTATTGATGCAGGGCCTATCTTATAACTATCTGAGGCATATTTGCTTGAGAAAAAATTGAAGTCACTAGAACAAGAATTCCAAGTTTCTTATGCCATAAATAAAATGAAGTTTGTTGTATGCTGACATAATATCCTCTCAACTACTCTCAGACTATATATGTATTACTAAAGAGTAAATCGGAGCAAGAGCGAAGATTACTGTCTGCCCTAGTTAATAAAGTAAGTTCACGCTGAATAAGCCTCACCTCTGAACATGTATTGAAGATTCTCTCTCTCTCTCTCTCTACTGCTAACCTGCCTTATTACTTGGTATTATATATTTTTTCTTTTTATTACTTACAGCTGGGAGATCCTAAAAATAAGGGTGCTTCAGATGCTGATTTTCACTTATCAAACCTTTTGCGTGACCATCCAAACATGAAGGTTCTATCGTACAACCAGCTAATCTAATGCTTGTTGCATTGCCGTTTGAATACATTTTCTGTTTTTGAACATCAAGCTTTTAAAGTCTGCTGCTTTCTGATATATGCATCCAATTTTATCTCCATGATATTGACGGAGCAATTGTTATCATGCATCTAGCAATTGTTATCTCTTTTCACCCCTGATTATTTGTCGATCATAGTAATCGTTTTGGTGCTTTTGCATCTCTTATCTGACTAAGAGCTGTGGTAATTGAACAGGCTGTGGTGATTGATGAGGTGGACTCTTTTCTCTTTCGGCCGCATTTAAACATACAAGCAAAGTACCATGCGGTATGTCTCATCTTAGATTGTAGTAGTTGTGGTGGATTTCTGAGTTAGTAGTGCTATGGATAGTTCTGTCTTGGCATAGGTTTAGTGAAGTATAGAAGTTGGATTCATTTGGCTTTAGATCTTATGGAATTCTTAGGTCTTACTCATTATGATGGTGGATCTATAGCTAATGCTAAGGATTATGCTGCCTTGGCATAGTGGTTTGGTGTTTAGAGGAGTCGGGTGCAAGTCATCCTCAAAGCAAGAAAAAAAAACCAACAAAAGCTCCTCATATTGAAACCAATCATTAAAAGGGAAAAATTTTGGAGACAGGTGACTGGGTGTATATATTATAGAAATAGGTTCTTCATATTATAGAGATAAACTGATAACAGATGGAACTTTAAGATTTAGTTTTGTCAAGAGATACTTACATATTTGCATACAAGAATGCATGTGTTTTGCCAGGGCGACGTGTTCTGTCAATTGAGTTTCTGTCTGAAACTTCCTCTGAGCATGTACTAGGTCAATTAAATTCTGGAACTGCCTGCATTCATTTATTTTGATTTAGTACAGCTTGAAACTCTATTTGAACTACACTTAAACTGCAGGTTAACTTTTTGAGCCAAATTCAACTAAGAAATAAAGGAGATGGACCAAAGGTGGCAAAAAGTTTGGTAGATGTATATTTTGCACTTTTCAAGGTATACATTTAATTTTTCTTTTGAATACAATTGCCTATATGGTTGCAACCCCTAGTTTCTACATAAGCAAGTAATACACATTTATGGATCATTTCACCTATGTTGTTGGATATCTCTCACGAGGAGACAATTAGATAATGCTTGAAGTATATTATGTCAATGCCTAAAGTATGGGTCTTTTATTTTATTTTTTCTATGAGCTTGAATTATGAATTTGAAAACAAATATTAATGAAAGTATGTTTCAGGTACTGATTTCTGAGGCAGGTGGAGGTGAAAAGACCGAAAAGAACGAGAAAGTAGGGGGTAAAAAACCAGCCGGTTCTCGTAAGGATGGCAAAGGCAATAGTTCATCAGATTCTCATTTTGAATTGGATTCACGTCTTCTATCAGCTCTATTAATGGTTGGTACAAATTGGGTCTTAGTAGATAGGATGCATTTTTTAGCTTTCAGTCAAAACTTGATGCTATACTGCCCCCAATGTTCCTCTTGGTGCTTTTCAAGCATTAAATCACTGAAAGAAAATAAGGAACGAAACAGAAAAGCTAAGCTTAAACTTTGAGCTTGGAAAGACCTTTTTTTTTTCAATATACTTTTCTAACTGCTTTGCATCCCTTTTCTTGCCAAACTAACAGGGAGTCAATAGAGCATTCCCATATGTTTCAAAGAATGAGGCTGATGATGTTGTTGAGGCCCAAACACCAACGCTTTTCCATTTGGTAAGCTCAAATCTTTGCTGGTGTTACTTGATTTAGCTATTATCTGAGCATTGAATCTGAAGTTGACCCTTATGCAGGTTCATTCTACTAACTTCAATGTAGGAGTTCAAGCACTGATGCTTCTTCATCATATCTCATCTAAGAATCAAATTGTCAGTGATAGGTTTTACCGAGCCTTGTACTCAAAACTACTCCTTCCAGCTGCCATGAATACTTCCAAGGTAGGTGAAATTGGGATTACTTGAACTGTTACATAGTATGTGTTTAATCTGGCTTTATTATGGTTTGTTGGAATGTTTCTTTTGATCAATGACTTTACTCTTGTATAATATTCTCTTAAATGAGTAAGATGATATTGACACTCCAAAAATGACTTCTGCACTCCCTCTCACTCATGGTGAGTGCAGAAAGTCAGTTTCAGAGTCCAAGTATCATTTCCTTTTTTTTTTTTTTTTTTGTAGGTAGTTTGTTTTATGATTTTTTCCCCTAATTCAACACGTTTAGTGTCTTTTGTTTTTGCTTTATGGTTCTATCCATTTTTCATGTTCTCTTGTTTCAGTTGTATAACTTCCCATGCTTTCTTTTTAGGCTGAAACATTTATTGGACTTCTTCTGAGAGCAATGAAATCTGATGTCAATGTGAAGCGTACAGCTGCTTTTGCAAAACGTCTACTGCAGGTTGGTATTTCATCTATCCATCTTATTTGTATGCCCCATGAGACCATAGTTTCATTTTAGATAGCTTTATGTGTAGACAATCTTAAAATTCAGTCTAAAACTACACGTCCTAGAGAAAAACATGCAGTGTGTAATGTAGATTGACTGCCCTTGTCCTTTGCTTATGGGGACACTTTACTTATCTACTGGCTTTAACAGGTCGCCCTTCAACAGCCGCCTCAGTATGCATGTGGATGCCTCTTTCTTCTCTCTGAAGTTCTAAAAGCACGGCCCCCCTTGTGGTAAGTGTAGGGCTAATCGAAAGATATGTGCACTATATTTATTCAACAAGGTCATAATAAACACCTCTCTACTTATCAATTGCAGGAACATGGTGCTCCAAAATGAGTCAGTTGATGATGACCTTGAGCATTTTGAAGATGTGATAGAAGAAACCGATAACGAACCCAGCCCTGTCCTGGAGAAACAAGAAGTTGAACTTGTTCATAACAGTGATGAAAAAAGTGATACCGTCAATTCCGATCATGATTCTTCAGAAGATGATATTGACTCTTCCGCCTCATATTCTGAAGATGAAGCTTCCGATGAAGCAGATGAGTTTCATTTTAGAAATGATTCAAAGGACTCCAAGACGGTGCCTGATAGTAGCGTGCAGCAACCACAAGTAGTATCCTCTGAGAAGACTTCACTACCTGGAGGCTATGATCCACGACACAGAGAGCCCTCTTACTGGTTAGTTTTCTTTTCTAAGCTTCTCTACGTTGTATCAATGGTAGGACCTGTTATTTCACTGCTTCTGATGGAAACCAAGAAATTGTATATCAAGTAGGGTTCATGCAGATGCTAATGGTCTTAATAGAGAATGAAAGAAGATCAAAAGAAATTGTGTTTTCCTTGTACCCTATATAATTTCTTGCTTTTATTTTCTTTTGACTGTCTACCACCTGTTTCTTTGTGGTGAACAGCAATGCAGATCGTGTAAGCTGGTGGGAGTTGACAGTACTTGCTTCACATGTGCACCCTTCAGTTTCTACCATGGCAAAGACACTTCTCTCTGGGGCGAATATTGTCTATAATGGAAACCCACTGAATGACCTATCACTTACTGCTTTTCTGGACAAGTTTATGGAGAAAAAACCAAAGGCAAGCACATGGCATGGTGGTTCGCAAATTGAACCTGTGAAAAAGGTCTTAATTCTTAACTTCTGTGCAAAGTTACAATTTTTGCTTTATGTCTTCATTTATGTCAAACTTGTTTTTGTTCTCTCTCACTTGAATGATTGTTATTGTTTTGTGTTCTCTCTCGCGTGAATGATTCTAACAATCATACTTGTGTGAACTGCCCATTGAAGCCCCTAAATGTGTGATGCTGATTGAGCTTTTGTGTTCCAGCTTGACATGACCAACCGATTCATAGGACCAGAAATCCTCTCATTGGCTGAAGAAGATGTACCTGCAGAAGATCTCGTCTTTCACAAGTTCTACATGAATAAAATGAATACTTCGAAGAAACCAAAGAAGAAGAAGAAGAAGAAGGCAACAACAGAAGATGAAGATGCCGCGGAGTTGTTTGATGTGGATGGTGGTGGTGATGATGAGAGTGATAATGAAGAGATTGACAATATGCTGGATTCTGCTGGTATTGCCATGGATGCAGATGGCGACTATGATTATGATGATCTAGACCAAGTAGCCAATGGCGACGATGAAGACTTGGTTGGTAATGTTAGTGATGTCAGTGATGCTGATCTTGACCTGCCCTCAGATATTGCAGAGGGTGAAGATTTTGATACCACTGCAGTTAGTGATGAAAGTGATGATGGCGATGATGCTATTGATATAGGAGATGTTGATGACGACGAGGTTGAGGACGAGGATGTCCATATTGAGAGTGTCCAGGGGAAAAGTAAACGGAAGCGTGGGAAGGCTGCAGCATCCCCATTTGCTAGTCTGGAAGAATATGAGCATTTGTTTAACGAGGACGCCCCTGCTGAGAAGGAATCTAAAAGCAAGAAGAAATCCAAGCCCCGAAAGAAGAGAAAGTCGTCTGATTAAACCTGCGTTTGCCTTTTTTGTTTTCAGACTTCATTGCAAACATACTTTATAGCCAAAATCGGTAGAAAATTTTGTTTAAGCTTTAAGCTTTAATCTGTTATTGTACCAGTAAGTTGTCAGCTGTTAAAAGGAACCTCCACATCATTGTACTACCATCAATATTGTCAATGAAAGAAGCATGTGATATGCCATCACTCCCCAAAGGACAGAAGCGTTTTCATAGAAAGAAACACTCGGATGAAGCATTCAAATTTAGAACACAGATTCATGGTCTTGGCAAGTTTTAGTTGCATACAACAAGAATTCATAACAACTGGGCGCACCCAAGCCTGGAAACACTAATCTATTATCTATCCACACCATGCGGGTGACAACACAAAAATAGGCCTACAAAATACACAAGTCCAGCCTAGCTAGCTTCTTCTACATCAAGTCATCATCCCCAATTCGCTTCATTGCTTCAAGAGACGTTAACTGCGACTGTTTTGGGCTTGGGAGGTGGGGGAAGCTTCTCAACAACTACGGTCAGGACCCCGTTTTCGCATTTGGCAGTGATGGCTCCAACATTCGCATTCTCAGGCAATCGGAACTTCCTCAACATCTTCTGCAGTGCCTTCCTCTCAAGCCTAACATACTTGCACCCTTCCTCCTCTCCATCTTCACGCTTCCTCTTCCCGTTGCTCCGAATCACCAGTGTATTTTCATCTTCAACAGTTACCTGCACAATATGCAAAGGTCTTCATTCCTCAGCTAACACATCGCAGTAAAATCCAATTCTAAATCAAATAAGTAAACAAGTTTTGATACCTGAATATCAGATTTGGACAAGCCAGGGACGTCCAAGTAGAACGTGTAGTCCTTGGCGGAGTCCAAAATGTCGACCGGAATGGTAGAGGCACCTTGGTTCTCTTTGGCTCCATGAGCAGCCCGAGAAGGGTACAGGTAGGTGGGGATAGTATCAGGGAAATTCAGCAGGTGGTTCACTGCTGCTTCCAAGTCCACGCTGAAGGGACTCGAAATCTCTACTCGGCTCATTTTTCAAAGCGCAAATTTCAGTGCGTGATGTTGCAATCGATTGTTTGGTCCGGCGAGAATAGTTTGGGGATTTAAGAAGGCAGGGAGAAGAAAGTTCGGGAAGTAAGGAAAAGAGGGAGAGGAGTAGAGAAGCGTCTGGATACGTCGCGGGTAATGGAGACTCCTAATCTTACACGTGTTACTGGTTTCAACGTGGGTTCGACTAGAAGTCACCACATGTATGCTCAAAATCACCAGATTGGAGACCTCTTGCAATGAGAGCAGCGATGTTGGTTTAATAACTTCTTGAAAATGAGTTACGTGTTAAAGGAAAAATACATTATATACTTTCGTCAAATAAACAGATGAAGAGGGAATTAAGGAATTGTAATCACATCATAATCAGTATTTACTATCATTATTGTAATTGATATTAATCGATATTTCCATTGTAATTATATCATTATCCTTATATAAAGGGGTTATGAAATGAAATCCAATTCTCATTTTACTTTTACACGTTATTAGCATGCTCAGAGCCAATAGCCAATAGTAAAAAAAAAAACCTAGCTTCGAAAAAAAAACTTCTTCTCCCTCCCGTCAACCCCACAGCGCCTCCATGTCTTCACACTAGCATAGCAGCACCTTGCCCAGCACGCACAACCCACACGTGCCACTAGAGATCAGATACCAAGAAGACTATCACGAGAGCAGAAAGACCAGCCCAGATCGTCGGCGTGCTGCAGCACCAGACCCCATTTCGACCTCAACGTTGACTCTGCTCCAAATCGAAATCCGGCGACCTCGACGCCCGACTCGACCTCGAATCTGATTCTTCTTCATCCAGCCCTTGCCTTGGTGCCCCCGTCGACCTACTCTGGCTCTCCAGCCCAATCCACCTGACCTCGACGCTTCCTCCGTCAGCCGACATCCATCACCACACACCCCCTGCATCAGCCTCACCCTGCGCTACTGCCCCAGCATCCACCGGCTTCCCAGATCATTGGCCATCTCTGACAGAAAGGACACAGACCACCCGCGTCGCCCTTGAGACCCACCGTGTTGAAAAACCAACCCTAAGCAAAATAACTCTCTAGTTTTGAAGGATGATTCTTATTGAATGAATTAACACAACTTGGCTTTTAAAGCCAGTACATGAAAACAGAAAGCAACGTACAGTTCTCCACGTCTTTAACAAACCTAAGATCGTGGTATTTTAGCTAAAGAAAAGGTCTAACCCTAACTGACTTAAAAGGCATGCTCCTTATACATAGGAGTTATTGAACAAACACATAACAAGGAAAAACCCTAACAGATTACTACAAGATAACCCTAACAACCATCCATTCAAACTCCAACGGCTCCAACAAATCCTCCCCTAAACTGAAATTGCTGAAAGCAATCAGTTTACATCAGACCTAGCCTTCACTCCAAGTAGCCCACGAAGCTTCACAAAACTTTCAAGCCTCAAAGGTTTAGTCATGATATCTGCAACTTGCTCACTGGTACCACAATGCTTTAACTCCACAACACCATCCTTTGTGAGATCACGTAGAAAATGGAATCTCACATCGATGTGCTTGCTTCTCCCATGCATAACCGGGTTCTTTGATAATTTAATAGTAGAACTATTATCACAAAGCATTGTAACGCACTTACATTGAAAAAGACCAAGCCTATTGAGCACCCTTTGCATCCAGACACTTTGACACGCACAAGCAGTAGCAGCGACGAACTCCGCTTCTGTTGTGGATAAAGTCACCACTGGTTGCTTCTTTGAGGACCAAGATATCGCTCCACCACTTAGCATGAATACATACCTTGAAGTACTCTTCCTGTCATCTACATCACCCGCATAATCGCTATCGGTATAAGCCACCAACTCATCTGCGGCACCTCTTTTGTAAAACACTCCCAACTCAGCTGTTCCCCTCACGTACCTAAACACTCTCTTCGCAACAAGCATATGAGCTTCAGTCGGATTAGCCATGTACCTACTAATGAGACATACAACGTACATCAAATCAGGTCTGGTAGCGGTTAGGTACATGAGACTACCAACCATTTGCTTAAATAATGTTGCATCAACCTTGCCTCATTCCCCTTCTTTTGTCAATTTCGAACCAGGAACTATGGGATTTTTCACAGAATTGATTTTTTCCATCCCAAACCTTTCAAGAACTTCTCGAGCATACTTCCTTTGGCATATGTGAATACCCTTAGAACTTTGTTGAACCTCAACCCCTAAGAAATACCTCATCTCTCCTAGGTCCGTCATTTCAAACTTAGCCTTTATGGAACTCTTAAACTTCTGAATCATGCAAACATCATTTCCGGTGAAAATTAAATCATCAACGTAAAGACTTACAATCAGAATTCTTCCTCCATCTTCTGCCTTGATAAACAAGGTATGCTCATGACTGCACCTCTCAAACCCTTCCTTTGCAAAGTACCCTTCAATTTTGCTATACCAAGCCCTAGGTGCCTGCTTTAACCCCTACAAAGCCTTCTTTAGTTTGTAAACTTTGTGCTCTTCTCCTTCCCTCTCATATCCCCGTGGCTGTTCTATATACACTGCTTCACTCAATTCACCGTGCAGGAATGCACTTTTAACATCTAATTGAAACACAGTCCACCCTTTTTGAGCTGCCAAAGCCAACACCATTCGTATAGTGTCCCATCTAGCCACAGGAGCAAACACTTCATTGTAGTCTTGTCACGCCCCGAATTTTGAATAATAAATTCAAATCCGAAACATGAATTAAATAACTTAATCAAATAAACGTTCTGAAATTTTTTCTCAGAAGTAAACACACCTCGCATCACTCAATAATACAAAACCAAATCCTCAAGAGTTTATTATTACAACACACTCACTCCAAATTTAAATGTAAGCTCAAATGAGCATAACAACCTCACAATAAAGCTGTAACTCAATTACCACTACTCTAAGCAGCCCGATCACCTTCCCGATTCTCCTGACCTGTAGAATTACCCGCTACACCGTTTGAATAGTGTACCGGGAATTGCAACAACACAAAACCCGGTAAGCTTTTGACAGCCCGTATGAGTAAAAGAAAAGAACGGTTGATTTAATATCTCACAAATACTTTTAACTCAAGTAACAACCAACAATCTCAACACTCACCACTCGACACACTTTAAATAATAAGGGTGTATACATAATCACGAGTAATTCTACCTACTCGCTGCTTTCATGTCATACGTCAATTTTCAAAAGTGTATTCATGATCACGAGTAATTCTACTACTCGCTGCTTTCATGTCATACTATGGCAGACAGACTAGAGCTCTAACTGAATCGTCGTAATGTGTCACCTTGGCCAAGGTTCACTCTTACGAAAATCTTGCCTCCGTCACCACTGGTGACCAATCCGTAGATCAAAACATTTTAAAGGTCATCCTATCTGACTCAAATGTTACACCTCGACTCACTTATGCTATCTCACAAAAAAAAAACAACAATATAAACAAGGTAATTAAAGACATTTGGTTCGTAATATGAACCATGTGAGATTTACTCACCTCGATATTCCCGCTGCGTCTTCAATTTAACACAATACACACCGAAACAGCTCACCCAAGGAAGACCGTCGATCACCTAATCAAACATGACCTTAACTTAGCCAATAACTCAAAAACATACTCAAACGACAATCCAACGGTCGGATCCTCACGGATCGCCTTTAGGATTATCCTCCAAAAATCATCACTAAGATCCAACGGTCGGATCTTCCTGAATCGTCCTTACTAACATCTTCACAAATTTATACAAAAATCTGATGGCCGGATTCTCACGAATCGCCCTTCAAATCACTATTTCACAATTATACGAAGATCCAACGGTCGGATCTTCGCCCATGACCACACAAAGTCACTGGGGCAGGCGTACGATCAACATATCAAAACTACAAGTCCATCGGACGGTCAGATCTTCACAGATCATAAATCAAACGATTCGAAATCGATCGAAACAAAAAAATTCATAACTTAATCATACGATATCCAAAAATTGCGTATAATATAACAAAATGATCGTCTTAACATGTAGAACATAAAAATGGGCAGAAACTGCCCTTAAGGTCCTCGGAGATGGCCCGAAAAGGCTGCCAGAGTTAGTGGCAGAGCCGCCGCCGACCACCACCAATGGTGTCGGGGCTGGGCTGCTCTTCTTCCTCTCATCATGCTTAACCAAAAATTCTAAAGGCATGTTATCAGAAAACATCAAGAAGAGGTCGAAAATTACTGAAATCAGTCACAGTGGCCGGAATTTTTCCAGAATCCGGCGAGTACTCCGATCCACGTAAAAACTTCAACAACTCGCTTCGATCCCTTCTGAAGATTTGTTCAAAAACTCAAGGCGAGCTCACCAGTTCAATAATCACAAGAAATGGTGATCTGTAGCTCGAGATATCAGGATCGATATTCCGGTTTTCGATTTGGATCGGGTCTGACTTCCAGCCGCCACCACGCGCAGCGTCGCTGTGCAAGGACACTTCTGGAAGCTTCAGGAGGTTGAGGTGAGCTCGAGGATGAAGTTTGGTAAGGATTGATGGCCGGTAGCTTGAGATATCAAGCTTGGAACCAAAACGAGCTCAAACCGGCCTCGTGTTCCACCCCCGTGTACGGTTCAAGAGCCGGCGAAAGGCTACCACCGGCAGCTGCGCAAGGAAGAGGCGAAGGCGTGGGACGTGGTCTGGGGTCAATTGATGTCCTGTGGAGCGAGAACCAGCTTGGAGAAGGAATGCTCTGTTTTGGTTGCTGGTTTCGGCAGAGAGAGAGAGTGAGAGAGAGAGAGAGAGAGCCTTTGCTGGTGTCGATCGTTCACTTAATCACTCTCAAGCAGACAAAATCATGAAAGGTAAAGCCTTAAAACATGGAAAGTAAAGCAATGCCATAATTAAGTTTTTGCTTTGATTAAAGAAAACAACCGGGTATAACAAGTCTATCCCATGCTTCTGAGCATAGCCCTTTGCAACTAACCGGGCCTTATACTTATCAATCTCCCCAATCTCATTCAATTTAGTCTTGTACACCCACTTTACTCCTATCTTCTTAGCTCCTACAGGTAGATGTACCAGCTCCCAAGTCTCATTCCTCACAATTGCATCAATTTCTAAATCCATTGCAATTCTCCACTTTTCACTCTTTGCGACTTCCTCATAGCATGTTGGATCTTCATAGGAGATGAACATGGCCAAGTTTTGCACCTCTTCTCCTTCAGATAGGCCTTCCCCACTCACATAATCCTGCATCCACACAAGTATTCTTTTATTCCTTCCTTCAGGTGAACTTGGTGCACTTTCTGCAGAAGACTCACTTGAACCAAGCACTTCACTTTTTTGATCTACTTCACCTTGTTGACCTTCTTTTGTGTCATCTTCACTATCACCTGAATCACTTAATTCCTCATCACTGTCACCCCATGCAAGTATATCAAGTCTGCTTTCTTCTTCACTCCTCCCGCAGTTCCAACTTTCATTCTCATCAAACAAAACATCTCTGCTAATCACTACCTTCTTAGTTACAAGATTAAAAAGCTTGTAAGCTCTAGACTCCTCACTCATACCAAGCAGCACGCACTTATAGCTCTTGTCATCCAACTTCAATCTTTTGGCATCCGGCACATGCACATGACCTATACAACCAAAAACTCTGAAATACTCCACATTTGGCTTAACTCCACTCCATCTTTCTTCAGGAGTCTTATCCTTCACCGCCAAGGTAGGGCTACGGTTAAGTACATGGACAGTCCATCTAGCTGCTTCTGGCCAGAAGGGCTTTGGCATTTGCTTCTCTGAAAAGCAAACATCGAACCATATTCATGATGGTACGATTTTTGCGTTCTGCAACCCCATTTTGTTGGGGTGTGTAGGCTGTGGTGAGCTGCCATCTTATGCCATGAACTTCACAAAATTCATTGAACTCTTTTGAAGTGAATTCTCCACCCCGATCTGTTCTCAAACCACATATAGACATTCCTATCTCCTTTTCCATAAGATTTTTGTAATTTTTGAATGTCGTAAAAGCTTCACATTTTTCAGCTAGGAAATATATCCAGATCTTCCTACTAAAATCATCAATGAGGCTCAAGAGGTACCTTTTGTTACTGTTCGAGGTAGGGGTTATGGGGCTACAGATATCAGCATGTATCAACTGAAGCTGTTTTGATGCTCTCCATTGGCTTTTCTTTGGTTTAGCTTCTCGGTGCTGCTTTCCCACCATGCAACTTGTTCCCACCATGCAACTTGTACACATCTTGCTTGTGGCTTTGAATTGTGGCAATCCCTTCACCAATCTCTTGTACTCCAAGGTTCTGAGGTTCTTGTGGCTCAGGTGCCCGAATCTTCGATGCCAAAGATCAGTGATATCTTCAGAAGCTACTTTGAAACAAGTTGGAGATTGCGGTATCATAGTTGCTAGTACAACGAACATCCGGTTTGCAGACATTTGTGTTTGCATAATAAGCCCTCTTCTAGGATGATAAATTTTACAGACTCCATTTTGTATCAAGATGGCTAGCCCCTTCTGTTGTAACTGACCAATACTTAGTAAATTGTTTTGCAATTCAGGAATGTAGAAAACATCAGTCACTACCTGAGTTAATCCTCCTACTTCCAATTTGATGTTCCCTCTTCCCATCACAGGCATCCTTGTGTTATTCCCTAGTTTCACAGAGTGCCTGAACTGCTCATCCAAGTCAACGAACCATTGCTTGTTACCTGACATAGGATTGGAGCATCCGGAGTCGAGAAACCAAACTCCTTCCCTGCTTGACTTGTTGAGCTCTACATACGACATCAAGCGCAACTCATCTTCTTCATCCAACTCAGCATAATTGGCTTTCTTTTCCCAACTAGGGCATTCATATTGAAAATGCCCTAACTTGTGACATCTGTAACACTCAATCAAAGCCTTATTAAAGCTTTGTCTGCCTCTACCTTGACCCCTCCCTCTGAATGTTCCTCTTCCTCTTCCTCTTCCTCTTGCTCCAAACCTGTTCTCAGAGGTGATCTTTTATGCTTGCTCTTCACTCTGATGGCCATTCATTCTCTGCTCATGCACCAAAAGGCTACTCTGAAGCTCATCTATCGTCAGTTTGTCAAGGTCATTTGATTCCTCAACTGAACATACTACATAGTCAAATCTGCTCGTCATGGACCTCAGAATCTTCTCTATAATCACCACTTGCTCCATCTTTTCCCCATGAGTTTTCATTTTGTTCGCAATTGTGAGTGTTCGAGCAAAGTACTCGTCCACTCGTTCACCTTCTTTCATTTGAAGCACCTCAAACTCTCTTCTTAAGGCCTGCAGCTGTGCTCTTTTGACCCTTGTAGACCCTTGATACTTCAATTTCATGGAGTCCCAGATGCCTTTGGCTGTGTCTTTGTTGAGTATCGTTTCCATAATGGTCCGATCAATAGCCTGAAATAAATAGTTCTTGACTTTGAGGTCCTTCACTCGTTGATCCTCCATTGTTTTCCGCTGAGCTTCAGACGGTTCCACACCTTCTCCTAGTACTGTGATCCCTTGTTCCACCAAGCTCCAGTAATCCTTCGATCGAAAGAGATTTTCCATCAACATCGACCAATGGTCATAGTGGCCATCAAATCTAGGAATGGCCAGCTGAACATAATTCCCTTATGCAGCCATATCTCACACTCCTCTTCTCTAGCTTTCTTTTCTTGTGTCTCTCTCAATCAGGCCCCAATAAGGAGCTCTGATACCACTTTGTTGAAAAACCAACCCTAAGCAAAATAACTCTCTAGTTTTGAAGGATGATTCTTATTGAATGAATTAACACAACTTGGCTTTTAAAGCTAGTACATGAAAACAGAAAGCAACGTACAGTTCTCCACGTCTTTAACAAACCTAAGATCGTGGTATTTTAGCTAAAGAAAAGGTCTAACCCTAACTGACTTAAAAGGCATGCTCCTTATAAATAGGAGTTATTGAACAAACACATAACAAGGAAAAACCCTAACAGATTACTACAAGATAACCCTAACAACCATCCATTCAAACTCCAATGGCTCCAACACACCGATCTCCACCCAGACCCGCCTGCACCATCTGTAAACCAGAAAAAAGGGAAGACAGAAAACCATAAAGGAAGAAGAAGACGAGAAGAAGAGAGAAAAGAAGAAATAAAAGAGAAAAAGAAAAGGTAACCCGGCCCAAAGAAAAGGACCAGTCCAACAAAAAAAAAAAAAGCAGGCCTGTGGCCCAAAAAAAAAAAAGAAAAGGCAAAGAAACAAAAGAAACCAGCCCGGAGGCCCAAAAAAGAAAAAAAAAAAAAAAGCAGGCCACGGAAGAAAAAAGAAAAACAAACAATAAGGGGCTCCGTGGCCCATTGTTGAAAAAGAGAGGAAGCAGCCCAGTTTTTCTCAAGCCCAAAAACATCGCTACACACGCCTGCATCAACACGCGCGTGCGCTAGGATTGTTTTATTTTCTTGAAATCAACTATGTTTTCTTTATTTTATTTTATGATTTTAACCAAGCATGTGAATTTTATTTATATTTTCTATTTTTAAGCATGCATTATACTTGATTGTTTATGCTTTTATTATATTTTGTTATTGAACATGTTTAGTTAGATAATTTTGATAATCTCAAGCATGCCTTGTTATTTATGATTATATTTAAGCATGATTTATAATTATGTTTAAACATGCTTTATATTTTATTGCTTGTGTTTTTATTATGAAATTTTTAAGCGTGTTTCGTGATTTTTATTTTATGCATGATATATTATTGCTATCATTATGTGTAGCATATATTTTGTTGTATATTTGTGAATTTTGAGCATGCCATGTAATTTTTTTTTATATATGCTATGTTTTATTATTAAATGTGTTATGGTTATTTTTGTAATGCAACATATAAATTCCGTTTTGCCATGATAATAAAAATTCATGCACATTATACATACACAGTTACCGTGATAAAGTATTGTCACGCGCAGAATTTTGAATAACAAATTCAAATCTGAAACATGAATAATAACCAAAACAAATAACGTCCTGAATTTTTTTCTTAACCAGCGTCTCGCAAACCATAATACAAACCTCGTAACAAACTATCTCTCGAGTCAAATATTACAATACCACCATAAATAAAAGTTACGCTCAAAAGAGTCTACAACACACCAAAAATAGGTTAAGTGCTGACGTCAATCCCGCTGCTCTACTCAGCTCGCTCTCCACCCTGATTATCTTGACCTGCAGGATTATCTGCTACACCGTTTGAATAGTGTACCGGGATTGCAACAAAACAAAACCTGGTAAGCTTTTTGCAAAGCTCGTGAGTAAATAAGAAATGAACGGTTGATTTAGTAAATCACAATTCTTTTAATTCAAGTAAAACAATCCAACAATCCGAACACACACAACAACCCTAACAATTTAATCACCAACCCAACTCACGTGGCACAAAGTACTCACAATGCAATAACCTAGTTACCACCATGACCGTACTCCCACAACAAACTAGAGCTCTATCTGAATCGTTGGCCCAGGTGCAAGCATCCGATATACTTCGGTTAATACTATAACCGTCGAACTTTGGGCATTTCTACCCGCAGAACAAAATACTTCATTTATCACAATGATAACAGTCGAACTTTGGACATTGCTGCCCTCAGAACAAAACACTCTGGTTATTATAACCATCGAACTTTGGACATTTCAGTCTGCAGAACAAAATATAAACAGAATCCCACCCGTTTCACAATATCACGTCTCCACCCAAATCATACTCACAACAATACCAATTATCATAATAATCATGGCAAATAAATCCTTCATTCAAGTATAAAAACGAAATCATAAAAAAAACACATATTTCAATGTCACACCATTCCGTATAAAATCACGTAAATATATATATACGTAATCATCGACTCAGAAATGACCACTAATACCAACTATAGTTCACACGTAGTAAAACCAAGAAATTCATTTTCCTATATACTTTAAATTTCATTTTCTTAAAACCATTTTCTCACACATAACAAATAATTGTGCAATAAGGAAATTCGGTTCGTAAATGAACCATGTGAGATTTACTCACCTCCAATCCCGCTACGTCTTCTCAATAGCTTAAAATACGGTTTACAATCGTCCACCACTCAAACCGTCAATCACCTAACCAAATACGGTAATTAACTTAGCGTACAATTCAAGAACGCACTTATATGAAGATCCAACGGTCGGATCTTCACCTGTGACCACACAAAGTCATCGGGACAGTCCTACGATCATTATATCAAAACTATAAGTCTATCGGACGGCCCGAATCTTCACAGATCACAAATCGAACGAAATCGTAAAATTCATAACTAAATCATACGATATCCAAAATTCACATGCTATATATCGAAATGATCGTATAAACATGTAGAACATAAAATGGGTAGAAACTGCCCCTGGGACCCCCGGAGCGGGCCGGAAAAGGCCGCCGGATTTAGGGACAGGTCCGCCGCCGACCACCGCCTATGGTGTCGGGGCCAAGCTTTTCCTCTTCGTTTAATTATTTTGAGCAACTTTCATAACTAGCTCGAAGTCAGAAAATGAACGCAAGTGATCGAAAATTACCAAAATAGTCCGGTTTGGCTGGAAAATTTGCAGAAAACAGCGAAGCCTCCAACGAGCGTGAAATTGATCTCCTCAGGTCCGAGCCTTCTTGGAGCTTGTTCAGAAAGTTTAGGCGAGTCTAATGAGCCAAGAATATCGAGTTTTGGTGGCCTGTAGCTCGAGATATTCACTTCGCACTCAAAACGGCCGGAAATGGAAACAAGCTTCCTGCAGCCTCTACAAGCCGTGCCACGGTGCAAGGCTGCCACTGGCAGCTGCGCAAGGTCAAGACGAAGTCGTGGGAGGTCGTTTGGTGTGGTTTGGTGGTTGGAGGAGGGAGAACGGAGCCGGAGACTCCTTGCTCTGTTTTCGGCTCGGGCTCGGGAGAGAGAGAGAGGACGGCTGCCCAAAATGGAAACCCTATTTCTGGCAACTTTCCATTTATATATATACCCAATTTGGAAACTTTTTTCAAATGCTATAACTTCTTCATACGAACTCCGATTCTTGCGTTCCACATATGCACGAACTCGTATCGACAGGCTCTACAACTTTCGTGAAGGAAGTTTTCCTAAATTCCATATGTATAAAAAGTCGATTTTCACGACCCTCTAAATAACGTTTGTTTCGAAAATAAACTCATTCGAAACCAAATTTCTCATATAACAACATACGAATCATGCCCAAAATTCATATATCATATAATTGAACAAATATCGAATTACGAAATATTTAACTGAGAATTTCGGGTCTTCACCAGTATTTTCACATAGCATCGAAAAAAAAATATGTGACCGTTACGAATCTTGGTCTTGAAATCTAATTCATATTTTTGGAAAATAATTCACGTGGATGTCTTTATGACTGCGTAATTTATTTCTTCTCTCTTGTTTATGTAGATGGCTAATCCAACTCGACCTGAATTTGACATTTTGGACTCAGAAGGACTTGAGTACCTCTGTTGGGTTTCTGATGTAGAAACTGCCTTTGTGGCAAAAGACTACACTGCCACCATCAAAACTCCCACTGACTCCAAAGATGATGGACCGTCTGACAAGGTGAAAGCAAATGCCTTAATGTTTCTGTGGCGACATATTGATCCTAGCCTATGATGGGAGTACCTTCAGTTGAAGACACCCAAAGAACTGTGGGATGCCCTTAAGGGACGTTTTGGAAACATTCATGACACCTTACTCCCAGAATTGACCGTTCAGTAGAATGAAATCCGCTTGCTTGACTACAAAAGGGTCAACGACTTCAACAAGGATATGTTGGGCCTAAAGGCACGTCTAAATTTTTGTGGAAAGGAACTTACAGAAGATGATATGATCTAGAAGACTCTTTCTACTTTTCCTACTTCAGTGCTTATACTAGCGAACCAGTATAGGCTGGAGTATGACAACAAAAGAATCACAACCTTCAATAAGTTGATCAACCTACTGCAAGTGGCTGAGAGGCATAATGAGGTTCTGTTGAACAACAATGCCAGACCTGTTGGGACAAAGAAAATTCCCGAGGCTAATTATGGCAAAGTGAAAGGTGGAAAGAACCCCAATGCAAAGGGGGTTGGACGTGCTGATCTCTACCCACGTAGCACGAATGCATCACGTGGCAAGGGACGTGGGGGTCGTGATATGGGCCTCCCAATGTATGGCGCAAAGATGGTGGTGCTGGCCCTAGTGGTCATGGAAATAAGGTGCAAAGGGAACCTAAGAACCCTTCAGTCAAACAGGATAGAGTTAGTAATGAATCATGCTATTTGTGTGGAGTCATTGGGCATTGGTACAAGAACTGCCAAGCAAGTAACATAGTAGCAGCCAATTACAAGAGGTATATGGAGTCTAAAGAACAAGAGGCTCACTATATGGAAGAATGAGGCCATGACCAAGACGTCAACCTCACAATTGCAAACTTTAATGGCAACAAGGAACTTGCTCAGTCAACCGATGCCCCAGATTTTGACTGATCTGCTTTATTTATTTTATTTTTCCAAAAATAGTTGTGAAGGCATAATGCCTCATTTTTAATTAGACTATTACTTGGTCTTAAATTTTATTTCAATAATGATTTGATGAATTAGATTTCTAAACAAGACCTTGATTCGATTATTGTTGGCTTATCAATAAATTTCATATTTTATTCTGAAGCATTGAATTTATTTGATTTTTATTTACTACACATATTTACATTGTTCAAAGTAGCACTATAAAGATGTAAAGCAATACATCTAGAAAAAGAAAAATTATTTGAATGAAAAGATTATCATTCTACCTAAAATAGAAATACTCTAAAGAATATGAGATATATTTAATGTCACAGACGCTCTGTATGCACCAAGAGCTAATCGAACCTTGTTAAGTTTCAAAGATATTCGTGTCAACAGTTATCATGTAAAAACACATTGTGAGAATGGAACTAAATATCTTTATATTACCACTCATAAATGTGGAAGGAAACACATTTTAGAGAAACTTATGAGTCAATCTAGTGGACTGTACCTCACTATGATTAGGATCATTGAATCCTATGCTGTCACCAACAATGAAATGTGGGACATTGACTCATACATGCTTTGTCACAATCGCCTAAGGCACCCCGGTCGTGACATGATGATCCGTATTTTAAAGAACTCACACAGACATCCCTTCTTTCGAGTGAAAAAAAAGGGAGAAAAATCCGCCACACTGCAAGGTATCGGTCCTAGTACTGCTCAAATATAGCCATTACCTTCTGAAGTACTAGAAGCACTACCTCCCTCCAATTATGCCTCATTGACTATTTCAAAGGCACATAAGTCGTTTTGCAAAGCCTGCTCTTTAGCAAAAACAGGATCGAGACCTTCCTATGCTAAAGATACAAAACAAAACATTCCATTCTTACAAAGGATACAATGAGATATCTGTGGACCTATCCATCCAGAATGCGGACCATTCAAGTACTTTATGGTTCTAGTGGATACCTCGACACGCTGGTCACATGTCATTTTATTGTCCACAAGAAATGCTGCATTTGCAAAACTCCTAGCACAGATTATACGCTTAAGGGCTCACCACCCTGATCACCCTATCAAGTCTATAAGGCTTGATAACGTTGGAGAATTTACATCAAAAGCATTTGATGATTATTGCATGTCTATTAGGATCGATGTAGAGCATCTTGTACCCTATGTGCATACACAAAATGGTCTAGCAGAAGCCACTATCAAAAGGCTACAGACGGTAGATAGGGCATTGGTTATGCGCACCAACCTGCCTACATCTGCATGGGGTTATGTACTATTGCACACAGCTTTACTTATTCGTTTTAGACCCACTACTAGCCAACCATTTTCTGCGTACCAGTTGGTAACTGGATATGAGCCTGACATTTCACACTTAGCATATTTGGTTGCGCAGTATATGTGCCTATTGAGCCCCCACAGTGCACCAAAATGGGTCCTCAGAGAAGATTAAGTATTTATGTTGGATACAAATCCCCAACAATTATCCGCTATTTGGAACCCTTGACAGGCGATCTCTTTACCGCTAGATTTGCGGATTGTCACTTTGATGAGACAGTCTTCCCGTCGTTAAGGAGAGATAGGAAAAAGGATTTTCCAAGGGAACGACAAGAATTGTGGTGGTTTGTCCCCACTTTGTCTCATTTTGATCCCCGCACTTCACAATGTGAAAGTGAAGTGAAGGGAATAATCAATCTTAAGAACGTAGCAGATTCGATGCTTGATGCGTTTACTGATATCGCAAAAGTGACGAGATCACATATACCAGCTGAAAATGTGCCTGCAAGGTTAGAAGTCCCCAACAAGGGGCACAACGCAGTAGATTGAGGCATTGCAACTACACTTAGTGGAGGTGTGGTTGAGGCCATGTCTCCCCAAAGGAAGAGGGGGAGGCCACTTGGTTCGATTGACACTCACCCAAGGAAGAAGAGAGGGAGTAAGGCATAAACCGATCCATTAATCATCAATGTAGAGAATCCCTCTCATGAGATTGTCTCTGATTATAGTTATATCCATGAATCATTTGATGATTAATCATCAATGAACTAATTAGTCAAACTTCTTTTTCTTGTTTATTGCTAAACGTGTCCTTAATTTAGTAGCAGCTTCATTTGCACCATTACCACCAAAACACATAAACCATTACCACCAAAATTCTAACTCTAACAACCCTCATTGCCACTCTAACCAATTCTAACTTCTCAAAATCTTGCACTACCATGTAAATCTCTGCACACACTAGCAATCTGTTTCACCATAACTTCGCAAAACAATGTCAGCTACTATGGATTCACATAAACCATCAACAAATGAAGCACAAAAATAACAATAAGCAAAAAAAAAAAAATTCAGATTCCACCAAACAGAATCGGAAATATTTTCTTCGTTTTCAGTGCTAGCATTGTGATCAGAAATCTCAATATCCAATTGTGAATAGAGAACTTACAGCTGAATTTGGATGCAAATTGTGATGCGGAACCAGATTTGGCTGAGACTGTGAATTCAAATTGTGTATATGTTTTTGGCGACCTCAATCGCGATCCGAAGCTTGAAGGCTGTGAATTCCAATTCTGATGAATCTAGCGGCCCTAACTGAAACTTCGGGTTCGACCCGTCCACACCAGTTTCGCCGGAGACACCGTGATGCTCAAGGGCTCTGCGGTAGAGGTTCGCCAAAAATTTGAGGAGAATAGGGGCGTGACATCAGAGGAGGAGATCCAGAGACTGCTTGGCAAGGCATACGAGGCCTCCAGCTTCATCTCCACCATGATCGTCCAGGCCAAGCTTAATTCCGGCGGAGGCTACATTTTTCATTCCTAATAATTTATGGAATTAAGTCCTAATTTGAAGCAGGGAGTGTCTTGTATGTGTTTGATAAAATGCTCGTTATTGCTGTCTGGTACTGATTTTGCATTCAAACGGTTGCAGGAGTGAAGGCGGAAAAGGACCATGCCGGAGCTACGCTTGAGATTCCTTCTGAAGAAATTCTTGGCAAATCTTAATGCAAGATTTCTGAAGAAGAATTGAGCACGGATCGGGTTCTCTGAGCTCCGGAAGAGCACGGGAAAGTGGAATCGGAGGCTTTTGGCTGGAGTCGAGTCAATTAGAGCTTCAGTGATCTAAGCTGAGCTGAATTTTGAAGGTAGTTTATTTCGTAATTTGTGAGATTTTTGGGTATTGGATATTGGGTTAGTGGCAATGCTGTAAATTGTAATGAAACTCGAGTATTTTAGTCATTTTTCATAAAAAATTGGGAGTCAGGCTTGCATCATTTGGTTTTTGGGTCTGGGCTCATATCCTTATTTGTATAAATCTTTTTGAAAGTGGGTTTTCTGTGTTTACATATTTGGTTATGTGCTACTATGTAATTTTCTATTTTTTTTATTTTGTTTTTATTTATGTGTTTGTTCTCCATCGTCTCACTCATCCCATATCATCAGTAGAGAATTGGATCTCTCTAAAATTTATTACTGCCGCAGATCACCGAAATAATTCTAGTGGAGTTTGGATATTTAATTTGACTATATTATGGTTGGTTTAGATTTTTCACCATTGTGTTTGGTATTGATGGTATCACTTAGGCCTCATTGAAATGAAAGGAAATTAATTCCGTACTCTTTTCATGGGCATGAGAAATTGCAATGCCCATCAATTTTCCTTTCCAGTGTTTGGAAATGCCAGATATATAGTCATATATTTGCGTAATAAATGTAGGAAACTAGGAGGGAAAGTGAATCCTTAGGGTGGGTGGGGGAAACCATTTTCCCCAATATTTTCCATTCCTTTAAGAACTCTTTTCCTTTCCTTTGTCATCACAAACACAAGAAATGAATGACTTTCCTTTCCCAAGGGTCTGATTTCACGAACCAAACGCGGCCTTAGTTCTTGACCCAAAATGTATAGTACTACTTAGAACGACAACATGAAGACTCCTTTTGACATGTGACGACAACATAAAAGACAGATTGAGATAGGTTGGTGTAGATCTATAACACTGTTTGGAAGAACAACTATAGTGAATTGCAACGAAGTCACGACATATCAGAGTAATTTTATGGCACGTTTCTTTATTTGGAATGGAAAATAATCATGAATAAAAGACAACTGGAATGGGAGAAGAAAGGAATCAGTATTGATTTCAGATGAGTTGATTCCTAAACTCATCTCCCCCCTTCGTAATCAAATTCCTGAGTATTCAGGAATCGATTTCTTAAAAAGAGGTGAGACCTACACTCATTCCGAGTCTTTCTTGTGTTAGTAAACACAAGAATCTGGGTAAAAAGGAATCATTTCGATTCCTTTCTGTGTTAGTAAACGGAGGAATATTTTTATCCCGTAATCATTCCCTCCCATTCCAATTAAGTAAACGTGCCATTAATTATTTTCATAAGCGAGCCAGTTAGCCGATTGTGATGCTAGAGATCACGATTCAAACGCAACTAGTTCTACCCCTAAAAAATTGAACCGCTGCTAATGAGTACTCCACCCTAAATTCATGCGTCATATATGAGTATTTCAGTAAAACATTCCAGTTGGTTTATGTTTAAGGATTAAATTCAGTTTACTCTCTCAAATTTTAAGGCTAAAATCAGTTTGGTTTTTTTTTTTTAATCACGTTGGTCCGTGTGCTTTAAAAATCACATCAGCTGAGTCCATTTTATAAAGTTATCTCCGAATGTAACGTCACGTGCAGAGTTGGAGCCGACATGGGGCCCCTTTTTTTCAGCCTTTGACCTTCAATTTGGACGAAATGTCCAAACTACCCGCATTACCTTTGACTCTTAGCATTTGACTCCATACTCTTTTCCTCATCTCTCTTCCTCTTCTTCTTCTTCCCAGCCCAACTCTCCGACCTAATTTCCTTTTTCAAATCCCAGTTTCACTCTAAATCCAAACCCTAATCGAAGTCCTAAAAATCCAAGACATCATCTCTCTCTCTCCCTCCCTCCCTCCCTCCCTCCCTCCCCTCTCTCTCTTCTCCACCATGAACTCAACCCATGTCCTCCTACCACTCAAATCACGACCATAATCAAAGCAGCTAGCTGATCATAAATTGGTAGATTCCTAATCGAAAAATGATCATGAAGATGAGCCTATCAAAATCCATATCCCAAAAATTAAAAATCAAATCTTGCACCAACAAAAACAAGCACCAACCTCTATAGAAGAGCCCTCTGAATTTTTCTTAGGCTGATCAAAAGAAGAACAGATTTTGCTTCGGAATTTGAAAAGCTATTATGGGTAGTGATCAATTAGGGGATTAGATCAATGAAGGGCAAAAAAGCCGCCCACTGCAGCACCCCTGTCTACCACCGTGCTGCCACCTAAATCTCTGACTGATGCCGTCGAAACAAATTCCATCAGCAACGGAACCAAGCATCACCACCAATCAGTAACCTAAAAAGCCCCGCCATCGTCCTTTTTGACCTTAACCATGGGCGGCCTTGGTAAGATAGATCTTTCTGGGGTCGACGGCGAGGTTGCATAACTCCTTAGAGAGGCGGAGGGAGTGGAGGGTGTGGTCGAGGAGCTCAGAGGTGGAGTGGAGGTTGGAGAGCTGAAGAGTGAGGGCATTGATGGAGGATTGGACAGTGGAGAGGGCGTGTTCGGCGTGCTGGAAGGAGGAGAGCTAAGAGAGGAAATCAGAGTGCTGGGAGAGGACCTCGGAGAGGAGCTGGGAGCTAGAGCATCTCGGTGGTGGAGGGGGCAATGTTTCATCTGAAAAGAGAGAGAGAGAGAGAGAGAGAGAGAGAGAGAGAGAGAGAGAGAGAGAGAGAGAGAGAGAGAGAGAGAGAGAGAGAGAATATAGAGATTTAAAAAAAAAAAAAAAAACCAAATTTAATGTCCATTTTGTCCTTCTTGGGGATTTAAAGTCTGAAAAGTGGGCTCTCTGTCAGCTTGTGACATCATGATTGGAGCAAATTTTGAAATTTAGACTTGGGTGATAGAAATTAGAGGTGCAAGGACCAACGTGACTAAAAAAAAACAGAGACCAGACTGATTTTAACCCTAAAATGTTAGCGTGAATCTCTCTTCCTCTCAAATCAAGCATGATTCTTCTAAACTCATTTGATCCTAATTAATAGATTGATTGATTTATTTATATTTGTATTCAATGCTCCTGAAAGTCAACACTGGCATCTATATTTTGTACAATTTGTAATAGAGAGAATCAATGAAAATCACCTTCTACTTGAGAGACTAAACTAAATTTAATCATATATTTAATCACTTTAATGTGGGTCAATAACGAAAAAACAACGTACTACAGGGCAAGATAGTGGTATCCTCTTCGCACAAGTCGGAGCGTTTTAGAGGTTGGGTGAAACAAAGTCTCTCGTCGCGCTTGTCCGGCGGCACCCTCACGACGACGACGGCTCCTTGCCTAGTCAGCGTGAGATGGGTGTAGCTGGACGGGCTATGGTGATGTTGGTTCGGAGCTCTCGGTGGAAGAAGCGGCGCCTCTGTCTCTTGTCTTCTCAGGCGAAATCGATGGCGGCTTCAAAGAGATCGTGCTAGTGGGTTGGTGTTCTATGGCAGATCGCTAGACCATGGTTGAGGTTTCTTCTGTATCTGAGTCAGATCAAGTCAATCTCTACGATCTTGGGTGGATCTGGGTTTGGATTATTAGGGCCAATCTTCAAGGGCTGGATTAATGTGCAATGGCGATACTGGAATTGGCAGCGGTGGGCACGGTGGTTGGCGGTGCACAACGCTGTGGTCTATAATTGTTGGCTTGCTCTGGTATCTTCAGGTAAAGTGTGGTGGTCTGCTATTGGAGGGAATGTGCAAAATTTCTTCATACTACGGCGGCGGCCTTGCCTTTGGGCAAGGCTATGTAGTTATGTGATTATGGGCACCAACCTCACTATGTGTTGTTCTTCTTGGCCGGAGTCGGAGATTCGGTTGTGGAAGGTGTAGGCTGACGCCGGCATCGACTCATGCTATTTTTTACTTGTTTTTTGTTTTTTTAGGTTTTCGTCAGGTCTTTTGAGTCCCTACTCTCTCGAGCTAGGGTTTGGGATTATTAGTGGTATGGTTGTGTTATTATGGTGTCACTCTCAGAGACTATTGAAATTATTCTCGGTATCATCTTATGGTCGAGGTATTGGGGAAGAGCTCCTGCACGTGGTCTGGCGGTTTTGGGTCACGATGTTGAAGGGAATCCTTTTCTTCTTGAGATTGGCTATGAGTAGGTATGGAGACTTCTGGGTTGGTTTATCTGATGAGCTATTGTTATGGTGTTACTTCCGAGGACTACATGTGATATTATCGGTGGTTTCTGGTGGTCAATATGGCGGCGATTTATCCTTGTACGTGGTCTGGATACTTTGGGACAGGGTATGGAGGAGGATGACATGGCTGTTCTCAGTATTGGCGGCGAGATTTTACCGTGACTCTCGGGATTGGTATTGTTTTGTAGCCCGAGGAAATGGGCGATTAGTTTGGTTAGGAGTTGGGCCCATTTGGTTCATGGATGTCATGGTTGTTGATGGACCCGTAACTGCGGTTGTTCTTAGGGAGGAGAGTGGGGAACTTATGTCCACCACCGATCATTTCCGTTTTATGTAATCTTAGTATCTTGGAATAAAAGTTTTTTTCATTCTAAAAAAAAAAAAAATGTGGGTCATTAATAAGTTTTCATTTGTCACATGTTGTTGTTTAGCTGACAACATAACTTTTACTACAATCTGTGTGTCTCTCTGTACTTTTAGCCTTTTTAGGGTTTGAATGATTGAGTGAATAATACAGATATTGTAAGCTAACAAAAATTTACTTTAAGTCAGTAATTAAATAAAGTTATTGTGGTAATGCAAATTTCACTTGGCCTTTTTGCTAGGACTGAAAGGGCAGACAATTCAACAAGGCCTCACCTCAATGGCGTCATGGAATCCCTTCAGATTTCAACGTGTACCAGAATAAATGGTTCATAACAGGCGGAGGCTTGTTTCATGTTCTTTCTGTCATTTTCTGGTGTAATATAACAGGAGCACTATGTTCTTCTCCTTCAAAAACGAGGGATTCTACGGTTTGGCGCGACATCAAATGATAGATATGACTCCCAGCTCTCTCTGAGAAGATTGGTTGCTACAGGGTTTAAGAAGGTTTGTTGCACAATTATAGAAGGACCTACACACGTACATTTTAGTATTAGCTGTACTATGTAATTATTTTCTTCATTTCTATTGGCCTGGAATTGTCTGAATATCTTATCAATGAAAGAGGAAAGTATCAGAACAGAAAAATGAAAGAGGTCCCTTGAAAACAACAACGTCTTGAATGGTGGAAACAGAAACATTATTTCTCTAACCACTTATCAGCTGTCCTTAATTAATGCGAGCCACACCCGATTTTCTTTTCATTAATAACTTTGCTACCTTAACTTAAAAAAATATTGGGGTGCAACTATTTCTATCTTATTAAATACTTTATTCACCATCTAATCAAATTTTTTCTTTAAAATCCCAAAATTGTCCCTAAGTACAATTATTAATAGAAAAAATAATTGTAGTTAAACAAGATTTTATGGATAAATAAAATTTTACCCAACTGACATCCTAATTATCATCTAAGGTTTCTATACCAAAAAAATAAAAAATTATCATCCCAGCTTTTTCATTGCTAGTCTACCAAACAATTAGTTAGATGAAATTTTCAAGCTATAGCAGCAAGTGAAACGAATTGTTGGTTAATATTATTTTGTTCTATTTCATGTGACTCGTGTTTGATTCTATGTCACAATAGCTAATGAAAGGAGAAGATAAAGAAGAGGAAAAAAAGAGCTTTTTACTAATAACTACAAAATTACACTACTATTTACCAATAGCAGACTCCAAAACCAATAGCCGAAGCGGCCAATAATTGAAACAGGTTGTCAGCCCATTTTATAGAAAAAACACTCATAAGAAAATTACAAAACATGCCACTAAGACTCACATAACCCATTTCTCCCAAAATCAGATCGGTTCCAAAATCGAAACCATCCCAAAATCCAAATCCTCCTTAAATCGATCTAGGGCTCCGACGAAGGTAAGGGACGAAGCAGCTGGCGAATTGAGGCGGCGAAGCAATCGGCGAAGGGAGGCTGCGAATCCGGTGAACCAAGGCTGCGAAGCAACCGGCGAACCGAGACTGCGAAGCCGGCGAAGTGAGGCGGCGAATCCTGCGAATTGAGGTTGTGAAGCCGGCGAAGTGACGTGGCGAATCCAGCGAACCGAGGCTGCAAAGCAACCGGTGAACCGAGGCTGCGAAGCCGGTGAAGGGAGGCAGCGAATCCGGCGAAGCAACGGCGAAGGGAGGCTGCGAATCCGGATTTGGTTGAGAAATTCTGAGGGTCAGTACCTTTAGCCTCATGTTGTCACAGGTTTTGGCATAGGTAAGCTATTTCACTGGTTTTTGATCTGAAAGTATGACCAAATAATTGGTGCTGAATAAAATTGAATTTCAATTTTTTATCCCTGTATTTGGTGGATTCTCAGTTTTGTATTGAGGATCAGTAGCTTTAGTTTTGTGTTTATGGTACTTTCTTATTGAATTGGTGGTGTTGTGTAATGCTTTAGTTTTGTGTTTATGGTACTTTCTTATTGGATTATGATGGAGCTAATGAAAGCAATGCTGAAGTGAGCAAACGCGAGAAGGCCAGACTAGTATATTACTGGGGGCCAGTACACTACTGCGGATCAGTACACTGCTGGGTCTAGTATACTGATGGGGGTGACATACTACTAATCCTCAGTACACTACTGCTTGTATGCGGAAGCAGCAAAGCCAGAGATAAATGATAGTGTCCAAGTTTCATATTGTAATATCACTAATATGTACAAATAGTTTTTGGAATTATTAAATAAATGAGTTGTTTCTACGAAAAACAAAGATGGAATGTAGAGATATTCTTTTTTCATAATGTTACTGACATTCAGCAGTGTTAATTCACACTAGAAAATGTCCACACACCCGATGGGTGTGAGAGTAGTGGAGAGTTATAATTCTGAGGGTGGAGAGTTTGAAATAGTTATTTTATTTTATTTTATTTTTTTATTGTTTTATTTTGCTTTTTACATTTTTATCCCTGATGTTAAAATGTAATTCATGATATTTTAATATTTGAGGGTTATAAAGGTAAAAAAAATCAGTTTTGGCTAACAACACCTCTTCTCTTAATAATAGTATAGATTATCCAAATCACAAGGGCAGTTTCGTAATTTATTTGTCAGTAGAAATAATTAAAAAATAGAAGGAATCTGACCGCAAGGGATAATACCTTGCACACTAGCACATGAGAATTAAAAAAAACAGGTTTTGTTGATGGTAATTTATGCGCTAAAAGTGTAGGTAGTGGTAATTTGCTAAAAAAAAAACATAGGGTTACGGTGTGCTTATTATTATTTTTTTCTTTTCTAAATTTTTTGAGGGTGAAATTGAAAGTTTTAGGATAAAAGTTTAATTATAGGATGAACAAAGTATTTGGTAGGGTGGAAATAGTCTCACCCAAAAATGTCAGATTGGTACCTGACGTTCACTCCCCGACCCAACTTTTTTTTTGATTTGTCAATCACACGGTGTTCTCAAAGGCTTCCTAGGCCCAGAGACTAATCCGTGCTCAGGATATCTTGTCAGAACGCTTCCTCCCCCTGCCCACCAAGAATATATTGAGATGTAACTCTAATAAGCATCGGCGGGATTCAAACCTGGAGTCTCTTACCAACTCGACCACTTGTGGTGGTTCTCTCAGACCCAACTTAAGTATTTGGATCCCATTTCGCCGTAACACCGTTTGCCACCTGGCAATTTTTTTAGCGATATTTCTTTCCCTTAACTCAATCCCTTCTTCTTCCTCACAGACACACACTCTCTCTCTCTCCCGTCGCACTTCACTAATCTCCGAGCTCAAATCAACTGGTTTCTCCATCGGAAATTCCATCACAGGTATGCTAATCTTAACCTCGCAGTGCTTCGTTACTCTCGCTCTGCTTCATTTTCATGTATGTATACCTCTACTTGTGCATATACGGTTCTGAAATGGATATGCGTATGTACTCCTACCACTGCTCATGGAGAAGGCTCTAGTGCAGAAGCTAGAATACTGAATTGGAATCCAGGGGATTATGGTCTTTCATTTGAAGGTAGCAGATCTGTGGAAGTGTGCCACAAATATAACACTGGGAACAGTGAAGATATCAGTTTGAAAGTAAGACTTGGATCTGAGAAGTACTTCATGGCATGACCGGTCCATCATCTCAAGTTTGCTTGGTGACCCAACAAGTGGAGCACCATCTGAACCCAAGTCCCCAATTCCACCATGCAAGAATCTACAGCTAGTTCCATTCTTGCAGTACCCTTTAGCATAATACAAACAGGGCTTCCACTCGAACCCAGAATTCGGGTCTTCCAAGCACACATTACTGACGGAGCAGCTCCGGCGATGAAGATGAAAGAAGAACATGAAAGAAATCCTAACCGAAATGGGATTCAAGAACCCAGAATCTGCAATTTTAATCAAACCTGATAATCAAAATATGCAATTATATACCTAACAATGCGGAAAATCAATCAATTGCTCATATTTGCGATTAAACCTTCAAGAACATGTGGGATCAAAGCACTAACGAAACCAAGATCTTGCCTTTCGATCAATCAAACCAGAATTGACATTAGGATTAGATCTGAGGCCATATTGGAAAATAAAAACCCTAATTTGGATTGCAAAAGAGCGTGGGTTTGTTACGATTTTTGCTTTTGAGAAAATGGGGTTGGAGATTATGGCGAAGGATCCATGGTAGGTATATAGAGAGAAGAGAGAGAATGATGTCCTTGCTTGGAGGAGAAGCGAAGGATGGCTCGGCGGTGGTGCCGGACAAAGCTGGCACCTCGACGTGTGTCGAAGAGAGAAGATGCAGGAGGCCGGTGGCTGCGCTCCTACTGCAAGGCTGGACAAGGCTCATACTGGAAACAGAAGCCACCGTGAACGGACTCGGCCATCTGACTCGCGACGTTGACGGAGACTTCGAGTTTAGGTTGACGCCGGCAACGGCCTTCGGACTCAGCCAACATAACAACTTCGGCTTCAGGTCAGGGTCGTCGAGGCCAGCTTCCAAATGGGAAGCGTTTGATGTCATTGAGGCGAAGAATGGTGAGATGGGTGCCCGATCAAATTTCTGGGTGCCCATATTAGATTTGGACCAGAAAGTAGAGGAAAAAAACAAATAATATTACATACTCAAATTACCCATTTACCCTTTATTATATGTCAGTTGACTAACGCCGTAACGGCCAATAATGTTCCAGGTACTAATGTTAAGTTGGGATCCGAACTTCAGGTACCAAAGTGATATTTTTTGAAGTTGAGAGATACCAAAGTTATTAATAAGCCAAAGATTAAGTACTGCATGCATTTTTTTCCCTAAATAATTTGGTCATGCCCTTCTGATGAAAGACGACGTCTCTTTGTGGAAGTAAGAACAAGATGAAATGAGGATTAGATTGCGTTGTTAGGAATAAAGAATAAGAAAAGAAGTTAGGTGCTTGGTCGTCTTTCCTTGGATGAGGGATGATCACGTTTCATGCATTGTGATTGTTGTTCAGTGCTTTCAGTTGTCCAATTGCTATTTAGGTATTTCGAGTCACCATGTCATATTGCGTAATTTAAATTTTTAAAAAGTAATATTTTTTTTTCAGCTTTTGTTTTTATTTTGTTAGGAAAATTTATTTTGTTAGGAAAAATGTTATTCGGTGGAAAGTAATCCGTGAAAATGATCAATGGATCAGTTTGTTTTCGACCCCATCTATCATTCTATATTAGACCAACCTGCGTTTTGGTCTAGCACGCCGGGTACTCAAAACTGTATTATTGAAGTGTGTACGTTTCCAGCAACTAACAAAAGTAGATCTAGAATATAGAAGTGAAATCTGATATTTTTCTTTGTGAGAAGTTATACATCTGATTGGCCTATTGTGGCTCTATCAGAATTGCAGCTTCGTAATTCTATTTCTTCATCTCTTTAACTCCCTAGTACATAAACTCTTGTAGAGAGTAGAGAGGTAGAATGTTATTCATTCCATGGAATAAATATAATTAACTAGAAATGTGTGAGTTATGTGTATATAATAGGTTTCATTTATAAGTTAGAACACAGGTTCTAAAAAAGAGAAATTTTAAATATACACCCTCAATTACTTAATAGTTAATACACAGTTACACACCCATTTCTCAATACAACACTCATTTAATTTACCATTATAATATTTTACTAAATACATAACCCAAAATACCTAAAATACCCTTAATCTCAAAAATCATGAAATATTATATTATTTGACTATATTAAGGCTACTATTCATACTAGGTTGACGTTTTGTAAATGCCGATATTGATTACTTATGTTAAATATTGGGAAATCCTTAAAAATTTATTACTGTTCCCTTTAAATCTTTAAACATGAGAATAATAAACAAGATGAAGAACACACACCTCATAATAAACAAGATGAAGAACACACACCTCAATAATGTGTTTGGATGAAGGAAAAAGAGATGATATTTAAAATGAAAATAAGCCGTTCATAACTTCTTAACATGAATTATCTCATTTAACATTCTATACTTGGAAATTATGAATTTCTCTATGGAAAGAAATGAATGAATTGATTGTCCGAATTCTTCACTTCAATTTCCATCAAAATATGTATCATTTCAAATTTCCTTACAAAAGTTTACTTTTCTTATTTTATTAGTTTCAAAAACAAGGTCATTTTCGTTTTCAATATTTTAATTTGGGTTATTATCACAAATGGTACTTGAACTTATCCTCCATCTTATCGATGGTACATAAACTTCAATTTTGATCACAACCAGTACCTGAACTTTTCAACTTCATTTCAAGTGGTATATATCACTAACTCCCGTTAATGTTCCGTTAAAAACTAACATGTGCAAAACACATGACCTATATTCAAGAGTAGTTTGACTAAAATATGTACCCATTAAAATAATTTTGTTGACTAGATATTTTGATCAATTAATATGTTCATAAAAATATAAGTTCAAAATAAAATTAAAAATGTATCTCCACCCTCTTATGAAAATTAAATTTAAAAACAAGATCTCAACAATTTTTTTTATAGATATAGACAAAACATTTCAAATAAAACTATAAAATATTTTTTTTTTGACAAACTATAAAATATTTAAAACCAAAAGCTTATCAAAACTTTCGTAATTTTTTTTTTCCTGTCATTCATATATATTTTTAATTGAAGTTGAAAATTTTTCCTTTTGATAGTCTCATTTTTTATAGCCATATCCACAATATAAGTGAAAATAAGTGATATTACAAAAAAAAAGGGTAATTTTGCAAATTTATCCTTGAAAAATGAGTCACATGTTTGACACATGTCAGTTTTTAACGGAACATTAACGGAAGTTAGTGATAGGTACCATTTGAAATAAAATCGAAAAATTCAGGTACTGGTTGTGATCAAAATTGAAGTTCAGGCACTATCGATAAGATAGACGACTTATCGATGATAAGTTCAGGTACCATTTGTGATATTTTTTTAAAATCTTCTTAATTTATTACACATTTCAAATTCTAAATAAATACAACCAAATAATGGAAATTGCAATTTATGGAATTCTAATTGATGGAGTGGTAGATTTTATCGTTTTAAAATTTCTCAAGAATTTATAATTATTTCATCCAAACACGACATAATTGAAGATTATTGAGCGAGGTCTTAAGAATCCATGTCAATAGTTGAAATTGATATGATGAAGTGTGGAGAGGAAAGATGTATTACAACGTCCAGAGTTTAGAAGAAGAGACGTAAAAAAGAATATAGGAGTGATTGAATTTTTTTCTTCTTCTAATATATAGATGTCCATTTTGGACATTTAACTTACCTATGAAATTTGATTTAAAATATAAAATAATAGGGATGTATATTAAGTAATTAGAGGTGTGTATTTAAAATTTCTCTAGTATAAAAAATCATGATTTCACTAGATTGTTATAGTAACTAGATTTTCATTTTTATTTAATTACAAGGGGAAAAATATACTGTCTATGTTATGAATTTTCAGAAAAAAATGCTTTAGATCAGAAATTTATATAGTAAAATGAATGTGTAAAAATAATATGGTCAAGTTTTTTGTATACCAAATATTTGACTCAACTAACGCTAGACTAGATCATCCTAATTAATTCGCAGGTACATTCATTAGCTAGCATCGCACAGACAAACAAATTGCAGGTACATGCTAATGGTACCTGTTAAGATAACGCTACCCACATATATATAACTGTACGTTAAGATCGATTTCTCCTGCAATCAGAATCATCTCTATATATCCAGCATCCGTGGCATTCGTTTCAGAAGCTTGACTTATCAGATCCGAGAGAGAGAGAGATGGGAAGCAGGAGTCATTGTCCACGTGATAAGCATGGAAGGAAGAAGGTTGCCTGGACTGCTTTTGAAGACCAGATTGTGAAAGACTACGTCAAAAACCACGGTGCAGGCAAATGGGACAAGCTATCTAAGGAAACTGGCAAGTGTTCTCTGTTTTTGGTCAATTTTGATTACCACTCTGTTCAGTTCGACTCGATATTGAACACTTTTTCTTAATAGATTCTGTAGTATAAAAATGATAACTTCATGCATGCACTGCATGTCAGAAGATGCCCAGATTAATATATGGCTGAGGATGGGGTGTGCAGGTCTGAAGAGATCCGGAAACAGTGTTAGACTTAGATGGTTGAATTATCTGAGGCCTGATATCAACACAAGTAGTATTACAGAATACGAAGAAGATCTTCTCATCAGGCTCCATAAACTCTTGGGCAACAGGTAATATATGTGTAGAGCCCCTTGATAGTTATGATTTCTTCTGTATAAACAATAGGGAAAACATCACAAATGGTGTATGAACTTTAGGCATTTTTATATTTTGGTGTACCAACTTTCATAATTATCAGAATGATGTATCAAGTTTGCTCCAATCTTTCATTTTGATGTACGCCGTTAAATTTGTTTTTTTTTTTTTTGCAAAGATAACGGAAAATTTAACAGCGTACACAAAAATGAAAGATTGGAGCAAACTTGATACACCATTCTTATAGTTATGAAAGTTGATACACCAAAGTGTAGAAATGCCTAAAGTTTATACACCATTTGTGAAGATATCCCTAAACAATAATAGATGTTTTTGATGACAATTTATACTTTAATTACTGTGTAGATGGTCATTGATAGCCAGAAGGATACCAGGCAGAACTGAAAATCAAGTTAAAAACTACTGGAATTCTACCTTGAAGAAGAAGCTGTCACAAAAAACTTTATGCGAAGAGCTTTGTAATTGGACTTTGGAGGACTCGTCATCCCCCGTTCCTACCACCGACCAGGACGACCCACATTGGACAAAACAAAATGTTTATGAAGAAGGTCAAGCATGTCAAGGGTAGAGTCCATAATTCTTGACTGTCAATGACCTCAATGTATTCTCTAAATTTTTGGTTTTAACGAGTTTTTTAATTTTTATTTTTTTTCAAAAGAGCTCAGCCTATTATATAGATTCAGCAAAACTGTACAAAAATGAAACACCCCTAAGGGGTCGACAAAAAGAATCGTTTCTCAGAGTACCATGAGACTCATATTCTAAAACAAGAACAAGAACCCAATATTGGGAACCATACACCACCGAACATCCACAGACTCCCAGATTGGGAACCATTCCGTCCTCCACCGTCCGCGGCAACCACCAAAGAGCCAACTCGATCACCATCGCAACAGCTCCACCTTCCCCGTGATAGGGAAGAAACATAACCAGGATCCCAAATTTGATTTTTCTCCCATACACCCGCAATGGAGAAATTCCTCGTAGGGCCAAATTCCCTAAAACAACCAATATCCCGACCAATCTCCTCACTAGTACTGTGAGCCCCCGAAAATTTTGTTTAATTTTTAAAAGGCAATTTCCGCCAATAAGATTTTCGTAGAGTGATTTAAGTGAAGAAATCGATTTCGAAAATTGTCTTGGGTGTCGAGACCACCTATTGGGCCTTATAATTTAAGTTTGGGCTAGAGTTCTTTGTTTTGGGCCTAGAAGGTTACTAAAGTTCATTGGAGCAAAAGATCGTCGAAGCAAATTTGAAAGGAAGGCAAATTGAGTTGTAGTGAAGATTTGAATTTTTAGTTTTAACGAAATTGAGTTTTTGGCCTAGAACGAGATCAAGAATTAATTTAGGAAGTTTCCGATGAAAAACGAATTAAAGAAAAGTTACGAGCTCAAAACCGAAAGCAATTAGTTAGAGAAGTATCGTAATTCGTCGCAAGGGTAAAATGGGCATTTCATGCAGATGGGTATAAATAGAAAACCTTGAGTGTGAAAACCCTAGAACCTCTCTCCTCTCTCGGCCGCGTCCTCTCCTCTCTCTCCACGACCTCTTTCTCTCTTCTTCTTCCCTCTGCCACCACCGGAGACTCCAGCTCTGGCCACCATCTCATCACACCGCTTCCACCAGTCGACGCCGCACCTAAACCCGACCAACACCCACCTAGAATTACCGCCATGCATCAACCCCAACCTTCACACGCGATTCCCGCAGCTACGAAACCACTGTAGATCATCTTTCATTGAATTCCGACCATAATCTCGCCACACCGCCGCTATTTCTTGGCTCAGTGGACATGGAGGAGGAAAACCCAGAAGTCTAGCCATCCACCGAAGCTGGATAAGGCTACATGAGCGCCGTTGGAATCTCACTTCTGTTGAGATCTATTCACCGTCCTCCGGCCTCGCCTGAGCAATACTACCTCCAGAAATAGGATCAGCGTCGCGTCAATCGCCAAAACCCCATGGCCCCAACCTCTAACTTCGACCATAGGTGCCGCACGCGCCGCCGCACTCGAGTAGACCACCGTGGCTTCGCCGCTCACAGTCTTTGAGCCTTCAGACTATCTCTATTAGGTAATTTGCGTCGCCCTATTCTTGGTTGAGGCCTCCAATTTAATTTAGATTGAAAACTCTAATTTGTGTTGTTCGATTTGCAATGTGAGGTTTTGTGGAGTCTGCGAATTTGGGATTTCTGGAGAGAAGAAGCTCCTGGGTCAGTTTTGATTGAAATGGGAAATGGGTGCGATACAGGGTGAAGAGTGTGGTCTCGGCATAACTGAAAATGGGTAAGGAATGCAGGCCTTTGAGTTATGAGTTTGACTGTTGTTTGGATGTTGGGATTAATTAATTAAGCTGTTGTTCTGCTTTGAGAGATTTTGGAAATCCTGAGCTTTGGAATATGGGAGTTTGAAGATTTGGAGAAGAAGAAATGTTGGGTCAGTTTCCATTGAAAATGGATTGAGTTAAGGGTCATGAACTCTGTTTTGGATATGAATTTGGTTAAGAATTGGATTATTAAACTTGTCTACTTGCCAAGAATTTGAGTGACTGTTGGTGGGGTTGCAGCTACGACAAAATTGGTTTCTGTTTTGGAAAAGAAGAATGGTAAGGGGATTGTGCATTCTGGGATTTATATGGTTGTGTGTTGTTTGTATTGAAAGAAGTTATGGCATTACTGAGTAAACAAAATGAGATATGGTTATGCTGCTTGTGTATTAACTGTTATGTTGGAAACTTGGCATGAATCGGCTTATTGAATAGAGGAGAATTGTCTTGAGAATTAAAAGGATGAATTTGTTATCAACGTTGAAATGTAAAATAAGAATGGAATCGGTGGTTTGGTCAAATGCATGAGAAAAGTGGTAAATAAGAATGGACCGGTTTTTGATAAGTGAATTAATGTGTGGGATGTTCAATTTAAGGTCCGTGAATAGAAATATTCCAAACCTATCATATCCCGAATTTATCATAGAATGAAATTATTCGGGAATGGTGGTTGCTATTTAATTGCTTAAGGTTTAAAGGCTAAATAAAATGAGGTCAAACTGGTTGACCGAAACTTTAATATGAGAAGAAGTGTGATCACCATATCCCAAATGAGCTTACTATGTTAAGTGAATTGTTCGGGAATGAAAATTGTGATTTGTTTTTTCTAAAGTAAAAAGGTTAAAGAAATGAAGTCAAAGTGCTAAGTATAATCATCATATCCCAAATGGTTCAAAGGCAATACCATTCGGATTATTTGGGAATGGATGGTAGATTTTTATGTTAAAGGTTAATTCAATGGACTTTAAGGAAATTAAGTGAATGCCTTAGGTGCTCGATTGATTAAGTTAATGATGTCCAGTTACTTATTAGTTTAATTTTATTATAAATGACTTGAGCGTGTGCACATGAAATTGGAAGAAGTATCAAAAGTTGAAAACGAAGCTAATTGTGGACGAGCACTCCATATCCAGGTAGGGTGAGCTGTCCCTTCCTTGTTAGAGGCTTTTATATATGTGGAATGCTCTAGTATAATAATATGTTGTCTGCAAGTACGCTTTTGGTTGTTAATTAGTCGATGCCTCGTGATATCCGTGTTTCCATAACTGATAATTGTTTATTCCGAAAACTGAGGCTAGACTTGCATGTTGAGATATTGTACCCATCGTATGTTTGTACTTGTGGCTTGAAAGTGAATGGGACCTAGACACGTAGATTCCTAGGGATCCCAAGGTGTCGATAACCGTGAACATTCGGAGGGGGCTGTGCTCCTATGTTTGTTGAGGAAGGGTGGGTACTGATAGTGAACTAGTCATAGGAGACTCAGAGTCAGGAAATTGACACTTTCCCTACTTGTAGCCACAAGGACTATAGAGTAGTTGGGCGGTTCTCGAAGGATGACGAACCGGGTCGGTCACCGATTTGTTTTAATTTAGCCGGTAGGTAAGTATCTCGGAGCTCCAAGTTGTGTGAAGCATACTGCATATGTTTTATAAAAGAAAACAAATGTTTGTGGTTGCCTCTTTTTAAGGTATTTTTCAATAAACCTGCACAATATTGTGTAGTAAATATTTTCAAGTATATTATTTTTCAAACCTAGCATGGTTGGGTCAGCCCCTACTGGGCATGTGAAGATGAAAGCTCATCCCGACAATAGTGTACAGGTTTTGAGCATGTGGTCGGGAAGCATACATGGGAGCATGGTCCGGCTTGGCGAACTTCTCTTTGATTCTATTAAAAGAAGGTTTTGGTCCCTTGTTGGGTTTTGAAATCACTTGTTTGGTTACTTTTTATTTATTTATTTGTTTCCTACTTGTTTACAAAAATTTCGGGAGACCCGTAACCCTGGGGCGTGTCTCCCATACTTGTTACTTAGTGATTTGTTTTAATTTCCAAATTGGGCTCCAATTGCAAGCCCAAAACTCTTAGCCCATTTCAAATTCCGCTTTTGAAAATGTGTTGTTTGGTTGCTAGAACGACTTGTCCAAGAAAGTGTTTTGTAAACCAACAACATAAACTCGAAAGGCCTTGCGGTTTCGGGTTGATGAGCTATCAAGATGCCATTCGTGACATGTCGATTCCTCATTGGCTCGGAGTCGCGGCGCTGTGTGACCCCTTCTCAGGTCACCACATGCACCGCCATGAAATGTTGAACGGCAAGCCAAAAAGAGCCAGATGCCACAATCCACAGGTTGAACATAATGGAATCTCGACCTCGAGGAGGGTGACAAACAGGCTTCATGAGGGGAAGAAATCTCCTCGGATGCCAACAATCTCGACGAGCAAAACCCTAGAGATAGGGTTTGCCGCCGCCATAAGAGAGGGAAGAAAGCTCTCATATTCTTAAACTAATCGGTTTGGTTTTTTTAGTAATAGCAAGTTAAGTGCAATTAATATCTGTTAAAACATTAATTTTAAGTTGATCTCACAAGTTATGTTTAGATTTTTTATGAACTTTCCGTGAAATTCAATATATCTATATATATATATATATATATATATAAATATAAGTGTCAAATATTACGATGCTAGTCAAAGTAAGTGTCAAATATTAAGTGTCAAATATAGATAAGTGTCAAATATTTTGAGGCGGATTCAGTACGGGGATCGGAAGTGGGTACAAGGGCGGGGGCTAGATCTCCGTCGGAGGAGCTCATAAAGCCTCGGCTTTGGGTGGATTGGTTTGACGGTGGTCGGAGCAAATTTCAGTTTTTTGAGGTGGATTCGGTACGAGATCTGGAAGTGGGTACAAGTGCTAGACCGTGTTCAGATTTGCTTCCAAAGCCTCGACTTTGGGTGGAATGGTTTGACGAAGGTCGGACGACGGCCACGGGTGTTTGGTTGTCTGATGACGACGGTGGGAACTGGTCGAGGTCTTCTACTCGTGACGGTGGCATTGTTCATGAGTGCGAGGACATGGTCTGGCATGCGTCGACTGGGTTGGGAGGCTGGAGCTGTGATGGTGGCAGGTTTGGTGTAGATCACGGTGGTAATCACGATGATGGCGGCGGCGGAGATGATCAAGTTGGTAGTAACTCTGCTAGGGTTTGTGTTGCTTGGTTGTTTTGGGCCTAGGTCTGGTCTTGGTTAGGTGTCCCTGTTTGGATTTCTCATTCCTGGGTTTGGTGGGCCTACTGGGCTTGTTTAATTTTAGAAGGTATGGAAGGTGACTTATCACCTTCCTTTCCTAGTTTTTAGTTTCTTTAATAGGTCACAAAGTTCACATTCTCTGAGGGTTCATTTTACTACTTGCTTCGGAGGATGTTGATCTTTGTTTGAAATAAAGGTGCGTTATTTTCCTTAAAAGGTGGGTGTACTCGGGGTGGCCTGGGTTCTTGTCATAGAATAGGTGTTTAGGGTTCCCTTAGGAACAATTCTTTCTGTCAATCCCATAGGGGTGTTTCGTTTTTGTACTGCTTGCTGAATATATATAATGGGTTGATCTATTTTCATAAAAAAAAAAAAAATATATATATATATATATATATATAGGCCGGATCGAGAGCGGACGTCCGCAACCCAGAAAAAGTGCGGACGTCGCTCCTCCAGCGTCGGGAATGAGGCAATCGCTGCGCTGCAGGTGCCAGACACACGCTCTAAACATCCAGGACTGCTTTGAGCAAGCGGTGAACGTGAAGGCGATCAGAAACTCAGTGGTGTGCAACGAGCTCGCAGGAAACCATGGAAGCCCATCGACCTCGACGTCGAACCCTTCGTCAACGACTCCAACCGCTTCTGAACTGCTCCACGTTGTGGCCTGGTTCAGTCCGGCAACAGAAACGCCACCGTCGCTGCTCGATTGAGGCTGGAGAAGTGACGTTAGCAATTTTTCTAGGTTGCGGACGTCCGCTCTCGAAAGGTTTTGTGTGTGTGTGTCTATATATATATAGGGCCCTTCTAGTGAGGGATTCAATTTTTTAGTCATTTTAAGGAATCGTTTATTAGACGCACTTTTCGATCACATATCCACTTCTCAATCGTTCAGGTTTTAGGTCCATATGAGTAAATCACCTTTGCAATTTTTTGGCCAAATTGATAATCATTAAGGTATTCATAACTGCGACTTACAATTATAAACATGAACTGTTTAGGTTGGATAGATTCGGTTCGTCCATTGATTTAAGGGGAAATGCTCATACACCCCAAAATCACCAACAAATTTCCCATACACCCCACCAACTTATTTTTATTCCCACTCATACAAATTTTTTCACCTTTTTCCCAACTTTTCAAAAACCACTAACTATTTATATCTTTAATACCCTCCTTTCCTCTTTCTGTCTAAATCTTTTGCATAATCACTATTCTCTTCCCTTTTTTTTTTGATGAAACGTGGTGGGCCCATCTTGAATTTATTTGTTTAAACTATAAGTGCAGTTAAAATTCATCCTCTATTCGAAGGAAAATAGTTAGTTTTCACTATTCATAATTTCGATTATCGACAGATTAGAATTGATTGCTATTTGCAAAAATACAAGTAAAGAGCTAGCAGAATAAAAAGAGAAGTTGAAAAAATTAAAAGATTACAGGTCAAGGCTTAAAAGAGAAACTCCTGACTATTGGGATATTATCTTTATAGTCTAGAAAATAATTTACAAAATTGAAAAATGGACTAATTTCAATTTACCCCCCTTGAACTTAGGGGTCGTCATTATGTTAGTCCCTCGAGTTTCAATTTAATCAGTAACACCCTTGTACTCTCCAAATTCATCAGCCGTGTCCAATTTCTACTATTCCATCTAATTTGGACCGTTAAGTCTGACTTTTCAGGGCTAAAATGATCATTTCAAGACAAAAAAAAAAAACAAAAAAAAGAATTTTTTTTCTTTTTTTTGCATTTTTTAATTTTTTTTTTCATTTAATTTTTTTTTCTTTTTCTTCTCTTATTATTATTATTATTATTTTATAATTTTGTCTTCAACCTATACACCACAAGTTATAATAGGTTTATAAAAACAAAAAAAAACTCTAGGTGGTCAAAAAGCCGCTCGCTGGTCTACGATATTTGTGATATATCTCCGATAAAGCAAAGAATTTTAGGATATATCTGTAAAATATAATAGGTTTATAGAGTGAAGAATTTTAGGATATGTCCCCAATAAAGTGAAGAAATATCTATAAAATATGATTAAAAAAATAAATACATATATTTCTTCACTTTATTGGGGATATATCCTAAAATTCTTCGCTCGCTGGTCTTCAATAAAGTGAAGAAATATATGTATTTATTTTTTTAATCATATTTTACAAATATTTCTTCACTTTATTGGGGATATATCATATTATTCTTCACTTTATAAACCTATTTTTATTTTATAGATATATTTTACAAATATATCCTAAAATTTTTCGCTTTATCGGAGATATATCACAAATATCGTAGACCAGCGAGCGACTTTTTAACCAACGAGAGTTTTTTTTTTTTTGTTTTATAAACCTATTATAGGGTTTATTTATAACCAGCCAGCGAAAAATTTTAGGATATATTTGTAAAATATATCTATAAAATATAATAGGTTTATAAAGTGAAGAATAATAGGATATATCCCCAATAAAGTGAAGAAATATTTGTAAAATATGATTAAAAAAATAAATACAGATATTTCTTCACTTTATTGGGGATATATCCTAAAATTTTTCGCTCGCTGGTCTACGATATTTGTGGAACATCTCCAATAAAGAGAAGAATTTTAGGATATATCCCCAATAAAGTGAAGAAATATATGTATTTATTTTTTTAATCATATTTTATAGATATTTCTTCACTTTATTTGGGATATATCCTAAAATTCTTAACTTTATAAACCTGTTATATTTTATAGATATATCCTAAAATTCTTTGCTTTATCGGAGATATATCACAAATATCGTAGACCTGCGAGCGGCTTTTTGACCACCTAGAGTTTTTTTTTATTTTTATTTTTTATTTTTATAAACCTTTTATAACTTGTGGTGTATAGGTTGAAGACAAAAAAAAATAAAATAATAATAATAATAAGCGAAGAAAAAGAAAAAAAAAAGGAAAAAAAAAAGAAAAAAAAATTCTTTTTGTTTTTTTTTTGTCTTGAAATGACCATTTTAGTCTTCAAAAGTTAGACATAACGGTTCAAATTGGACGGAATAGTAGAAATTGGACACAGCTGATGAATTTGGATAGTACAAGGGTGTTACTGATTAAATTGAAACTCGAGAGACTAACATGATGACGACCCCTAACCTCAAGGGGGGTAAACTGAAATTAGTCATTGAAAAATCAATTGGAGATCTTGAATATATTCTTAGTGAGGAACAAAAACCTCTTGATTATTTGAGTATTGGTTAAATACGCAAATCACTGGTATCAGAGCTTGCAAAGTGCTCAAAAGGAGAATCCCAATGAGGACAATGTCTGAATTACTATTTGAGAAGTTGAATTCTCTACTGAAATCTTCTGATGAGAAATATCAGAACCTGATACAAGAAGCATCTAGATATAATCGCCTAATTAGAAAAATTGGAGCACAGAATAGATTATATCAAAGAACTTCCTAAAAGGGAAGAAGAGTAGCTAACAAGTATTGGCAGAAAATCAATGAACAACGAGAAATGCTGGATTCTATGAAAAATATATACTGAAGGATAAGAAAAAGCCTCCAGTAAAATCAAAGAAAGCTAATGGATTCAAACCATTAGAAAAGCCTGAGAAGAATCCTACGCCAAGCATGATTTTTCAAGAACCTTCTACTAGTATGACTAGTATCAAGTATGAAAAACCAAAGCACTTGGTAGTAAGTGATGTCAAGATGATGAGAATCTTTGGAAAAAAGAAAGGAGTACAACTCCTAAATTTTGAAGAATTTGAATACAATGAAATTGAACAGGAGGTAAAAAACTCCACAATTCCAAAGTTAGATTTTAAACAAATTTACAAAATGGGAAAGTTTGAACTGCTGGATAGCCACCATTTCAAACTATTAGAATTTACAACTCCCTTTACAATAGGAGAAACAGATCTCTTGATGATCACTCTGAAGAAGTTGCCCGAGCAAGAACAAAAAATTACCAATTTATGCATATTGGAGCAGTCCAAGTAGGCATAAAACTTCTTGCCCGAGAAGGCATAAACTGTTTCGTTCTATGTGTCCTACAAGACAATAGACTAACAGATTTTCAAGCTAGCCTGTTGGGAACACTTGAAGCATCCCTATGCAATCAAGTAGCATATTTCAATTGCTTCCCAAACTTCTCAACCTGCTTGAAAGATACAGCTCACTGTCTAAGACTGAGAGTCAAGACAGATGGCATATCAATGAAAAAAGATATGCAAGAACTCGCAATAGTATACATAATATACTATAAACTGATGAGCACCACAATAGAACCTAAGACAAGGATATCAAATATCCCAGGTCTTACTACTGGATTACTCACCATTCAGAAGAACCATTCACAACAGATTCACAAGGTTACTTGGAATGAAGAACTTTTCCTATTGAATGAAAATGATCTAGTCCAAAGAAACTACCAGAAAGTGCCAAAGAAGCAATTTATGAAAGAAGAAAGACTGGAGATATCAGTTTAAAATTTGACAATCACAGAAAAAGTGACGCCTGTCCTGAAAATATCAGGATAAACAAAAATCTTCTCAGAAGAAACTACAGCACTAGAGAAGCTAGTGTTAGTGGTGTTAAATACTCTGAAGAACCATTAGAGCCTGTTACTGAAGAAGAATTAGAAGCTGATCTAAACAGACCAGTTAATATGGTTAGAGTAGAAAAGCTCTATGAACTCTATGATGAAGCAGAATCCTGTGAAAACCCTGAACAATTAGAACAACTAATCAAAGAAATGAAAAAGTTCAAAACAGGAAATGTTAGAAAAATCCTTCCTTATCAAGATATAGAAATGGAAGACGGAGAAAGCTCCAAAACTTTCATCATCAAAGAAAAAGGAAAACTGAAACTCCCTGTGCAAAAAGTCCTTACAGGCAGAAAAGAAGAAAGAAATTCTCAAAGATTTGTCCCAGAGGAGAATATGCCTAGAGTGCCAATTACAAACTTTGACATCTGGCTAAATCTAGACAAAGCTCTAGACGAGAGAAAAGCTATTGACCAATTGGTAGATAGCCTGATGATGGCTTCTGCTCTTACCCTTTGGAACTTTGAAGCACCAGATCTTCAGGTGTATTATGAAACTACTCTTACTGGAGTAACCAAAAAATACTATTTGTCTTTTAAAGAGACTGCCAGAGGAAGAGACTGGCTAGAAGAAATAAAAAATTCAAAATCTCTGTATAATTTTGTAGTACCCCTAAATGATCAATTCTATGGAGATCTCTCAAATTTGAGTGAAAAGGCTAAAGAAACGGCCAAATCAAATATCTATGCTCTCAAAATTTGTGACATGAGATATTTTGAAGAATACTTGATTGAATTTCAAGAATACTACTGTACAATCGGAGAAATAGAGAATACTGATCTAGTCAACCTGTTGCACAGAAAACTCCTTGAACCATGGAGAATAGCTGTGAGAGAAAGCATAGCCGAAAAACTAATTGAAAGATTTTCAGTTGGGGGAATTGCCGATAGAATCAGGCAATTACTGAAAGAACAATGCAAAGCAAATCTTAGAGCCAAAATGGCCAAGAAGCAACTCAAAGGAGTTGAAAATTTATGTTACGGAATACTGGATATGCCTACCAATTGGGGATGTCATGAATCCAAGTTCCACAAAAAAAAAATATTACTCGAAAAAATTCAGATAGAGTAATAAGAGAAAAGAGTGGAAATTTAAGAAAAGTTCCAATTTCAAGAAACAACAGGATGAAGTTCCAAAAAAGAAATTCTTCAAGAAAAAGAAGAATCACCAAACCAACCATCAGAATAAGCAACCTTGCAAGAAAGCTTGCAGATGCTGGTTATGTAAAGTTGAAGGGCACTATGCCAATGAATGCCTGGAAAAGGGTAAAAGATCTACTAAACTTCTATTTGAGAAATATGAGCCCATAGTAGAAACAACAAACATGAAGGGCTACAAAATAGCTTATTCTGATGACGAAGAAGATGACAGGTCAGTTTACTCTGCCTGGTCTGAAAAAGAAGAATCATCCGATTTTGAAATAGATTCTGAAGTAGAATACTTAGAATCTAGACAGATGAATGTTCTTAAAGTCAAAAACTAGGAAGAAAGTAAGACGGAAGCACTAACGTCTTCTTATCAGGTGAACCTTGGTACATTCATTTATGACTACTGCTTATGTCATGAAAAGAATGGACTCCCTTTGTTTTATGAAGAGTCGAAAAAGACTCATAAAAAAGAATGCTTTATAGCTGAAGCAAGAAGAAAAACCAAGAATGGACTTATCAGCCAATTCGTAGAACAAGAATATGAAGAATGTCTCTCTGAGCAAAACAATAAAGAAATAGAAACTTTGTTCCAAGAAATTGTGGAACCCTCTTCCTAAAAAAAAAAAAAAAAAATCAATGAAAATACAGAATTGGTTGAAATACCAGAAAATATTCCAGAAGAATGTAAACCATTCATACCACAAGCACAAGCACAAGAAAATGAGCTAAAACAATCAAAAATTGTCTCTACTAGTAGATACAGCAACTACATTGAGATTGGATTAAAATTCCCTGATCACAGAAAGTACCATGTACATCCATTTGTAGATAATGGATTAGGATTTACACTTGCAAAAAGATTTTCAATTCCGGAAGAACTCTGGAAAGAAGATAAGAAAAGAATAGCTACTGGTGTCCAGTTTGATGGAAGCTTTTTAACCATGAACAAGGTAGTTAGAGATGTTCACATCGCCATTTGTGGAGGAACATTTGTTATCAACTCTCTTTGGCAATTAGAAGACCAAGGATCTGATTTCTTGTTGGGAAATGATTTATTCTCCAATAAAGATTTATTCAAGATGAAGAAGCAATAGGCTTCAGAAAAGGAGACAGAGTGTTCTGGCCAGACAGACTTACTCAAGCAAAAAGTGTAGTAGGTCTAAACTTTACTACTCAGTATCAGAGATCGCAATAGAATAGTGGTGATCATAAACCATACAAGCCCAAATTCGAACCTGTACTTCAAATCAAGCAACAATAAGAGTTGCTTATCGAAAATTCTTCTTCTTCTCCTGAAGAAGAAAAATAACTAGCGAAGATGAAGAAGCTAGTTTTATCCATGAGCATAACCTCAAGCACTTCTAGAATAAGCTTGAATCTCATAAAATTCATAATCTTGATAAAATCAAGAAAATGCTCGAACTAAATATAGATGTCGACCCTTAGAAATTTTGGGAAAAAGACCCAATGGTCTGCGAATTGAAATTACATGACATGAATGCTATCTGTCATTTCAAAGCCATTCTTCAGTACAAAGAGGAAGATCAAAAGGAATTCAGAAAAGATATTGAAGATCTCCTGAACAAGAGATTAATTCAACCATCCACTAGCCCTCATCATGCTCCAGCATTCTATGTGAGAAATCATGAAGAAAAAATCAGAGGAAAAGCTAGAATGGTGATTGACTACAGAGATGTCAATAAGACCATTAAAGATGGTTATCAAATTGCTCAAGTACGAGTACTAATCAACTAGCTCAGAGGAGCTAAAGTCTTTTCAAAATTCGATGCAAAGTCAGGTTTTTGGCAAGTCAAGATGCATCCAAATAGTGTTCCGCTCACTGCATTTGGAAGAGCACAAGGTCATTATGAATGATTAGTAATGCCCTTTGGCCTAAAACAAGCCCCTTCAATCTTCCAGAGAAAGATGGATGACATCTTCAAACATGTTGCTAAGTTATGCGTCGTCTGTATTGATGACATCCTTATCTTCTCCAAAAACAGAGAAGAACATATGAAACACCTCTATGAGGTTGTAAAGTTGATAGTTCAGCATGGAATAATCTTAGGAGAAAAGAAAATCTTCTTTATCCTAGATGAAGTTGATTTCCTTGGAATAAACATTAAGAATGGAGTGATAAAACTCCAACCCCACATCCTTGAGAAAATTTGGAAATTCCCAGATAGAATTCCTTATGCTAAGAGTCTAGAGAGATTCTTAGGAGTCATCAACTATTGAAGGAATTTCATTCCCAAAATCTCAAGACTAACAACAATGTTATCTCCTAAAACAAGTTCCAAAAACAAAATGGAACTTCACAGAAGATGATGAAAAAATTGTGAAGCAGATAAAAGCTCTCTGCAAAAATCTCCCTCATCTCCAACAACCAAAGGAAAATGATGAAATCATTCTCCAAACAGATGCTAGTGATAACTACTGGTCTGGTGTTGTTCTGGCAAAAACACCTGGAACTAACATTGAAAAGATCTGTAAATTTTGTAGTGGCAACTTCAGCCCTGCAAAACAAAATTATCCTACAAGAGAAAAAAGAAATTTTGGCTGTCAAGAAAACAATTTTAAATTCTCAAACTTTTCTTAGAAAACCCTTTACTATACACACTAATTGTGCCCGAGTATAGAATTTTAAAATTTTAAACTTGATAAAGCTGCTGATAGAGGAAGATTACCAAACTGGCAATTATTTCTTAACCAATATGATTATAATGTTGAATTGATTGCAAGAAACAAGAACTATCTTCCAGACTCCTTAACCAGAGAAATGACAATGTTCAGCTGAAGAGATGACGACGAAGATCGCAATCCCAGAAACAGAAGAACTGAGAAAGAACATGAAACTGCTGAGGATCCTAAAGAAAAAATCCTCAAAAGGTTTCTGCTAAGTCCAAAAGGACTAGCCATAACTGATCAATCTCAGGGTAAAGGATTGGCTAGCCCGTCTAAAACTGCAGACGGTAAAGGCTCATCAAGACCGTTGAAGGCTGTTGTTTTGCCAAAAAGAAAATCAACTCCGACTAGAGTTATAAATGTTTTCAATTATGAACTTAAAACTTTTGCTGACCCTATATTCAGAACTGGCAGGAGGCTAGCATTCCACCAGAATGCAATTTTGGATAACCTCTTATTTACCTTTCAGGAAAGAAACGGTGGCATCATGTTCCCAGCTCTGTTTGCATTAGCTTAGGAACTCCATGAAAATGCTAGACCACAGTTTGAAGAAGTTCATGAAAATACACAGCAGAGTGCTGTCCATAATGAAAAAATCTAGTATGTTGAAGATTCTGAAAGTGCTAGAGTTCATGTTTTAGCGCTTAAAGAATCAGACTGCTTTAACTTTCATAGTCTCATTGGAAGTCAGAATTATGACTCATTTCCTCCAACTCTCTTCATAGTCCCTGGACCTTATGTTGGCAGGTATGTAGTCAATGTTCAGAGTGAACATCCTTAAGAACACAAGCTGTGGCTTGTTGAAAATGGTTTTGTTCATAATCTTTGGACTAAAACTAATGATGATCTCAAGGTATTACCACCCATCATAGTCAATACAGTTAAAAATGTTAGAAAAAATGACTGTATTCTCAGGTTGAAATTCAGATCAACTCCTTCAGAATGGATCCAAAACAGAAGCAATGACGTTGAATATATTTCTCCATATCATTATGTAAGGATTATTCAAGGAACATATCTTCAGCCTGCATGTGTGGGATACAATGGCCAACCAAATTCTAGCATTCCTTGGATGAAGGCCATGTCCCTCGACTATATCCAGAAGATCATTGAAGAAGATAAAATTATAATCACTGCCTATGATCATCCTAAAGTGATAAGCAGTGACCTTTTTCAGACCCTCAAGAGAAACGAAATCGACACTACGTTAGCTTGCTTGCAGTGGATTCAAAAACTTGAAAATGACAACCATTACAAGATGTATGCAGATACAGACGTAGAAGATAATGAAGTCAAAGCTAGGATGGATGACAACTCACTTGTCTTAGGCAATAATTCAGAAACAGATGAAAACATGTGAAGCAGTAAGTGTAAAAAGCACCGAAAGCAACTTTGGCTTTTCCTAAAAATGCTTTTGCTTTTCAGAAAAGAACAGGTGAAAAACATTTCACCTAAAGGAATCTGCTTTTTGCCAATCGACCTCCATTATCAGGAGCACTCACAAAAGCATAAAATAATAGAGTTGTGCTGTACATTTTTATGTTTTGAATTATGGTTTGAGTTCTGCTCCCTATATAAGGAGCTTTAGTCTCAGTTGTAAGGCATCCGAAAATTGTGCAGAAGAGTCTTCTCTCAAGAAGTAAGAAAGCCATAGTAGCAGTGTGCTCTTCCCTTCCTGTCTAGTGTGAAGTAGTGTGCTTTCTTTCAAGTAAGTATCTGTAATCATTCTTATGGATAGCTAAATAGTTTTTCAGCTGTTTACCTAAAAATGAGGCTCTAAGTTTTAGTTTGTACTTATGTTTGAAAAAATAATTTCAGAATGCTCATCCACTTCGTCAATATTTCAATATTTTAAGTTTTATGGTATTCTGTTTTTGTTTAGCCTAAATTCCTGTACTATCTCTAAGGTCTAGATTTTCTATTTCAAAGAGAGATTTGCCTCAGCTTTTGACAGAAACAAGTAGCAGTGATTCTACCTATTAAAGTAACCGTTAGGTGAAAAACTTGGGCATGTTGAAGGCTAGTTTTGTTTTTTTAAAGGTTTGAACAAGTTTGTCTAAGAAAAAGTAGATTTTAGACCAAAAATTCAGCATATGATACTTTAGGCACTGCTTTAGAAAAAACCTACCCTTAAGAGTCTTTTTCCTTAAGATTTTTGTGAATGGGCACAATACAAACTTGTTGGTGCAAGTGGGCAAAATACTAGAGATTTCTAGGTAAACATGAATTAACCCTTGATTTAATCTAGTTCAATACCTTAATGATCATCAATTTGGCTAAAAATTTGCATATGTGATCTACTCATATAGACCTTAAAACTGAACGGTTGAGATGTAGATGTATGTGATCGAAAAGTGGTTCTAATAAGCGATCCCATAAAATAGCCAAAAAAAAAGGAATCCCTTAGTTTCTTTTTTGAAGAATAGATAATTTTATTACTTATCCATGGCCAGAAGGCACATACACGTACATCATAAGCTGTCGCACACCAAAAGTTGCAGATGGCACAAGCGGCCAAGCGAATGACAAGTAACCCTCATTGTAAACAAATACGCACAATTATTATGCCTAGCCAAATGAAACAAAACCCAAAACTACCTAAATCCTTACCATAGCAACTCTAATCGCCTAGAATGTAATGTCCCAAACTGCACCTCACCAGCTTGAGCAAGTCATAGTGCTGCGAGGAAGGTTCGATTTATATTTCAGAAAACTGCAAGGCATTTTATTAAATAATTTTTTAGTAAACCGCAAGCGAAAAAGTTTAAAATAATTTTGAAGTGAAAGCTTTAAAACTTTTATTTCAAATATTTGTTCGTCCAAAGGTTCGTGTCAATAAGAGGACAAGTAATAATCCACTCATCAAGAAATAATTAACTTATCCAAATATTGGATTTGACATTAATGATTAACCAACGACTTCCGGGATAACATTAAATAGCCAAGAAATGGTATTAAGGGTCGGAATCTATTCCCATAACAATCATTTACCAAAGCTGACTCCGCACACCCGCGTTGTCCGTCAATCCTGTCACCAATGCACAGTACCTGCATCCACACTATTGTATGGGTGAGCTTTCGTCATCGCTGCTCATTAGGGGCTTCATTCCGGCTAGGTTTTTAAATAAACTTTTGTGGCGCCAATATAAAAACAAATGTAAATACAATTTCTTTAAGAACGAAAAACTTAAATTATTTTTTGATGTAAAATCCGATGCATGAATTTCAAATAAATAAGGGCTCAAAACAATACCTGATAGCCAGTCCCATAGACCAACTACACGAACTTAGCTCAAATCAATTCATACCCAGGTAAGCATAGTGAGAGTATTCCCTACCTAGCTACACACACGAAATCGGGTCGTCATTAGGATCGCGCATCGTCTGACCAGTGCAGCTAAGCTTCCGGAGGTTAAGCGGATTGAACCCAAGGAAGTCAGTACCATTCTTTGGTCTCAATCCATCATCGATATCTCTCACGGAATGGTTAGTATGCATTGCATTTAAACATAACCACACCATACATTTTGACATGCATCGATTTATATAAAACAAGAAAACTACTAACCGAGAAAGGCTCCGAATCCCCTACCTGGATTCCAATTACTTTACGTTGTCTGATATTCATGAACCTTCCGTTCCTCAGGTAACTGAAATCCTAAATTCCGACATAATAATCGTTAATAATTCGTTAAACCTTTAATGTCTCGACAATTATCTAATCTTCCAACCAACTTTTCCTGATTTGACCAGGACTGACCTAAATTTGACCGAAGTTGACCAATCACGACTAGTTTTATAAAGTCTCAATTACTGGACTTCTTATACCATTTGCTCGATTTACACATATCAATACCGTTCCCGAAATATGACATAACACCAAATTTCCAATTTTTCACAATCAATTCCAACTCACTTAGCAATCACATTCCATAGTAATTCCACTCAAATTACTATGGACACCCATTCGAAACAAGCCATGTCTACCACTTAAACCATTTCCACATATCCCAAATACTTAATTAACAATTTCAATTGCATTTTAGCACTACAACTATCCAGCTTCTTCATTCACTACCAAGCATAATGAATCTGATTTTAATGCATGGAACTAACGATATGCAAGTCCAGTACCATCAACCACACAAGTAGATGAAAACCATATCAAACTTTCATTTGATTCTCAACCAACAAATTTCATAGCAAGCATTTGAATGAAAGAACATTCTGTTTCGAAATCCAAATTTTACCTTTGACGATCAATTAACAGAACCCGATCATAATCCAACTTCATCAATTTGACTAAAAGCAAAGCCATTAGCAACTTGCTCTGTGCACAATGAGCAGAGATAATTCCAAACTTTGGTACCATCCACTTCATCGTTTCTGCAGTCTAACCAGCTCAACATTAACAACCCATCATGCAACAGCAACCACAATTCACCAATGTTAACGTACATGATTACTTGTAGATGGTTAATTAGGGTTAATTAGTGTTAATTCTGTTAAGTGCGTGATTAATTAGTTAGTGACCTACAACTGTATTACACGTGTTGCTTTTCTGTGCTAGCTCATTCATCTACATATATAGCTGCTACTGTACTCGTTTTAGTTGTTGTAACAGAAACACAAGAATATATAGAATTCTCTCGTTTCTTCTCTCTCATTCTTCTTCTTTCTTCAAGCTCTAAACCCTAGCTTTCATGGTATTAGTCGCGCAGGTCACGACCTCAGGTTTGTTCATGTTTGCTTCTGCTTCTCAAGTCTACTAATCTTGCTTACGTCTGTGCTCGGTTTCGTCTCTTGCACATTTCAGATAAGTCTTCGAGTTCTTGAAGAAGGAAAATCTAGATCTACAATTTTTTAGAGTGATTTCTTGACTGTGAAGCTTCGATTTTTGTATATTCAGAGTTTGATTGTGAATCTATGCAAGTTCCTAGCTACTTGATTGAATAGTTGTGAGAAATTTCATACTTCTTGAGGTTCGATACCCTAGTCCTTGAAATATTGTTAGTTTGAACTCATCTGCAAGCCATAATTGTGAAATTGAAGTCATAATTGTGCAATTGAAGTTGCTAAAGTTGTTATAATTTGATATAATCCTATGCGGTTTCAAAACCCTAGACTTTCCTAAAAGAATTGTGAAGATTTGTGAAGATTGTTGATTCTTTGATACTTTGTGAGGTTTCAAAGCCTGAGATATACTAGTATTGCACAGATATACACTCGATTTTAGTCTCTACTTCTTCTCTTACCAAGATGACTGCTTGTACAACTCAAGTCTCTACTGTTACTACTCAGACTACTGTGTATCTTCCAAATATCTTACTTGATGAGTCCAACTACCCTACATGGCTGTTTCGTATAGAATCCTTCCTTAAAGGTCAAAATCTATATGGATATGTTGATGGCTCCAATCCATGCCCCACTCAGTTTGTGTCTGCATCTGATGGCTCTAGAAATGTGGTACCAGCTGAGTATACTAACTGGAAAATACAAGATCAAAGCATTGTTAATATGATTGGTCAAACTCTTAGTCATGTGGCCATGTCATGTGCTGTTGGAAGAAAGTCTGCACAAGACATGTGGAATAGGCTGAAACTCAAGTTTGCAGCACCTAATAGACAAAATATTCTGCAACTTAAGTCTAATCTGCAGAATCTAAAGAAAGGAAGTGATGATATCGAAACTTACATGGACAAGATTAAGGCTGCTAGAGATGCACTTGAAACTGTTGGAGTGTTTGTTGATGATGAAGATATTGTTGTTACAGTGTTGAGAGGACTACCCTCTGAGTATGCTACCATTAAGACTATAATTAGGGCTCAGTTTGTTGCTTGTTCTGTTGGTGAGCTCAAGTCTTTACTTAAAGCTGCAGAGATTGATATTGAGAGTGAGACTCAAGCCTCATCAACCTCAATCCTTACTGCCATGATGGCCAAAAATACCATTTCTTCTAGTTCTGTCTCTAGCAACACACTTGGTGCTTTTACCTTAAGTGCACAATCTCAAGTTCCTCCTGGCTTTGGTCCATTACTCACTACACCAGCCAACAATAACATCCACCTGTCTTCACAAGCTCCTTATGCCTCCATTCCTGAAATGCCATATGGAAATGTTACTCAACTGAATCCATTCACTATAACTGATCCAAGTCCATCCATGACCGGTTTCTATGTTGCAAGACCAAATGGACAGTTTGGAAACCACAGTGCTAGACTCAACAATAACACTGGAGGCTACAGAGGAAACAACAACTTTAACAATAGCATGAGTAGAGGAAATGGTATACCATTCAATAATCAGTTCAATGGAGGAAATGCAGGATTCAACAACTTCAGACAAAATGGAGGAGGCTCTAACTTCACATGTCAGCTTTGTGGAAAAACAGGTCATGGAGCCAAAACATGTAGGACATTGCCTAGCTTTCAGAATTTACAAGGCAACTTAAGCACTACTGGTTGTCAATATTGTGGCAAACCAAATCATACTGCAGATAGATGCTATTACATCTTTGGTTTTCCTAGCCAGCACCAACATTCAACACCACAACTTTAAGCTACTCCAAACATGCAGTCCCAGCCAGCTCAACTTTTTCAGAATAATCAGGCATCCCAGCAATTTCAGAATACTCTGCAGAACACTCAACAGCAGGGAGTGGCAATGTTTGCTTCCTCCAGCAACACACCTCAATATTGGTTGGCTGATTCTGGTGCCACCAATCACATGACTAGTGAAGTGCAGCTGCTCAACAGTCTTACTCCATATACTGCAACAGATTCAGTGCAAGTTGGTGATGGTAAATTCTTAAATATCACTCACATTAGTAACACAAAACTGGGAAGACTGAAACTCAACAATGTTCTTCTTATACCTGAACTTGCTGCTCATTTACTTTCTATCTATCAATTGTGCAAATAGAACAATTGTTCTGTTTGGTTTGATGAGTTTATGTGTGTAATACAGGACAAGGTGCTGTACAAGGGACTGAGTAATCAAGGGCTCTATCCAATACCATTTGATCTGCCACTGCATCTTCAGAAATCTCATGGTTCAAGTAGTAAATCAACTAGTCCTCAGAATAATTCAGCTTATGTTGGAAGAGTGACTAAGCATTTCTTGTGGCATAAAAGGCTAGGACATCCATCAAGTGAAATAGTTACTCATATGTTGAATAAATGTAACATCTCAAGTGTGTCAAAGGAGAATTCGGCAGTTTGTGAAGCTTGCTTACTTGGAAAATTTCATAAGCTGCCTTTTCCAACCTCTCAATCCAGGAGTCAAGTTCCATTTGAGATTGTTCATTCAGATGTGTGGGGTCCTTCTCCTCATCTCTCTTTAGATGGTTTCAAATTCTTTGTATTGTTCACAAATGATTGTACTAGATATACTTGGATTTTTCCAATGAAGAATAAATCTGAAGTATTTAGCTATTTTCAAGCTTTGTGTGCATTTGTTGCGACTCAATTCTCTACTCATGTTAAGTCTCTTCGTAGTGATGGAGGAGGAGAATATACAAGAAATAAATTTAAAGAATTCCTATGTAAACAAGGCATCTCACATCAGGTTTCATGTCCCTACACACCACAACAGAATGGCATTTCAGAAAGGAAGAATAGGCACATTAGAGAGACAGCTGTTACTCTCTTACAAGATTCTCATCTTCCAGCAATCTTCTGGTACCATGCTTGTGCTATTTCTGCATATTTGATTAACAAAATGCCTACAACAACACTGGATATGAAGTCACCATTTGAGAAACTTTACTGTAAAGTTCCATCACTAGAGCTAGTCAGAGTATTTGGTTGTGCTTGTTTTCCACTTATGACTCCATACAACAGCAATAAATTGCAACCAAAAACTGCAAAGTGTGTATTCGTTGGGTTTGCAGCAGGATACAAAGGTTACATATGCTATAATTTGACAAGTAAAAAGTGCATTATCTCCAGACATGTGTTTTTTTTTAGGAAGATCAGTTTCCCTTTGCCAATATGAATAATACTTCTACTGCATCCTCAACACACGTCCCTATTCAACAATTTCTCAGTCTCAGCCCTCACAGCACCTTGCAGCACCTGTTCTTGTCAATACCAATACTCATCAGGTACCAATCTCTCCCACAATACATAATCAATTTCATAATACTTCACTGTTTCAGGATACTGATATTCAGGTTCCTAGTCCTTTATTTGCCTCTAATCACACTGAAATTGTTGTTCCTCCTCTGTTTTCTGATGAGCACAATTCTTCATCTATTCCCTCTTATCATCATATGCTTCCTGCATTTCATTCTGATTCCAACACTACCATCAATTTTGGAGAGGATACTGGTACAGTTACTATTGATACTCAGCCAGGGAATGGCTCTATTTCAGTTGTTTTAGATCGTGCTCCTCCTAGTTCTCTTTCACAACTCTCTAGTTCCAATATTTTACATCCAGTTCAAGGTCTTTCTGAGCCCACAGTGAATAATCATACTATGCTTACTAGAAGTAAGAGAGGGATATTCAAAAAGAAATGCTTCTTGTCCATACTGAATAACACATCTTGTGATGATACTTCTGCGTCTGAACCCCAGAATTACAAACTTTCTATGCAAAGTCCAGTTTGGAAAAATGCAATGCAGGAGGAGTATGATGCCCTTGTTAAGCAGCAGACCTGGTCTTTTATTCCATTACCTCCAGATAAGAATCTTGTTTCATGCAAATGGATATTCAAAATAAAGAAAAATGCTGATGATTCAATAGCAAGACACAAAGCTCGATTGGTTGCCAGAGGTTTTAGTCAGGAGTATGGAGTGGACTATGATGAAACTTTCTCTCCTATAGTGAGGCATACTACTGTTAGGTTGATTTTGAGCTTAGCAGCACAATTTGGTTAGACTCTGCACCAAATGGATGTCAAAAATGCTTTTCTTCTTGGCATTCTTAATGAGGAGGTTTATATGACTCAACCTGGAGGTTTTGAAGACGCTTCTCAACCTCATCTTGTGTGGAAACTACATAAATCTTTATATGGATTAAAGCAGGCACCTAGGGCCTAGAATGAAAGGTTCACCAATTTCCTCCCAAGTTTAGGCTTTAAGTGTTCTTATGCTGATCCATCTTTATTTGTTAAAACATCTGGCAGTTCCATAGTTTATCTGCTTCTCTATGTGGATGATATTATTCTTACTGGTAATAGTGAAGCTCTTATTTCAGAACTCAAGTTAGCATTGCAGACTGAGTTTGAGATGAAAGACTTGGGGAAGCTACATTTTTTCCTTGGTCTTGAAATCTCATATACTCCTGATGGTCTCTTTTTATCCCAACATAAGTATGCTACTGAGTTAATTCATAAGGCCGGTTTGGATGATTGTCATACACATCGTACTCCTTGTCAGTCTGGGATCAAGTTGTATAAGGATGGTAGTTCTCCTTTGTCCTCTCATGATATTCCCTATTTCAGAAGCTTGGTTGGCTGTTTGCAATATCTTACTTTCATTAGACCTGATATTGCCTACAGTGTGAATTATGTTTGTCAATTCCTTCATTCCCCAACAGAAGCTCATCTCTTGGCTACTAAAAGGATTCTTCGTTATGTTAAGGGAACTCTTCATCATGGCATCTATTTCAGGAGGGGTTCTTTGCATTCACCGCAGTACACACTTCAAGCTTATTGTGATGCAGACTGGGCGGGTGACCCCAATGATAGGAAATCCACCACATGGTTTGTTATTCTACTCAATGGCTCACCAATCTCTTGGTGTAGTAAGAAGCAAACAGCTGTGTCTCGTTCTTCTACTGAAGCTGAGTACCGAAGTATGGCTGACACAATCTCTGAGCTTTAGTGGTTGCAGCACTTGCTGCATGATTTACACATTCCTCTTGCTAGCATTCCAACTCTTCACTGTGACAATATCTCAGCTCTTGCCCTTGCTACTAATCCTGTATATCATTCCAAGCTCAAGCATATTGAGGTTGATGTTCATTTCACCAGGGACAAAGTCAAGGCTGGCTCTATCCGCTTACAATTTGTGTCCTCTCATGAACAACTAGCTGATCTGTTTACAAATGGCCTTGTTCACCTCAACATCTCTACCTATGCTCTAGCTTGATGTCTGCCTCCCATCATCAAGCTGAGGAGGGGTGTTAACGTACATGATTACTTGTAGATGGTTAATTAGGGTTAATTAGTGTTAATTCTGTTAAGTGCATGATTAATTAGTTAGTGACCTACAGCTGTATTACACGTGTTGCTTTTCTGTGCTAGCTCATTCAACTACATATATAGCTGCTACTGTACTCGTTTTAGTTGTTGTAACAGAAACACAAGAATATATAGAATTCTCTCATTCTTCTTCTTTCTTCAAGCTCTAAACCCTAGCTTTCAACCAAGACTAAAGATAACGTAGCTCACCTAGGCTCAATTTCAAAACACGATACTTCCCAGAATTTCGACGGTGAAAAATGGAGGAGCAAATGTACACCAACCCAGAAGCTTCGAAAACTCAGCTCTAGTCGAGGTTGACACGTCTAAAGGCGTAGGCAAGACGGAAAATGAAACCAGAAGAGCTAGAACAACCGCTGGTGCCGATAAACGCAACGAGGCCGAAACCAACCAAAACACGATTTAATCCAAACTTAATCGAATTCAAAAACTAAGTATACTATCGTGGAGAGCACGAAGAGAGGATTAGTTTTCCTGCCTTACACAGCCTCGATGATAGCCGAAAATTGCAGAAACATGGCCGAAAGTTCAAACCTTTTGAGCTTCGAATCTCTCATCAAGACCCATGCATGGACGATCCACCACAAAAGGTGTATCTGTGTTGAGGAGACGAACCAAATGTGGGTGGTTCACCGTTGTGTCGTAGCCGAAAACTGAATTTCCGGTCGAGTCTTCCATATGGAGCCAGAAAAATCCGACAATCGAGTAAGACGACTAGTTTGGAGATGTCATGAGCGAAAAGAATGCAAATGATTCCCTTTCAAAATTCTTTCTTATCATAGTTTAAATATGAAAGGGCCTTATATATATATATATATATATATATATATATTTATTTATTTATTCATGATCAAGACTTGTTATTTTGTAACCACCTGGTGTGGTAATTAAGCTTGGTCGAGCTGCCTAGCTTGGAACCCCTATGGCTAGAGTTCAAGTCTCAACTCACACTAGCTTGTGGCCAACACGTTTGAGGGGCCTTCGGGTTCGTGCGCCTGCGGTAGAGGTCTAATCTAGCTTTGATGGGATACTCTTGTGGACCTCAGTCTTAATACTAACTGAATGAGTGAGTTACTAACTCGCTAATGTAACTGAGGTGACTTGCTACCTCACTCCTGATAATAATAAATAAATAAAATTATAAAAAAAATGACTTGTTATATTGTTGATCATTTGGGGCCACGTGGCCAAGACATTACTAAACATGTAAATCAACAATTCGTAAGTAATTCAATAATTTGCAACAATGATTCGATACAAACTCAAGACTCAACCAAAACGTGACCTAAATGATTCATGCTGCGTTAAATGGTCTTTGCTAACTTCAAGTTGATCTTATAATTGTCTCGCTAAGGGCAACTCCAACCTTGGGGTTAAAAATCAGAATTTGATCAAGTTTGAGACTTCTCATCTCCAACCTTGATTTTTAGAGGGGTCTGGTCTCATAAAAATGAGACTTGGGGTCATTTCAAGTCTCAAAATTGAGACTTTTCCAAGACTGAGACTGATGAACAGTGGTCTGGGACCACAAGCCCGGCTGACCTAGCCCAAGAGAGAGAGAGACGCGCTGGAGATTGAAGAGGAGAAGGACGCGCAGAAAAAAGAAGGGGGGAGGAAGAGAACGCGCGCAATTGCGCTGGAGAGAGAAAAGTCACCTGCATGCTTTCTGCTCCAGTGGGCCCGCCATGCAACGGTCAAAACACGAACGGCTGAGATCGCTCCATTTTGAAAATGGACAGTCTGATTTGCCTTTAATTTTTTTTTTTTTTATTCAAATGGATCTATTTTCAATTTGATGGCTCAGATTTGAGGGAAAAAAAACTTATCAACGGCTCTTATTAAATGAAAGGTTATTATGACCTATTTGTTCCAAAAAAAATTAAAAAAATTACCAGAAAATTGTGGGAAAAAAATATACCCATTGGAACAGTAAAATGTAGAAAATTCTATAAATACCAACCCATTCTTTTCTATTTCCTCACACCAAATATACTCCATCTCCTTTACAATTTTCCATTCATAAACACATCTTCTTGTTCTTAAATATATCTATATATATATTTTTTTGTCTTGTGAAAAATGGCTCCAAGAGGGGATTCATGGAGACACAATGAAGAAGTTATTCTTTGCCGAGCTTGAATCACCGTTGGGGGTGATGGTGCTGTCAGAAAAGATCAAACGTTGGAGTTATTATGGAGTCGTGTTTCGGAGGAGTACAATGCTCACAAACCGGCAGGTTGCATGGTGAGAACAACTTCTAGTTGCCAAGCTCGTTGGAAGAAAATAAGTCCGGCATGTATGAAGTGGCGCCATGCATGCTCTTAACAAGGTCGAACATTTTCAACGAAGAAGTGGTGAAAATATGGAGGACGAGGTAATTATATTGAAATATGTTCAATAATAATTATTTTTTTATTTTTCATGTAGTTGTTAAAAGTAAAATGTTCTTATATAGTTTATTGATCGATTTATACTAAGCTAATTTTTTAATTAATATTTTATTTACTTAATATTATATGTAGCTCATGAATGTTAAATCAACGTACTACGACACAAATGGTTGTGATTTTTTGTTTGAGCATTGTTGGAGAGAGTTGAAAAATACGGAAAAGTTTGGGAAAATTCCATCAATGGAAAACACCCCCTTTAGTGTTCCTAATCATGTTGACTTGGATGACGATGGAACACCCAATACTGATGATGAGCCAACTTCATCAAGGAAGGCACGTCCTCAAGGACAGAAAGCTCAGAAGCTAGCTAAGAAAAAAGGCAATAAGCAGGATGCGGATGGCCTACGAGTTCAAATGCAGAAATGTTATGAACAAACAGAGGGCGAGTAGCAACAAAGGCAAAGACAGTTTGAGGAAGGTCAACTAATTGAGGAACGCGCTGAGGATGCTCGCACGATGCAGGTGGATCCATCAATTTTCACCCCAAGAAAGAGGAGTTATTGGGAGAGGAAGCAACAACAAATAATTGATAAGGAGGCAGAAACTTCAAGCATCCCGGAACAATCTCAAGATCCTACACCCTCTGGAGGAGACAACACAGGCTTGGCCACTTATAGTTCACTTCAAGAGACATCTTGGATGTTATTCATATTATTAACTTGAATTGTTTGTGTTTTAATTTATGATAATAAAAATTATTCCACTTATCAGTAGATCATCTTCATAATAAAGCATTGAAATTTATTTTCATAATAAAGCACACCACACAAATTAAAAGCACACAATACAAAGTAAGCGCATAACACACAATACATAGTAGGCCATGACCACTTATCATGACTACATGGCCACTTATTGAAAGCAAAAAAAAAAAAACACCAAGGCATACTCCTCACTGGTGGTTCTGATTAGCTTGTAGCTTCATGGTCCATAGATGATAGACTAGAACGTCTTGGAGGTTTTTATTCATCACTGGACATCTAACCTCCCTATGACGACGCAAGAATTGATTTAGTTGATACGGATTGCGATGAACATTGGTGGGAATTATTGGTCTGTCATATATCTCTGCTTTCTTGGGTCTAGTTGGGATATCATCCGGATCAAATGGCTCTGCTGCATCTTCATCATGCTTGTCTTCAACAATCATATTGTGCAAGATAATACACGTCATCATGATGTATTGAAGGTTCTCCTTACTCCACCCACGAGCTGGTCCTCTTATGATTGCCCAACGAGCTTGGAGAATACCAAATGCTCTCTCCACGTCTTTTCTGTATGCTTCCTGCATCCTTGTGAAGTGTTGTGTCTGCGGCGTCCTCGGGTTTCGGATTGCTTGTACAAATGACCCCCACTTAGGGTCTATGCCATCAACTAGGTAATAACATTGACGATAATGCCTATTACATACCTAGTAGTTTACTTCAGCGGTTTCACCAAGGCATACGTCATTGAACAATGGTGAACATCCAAGAACGTTAATATCATTCAGGGAACCTGGAAGTCCGAAGAAGGCATGCCAAATCCAAGTATCGTAGGAGGCCACCGCCTCTAAGATGATTGTCGGTTTCCCTTTGTGGCCAGTATACTTCCCTGCTCATTCGGTGGGACAATTTTTCCACTGCTAGTGCATACAATCAAGGCTACCCACCATCCCCGGGAATCCCCGTTCTGCAGCTTTCTCCAGCAGCCGTCGCAAATCCGCTGGTGTTGGTCGGCGGAGGTAAGTCTCATGGTACACATTCCATATTGCTGTTATGAAGTGCTCCAAAATCTCAATGGCAGTGCTCTTCGCAATATCTAGGTAATCATCGCAGAAATCAGCTGTGATGCCATACGCGAGCATTCTCATGGCTCATGTCAGCTTTTGTTCGGTGGATAAGCTTAGTCTCCCACAAGCATCTCTTGTTTGAACAAAATATGGGTCGTAGTTAGCCACGTCGCGCATCATCCTGTCAAAGACCCAAGGTTGCATTCTATATCGCCTACGAAATATGTTTGGTTCATACCTGCACGGATCAGTGAAGTATTGAGCTTTGAGTCGAAGATCCATCAGCTCTCGATCCCTGGCCTTATAGGTACGACCTTCTGAAGAACCACCCCATTGTGAATCCTCATCTTCCAGAGTTTGGATTTGCAAGGCAGCGACAGACATCATCAAGGCTCGTCGACGACTTCTCGTGATGGCCTCTTCTTGATCTTTCTGCAACCATTTCGTCAAATGATTCATTGCATAAATGGTTTGACAAAATCAAAACGGCAAAGAAAGAAAGATTTGTGTGATTTGGATATGAGAAGTGTTTGTGAATTTGTGAGAGATGAGGATGACAATGACCTCATATTTACGGACGGTTTGAGTTCATATCATTAGATAAGATATGACACGTGGCGGACAAAGACTCAACCGTAATTTGGACAGCCAATTAGAGATTAACACGTGGCGCTGAAATCACATCGAAATTCGGCTGTTTGGCATATATGCCGACACAAAACATCAAAATATCTTCTAAATAGTTAGATTCTTTGTCGTATGTGCCGACACTTTTGTCGTATATGCCGACACAAAAAAAAAATTAAAAACTTTTTTTAAATTCATTATAAGGGTAATATAGGAAAGTCATGCTATCAGAATATAAGAAAATATTAAAATAAGAAGAGGGACTGCAAATTTCACTCTCTGTTAAAGTAAAAATGAGATGGAATTGGTTTACTCATTTCATTTCACAGTCCCTTTATATAGGGATAGAATTATAGCGGAAATATTAATTACATTAAATACATTGAATGCTGATTTATCTATAATTGTGCTGATGATGGTAATCGCTGATTCCTTGATTCCCTCTCCGTCAGTCGCTTTGACGAAGTTTGATGAAGGCACATAATATGTTTTTCCTTTAACACTCCCCCTTGTGCCAAGTCAAAGATGAAATGGTGCATAAGTTGTTGCCTCACTAAAAACCTTACCAAGTAACAATAAAAATCATTTGGGACAAAAATACACCTTGGTCGAGGGAAAAGAGCACAACGCACCTTCTACATTTGAGGCTGACATGTGTGTGTTAGACTCCCCCTGACGTCTACACCTCCTCCTGATACTTACATTAATCAGGGGAGCTTGGAAAGTCTTCGCATTCCTATGCTTTCACATGCTTCTCAAATATGGCCTTAGGCAATGATTTGGTGAACAAATCTGCCACATTCTCCTCAGACCTTACTTGATTCACTTGAATCTTGAGGAGGGCATGTTGTTGTTGATTGTAGAAAAACTTTGGCGATATGTGTTTTGTATTATAACCCTTGATATATCCTAGCTTCATTTGTTCGATGCAAGCTGCATTATCTTCATAAATGCAAGTAGGCTCTTCAGTGGTAGAACTCAAACCACTAGTCCCTCGAATATGTGTGATGATAGCTCTTAACCATACACACTCACGGACCGCCTCATGTAGAGCGATGATCTTTGAGTGGTTCGAGGAGGTAGCCACAAGGGTTTGCTTGGTTGATCTCCAAGATATCGCCGTGTTCCAATGGTAAATACATAACCAGTTTGGGAATGACCTTTATGTGGGTCAGAGAGATACCCAGCATCAGCAAAAACTATTCAAAACATCATTTGGCGTTTCGGTGTAGTGAGTGGTACTTTCGCCATCAATATTTCCTTCAGGGATTGCAGTTTCATCTGCGGTCCCTCTTGTCTCTCTGTAGGGAAAGAACAGTCCCAAGTCAATGGTTCCTTTTAGGTATCGGAAAAATGTTCTTGATACCATTCCAGTGATGTTACGTTGGCGCTGAGCTAAATCTAGCTAACAAGTTCACTGAGAATGCAATGTCTGGTCAAGTAAATTAGGCTAAGTACAATAATGCGCCTATTGCACTTAGATAGGGAATTTCAGCTCCCAACACCTTTTCGTCATCTTCCTTTGGATAAAATGGATCTTTCCTTGCATCCAAACTTCGACCGATCATGGGAGTGCTAGTAGGATGTGCTTTGTCCATGTTATATCGCCTAACTTTTAGACATATGCAGACTGGTGGATTAGTATTCAACAAACTCGGTGTTCTAGTTCAAGGCCTAGACAGAATCGAGTTTTCCCAAGATTCTTCATCTCAAATTCAGATTTCAAGTAGCTCGCGGTTTCTCTTATTTCATCAAGAGTACCTGTCATGTTCATATCATCGACATATACTGCTACAATTGCAAATCCAGAACTTGTTTTCTTTATGAATACGTAGGGGCATAATTCATCGTTCTTATATCCATTCCCAATCAAGTAGTCACTTAGACGGGTATACCACATCCGCCTAGATTGTTTTAATCCGTAAAGTGAGCGTTTCAACCTAGTTGCAAACGCACTCCGTGGTTTAGAGTCACTTGACTTGGGTAATGTAAGGCCATCAGGCACTTTCATATATATCTCTGAATCTAGATCCCTATAGAGATATGTAGTAACCACATCCATGAGCTGCATTTCCAGTCCTTCTGAAAGTACAAAGCTAACTAAGTAGCGGAACATTATAACGTCCATTACAGGAGAGTATGTCTCCTCGTAGTCAATTCCAGGGCGTTGTGAGAAACCTTGCGCCTTGTGGCGAGCCTTGTACCTCAGGACTTCACTCTTCTCATTACGCTTTCTGACAAAGACTCATTTATGTCCTACAGGCTTTACACTTGGTGAGGTTAGCACTACCAGACCAAATACCTGTCTCTTTGTCAGAGAATCTAATTCTGTCTGGATTGCTTCTTTCCATTTAGGCCAATATGCTCTTTGTTGACATTTTACAACAGAGCGTGGTTCGATATCATCGTGCTCTATGACTCCTTGGGTAATAGTATATATCATCAATGTGTATGGAAGATCTTTCTATCAACTCATACGCACTCTCATAATCCTTTGAGATTTCTTTGTTCTCTGTAATCATTTTAAACATCGGAGTGTCCTCAGTATTGATTCATGGACATAACTATAATCAGAGACAATCTCATGAGAGGGATTCTATACATTGATGATCGGTTTGTGCCTTACTCGCCATCTTCTTCCTTGGGTGAGTGTCAATTGAACCAAGTGGCCTCCCCCTCTTCCTTTGGGGAGCCACGGCCTCAACCACACCTCCACTAAGTGTGGTTGTAGTGCCTCTATCTGCGGCACCGTGCCCCTTGTTGGGGACTTCTAACCTTGGAGGCACATTTGCAGCTGGTATATGTGATCTCGTCACTTTTGCGATATCAGTAAACGCATCAGTCATCGAATCTGCTATGTTCTGAAGATCGATTATTCTTTTCACTTCAATTTCACATTGTGAAGTGCGGGGATCAAAATGAGACAGAGTGGGGACACACCACGACAATTCCTGTCGTTCCCTTGGAAAAATCCTTTTTCCTATCTCCCCCTAACGACGGGAAGACTGTCTCATCAAAGTGACAATCCGTAAATCTAGCGGTAAAGAGATCGCCTGTCAAGGGTTCCAAATAGCGGATAATTGTTGGGGATTCGTATCCAACATAAATACTTAATCATCTCTGAGAACCCATTTTGGTGCGCTGTGGGGGCGCAATAGGCAGATATATTGCTCAACCAAATATGCGCAAGTGTGAAATGTCAGGCTCATATCCAGTTACCAACTGGTACGCAGAAAAATGGTTGGCTAGCAGTGGGTCTGAAACGAATAAGTAAAGCTGTGTGCAATATTGCATAACCCCAGGCAGATATAGGCAGGTTAGTGCGCATAACCAATGCCCAAGCCACCATCTATAGCCTTTCGATAGTGGCTTCTGCGAGACCATTTTGTGTATGCACATGGGGTACAGGATGCTCCACATCGATCCAATAGACATGCAATAATCATCAAATGCTTTTGATGTAAACTCTCCAGCGTTATCAAGTCTTATAAACTTGATAGGGTGATCAAGGTGGTGAGCCCTTAAACGTATAATCTGTGCTAGGAGTTTTGCAGCAATTCTTGTGGACAATAAAGTGACATGTGACCAGATTGTCGAAGCATCCACCAGAACCATAAAGTACTTGAAATGGTCCGCATTCTGGATGGATAGGTCCACAGATATCTCCTTGTATCATTTGTAAGAATGGAATGTTTTATTTTATATCTTTTAGCATAGGAAGGTCTCGATCCTGTTTTTGCTAAAGAGCAGGCTTTGCAAAATGAGTGATATGCGTTTCAAATAGTCAATGAGGCATAATGGGAGAGTGGTAGTGCTTCTGGTACTTCATAAAGCAATGACTGCATTTGAGCAATACTAGGACTGACACCTTGTAGTGTGGCGGATTTTCCTCCCATTTTATTTTTCACTCGAAAGAAGGGATGTCCGTGTGAGTCACGACCGGGGTGCCCTAGGCGGTCATGCCAAAGCCTGTATGAGTCAATGTCCCACATTTCATTGTTGGTGACAGCATCTGATTGAATGATCCGAATCGTAGTGAGGTACAGTCCACTAGATTGACTCATAAGTTTCTAAAATGAGTTTCCTTCCACATTCATTAGATGTAATATAAAAGTATTCAGTTCCATTCTCACAGTGTGTTTTTACATAATAACCGTTGGCACGAATATCTTTGATACTTAACAAGGTTCGATTAGCTCTTGGTGCATATAGAGCATATCTCATATTCTTTAGAGTATTTCTATTTTAGTAGAATGATAATCTTTGCATTCTAATAAATTTTCTTTTTCTAGATGTATTGCTTTACATCTATTTAATGTTATTTCCAACCATGTAAATATGTGTATAGGAAATAAATTTGAATAAATACAGTGCTTCATAATAAAATTCAAAATTTATTAATAAGCCAACGATAATCAAATCAAGGTCTTGTTCTAATTCATCAAACCATTATTGTAATAAACTTTAAGACCAAGCAAGCAATAGTCTAATTAAAAATGAGGCATTATACCTTCACAACTATCTTTGGAAAATAAAATGAATAAAGCAGATCAGTCAAGATTGAGAGCATCCATTGACTTAGCAAGTTCCTCTTTGCCATTGAAGTCTGCAATTGTAAGGTTGACGTTTAGGTCATGACCTCCTTCTTCCATATAGTGACCTCTTGTTCTTTAGACTCTCTATACCTCTTATAATTGGCTGCTACTCTGTTGTTTGTTTGACAGTTCTTGTACCAATGCCCAATGAATCCACAACTATAGCATGGTTCATTGTCAACTCTTTCCTTTTGCATCTTGTTTCCATGATCCCCATGTCCCTTTCCACGTGGTGCATGGTTGCCACGTGGGTAGGGATGAACACGTCTAAACCCCTTTGCATTGGAGGTCTTTCCACCTTTCATTTTTCCATAATGAGCCTCGGGAATTTTCTTTGTCCCTGTGGGCCTGGCATTGTTGTTCAAGAGAATCCCATTATGTCTCTCAGCCACTTGCAGTAGGCTTATCAACTTATTGAAGGTTGTGATTCTTCTGTTGTCATACTCCAACTGATACTGGTTCGCTAGTATAAAAGTTGAATTAGAAAAGGTGGTAAGAGTCTTGTAGATCATATCATCTTCTGTGATTTCCCTTCCACAAAAATTGAGACGTGCTTTTGCAACATGTCCTTGTTGAAGTCATTGACCTTTTTATAGTCAATCAAGCGGATTCCATTCCACTGAATAGCTAGTTCTGGGAGTAAAGTGTCATGAATGTTCCCAAAACGTCATTTAAGGGCATCCAACAATTCTTTGGGTATCTTCAACTGAAGGTACTCCTAGCGTAGGCTAGGATCAATATGTCGCCTCAGAAACATTAAGGCATCTGTTTTCACCTTATTAGATAGTTCAACATCTTTGGGGTCAGTAATGGTGGCAATGTAGTCTTTTGCCACAAAGGCAGTTTCCATATCGGAAACCCAATGATGGTACTCAAGTCCTTCTGAGTCCAAAATGTCAAACTCAGGTCGAGTTGGATCAGCCATCTACATAAAACAAGAGGGAAGATATAAATTACGCAGTCATAAAGACATCCACGTGAATTATTTCCAAAAATATGAATTAGATTTCAAGACCAAGATTCGTAATGGTCACATTTTTTCGATGCTATGTGACAATACTTTATCACAGTAAGTGTGTTTTTATAATGCACATGAACTTTCATTATCATGGAAAAACGCAATTCTTTTTGTATAGCATTCTAAACAAGTAATAATTATAGCACGTAATAAATAATAAAAACATAGCATATATTAAAATAAATTACATGGCATGCTCAAATTTCACAAATGTATACAAAAATATATGTTACACATAACAATAGCAATAATATATCATGCATAAAATAAAATGTAAACAATAGCATAATACGAAGCATGCGTAAGTATAATTTATATAAGCGTAGATAAAATAAAAACATGCTCAAAATTTCATGAATTAATAAACCATAAACAATGAAATATATAATCATGCTTAAAGGTAATTATATAAAACATAAATAACAAGGCATGCTTCAAATGATGAAAATTATCGACTAAACATGCTTAATAACAAAATATAATAAAATTCATATGCTTTGTTAAAATCATAAAATAAAATAAAGAAAACATACTTGATTTCGAGAAAATAAAACAATCCTAGCGCACGCGCATGTTGATGCAGGCGTGCGTAGCGATGTGTTTTTTTTTTTTTTTTTTTCAGTAGTAGCCGGAGATTTTTTTTTTTGATCTGGGCTGGGTCTGCTCTTTGGGCTGTCCCCTTTACTTTGGGCCAAGTGTTTTTTTTTTTTTCTGTTGTTGTTTTTGTTTTTTTTTTTTCTTTTCTAGGCCTTTTGTTTTTCTCTGGGCCGCAAGGCCTCTTTCTTATTCTTTTTGCTTTTTTTTTTTTTTCTTCTGGGCCGGGATTCTTTTTCTCTGGGCCAGACCTTTTGGGCCGGCTCACTTTTTTTTTTCTCTTTTCTCTTTTTTTTTTGTTTGTTCTTTTCCTCTCTTCTTCCTCCTCCGTCTGGATTGCAGGTGGTGGCAGGATTGCTGCGGGTTTCGGGGCGTTGCAGCAGGGCACGTTGGGATCGGGGCGCAGGTCGGGTTGAAGGCTCTGGTGTGGATCCTGAGACGCGCAAGGTGGAGGCGCTGGTCTGAGGCCGGTGAGGTGAGGGGGGTCTGGCCGGCTGTGAAGTGCGGGGGCACGGGGCTGCTGATGCAGGTCGGGTAGGAGTGTGAGAAGCAGGTGCAGATCGGATCGCCGAAAAAACCTGCTGGTCGTCTGAAGATGAATGCCAGTGATCTGGGCAGGTAGCTGAAGGTTGCTGGAATTCGATTTGGAGCAGATTCAATCGTTGAGGTCGAGATCGAGATCGGGTCTAGTTCTGCAGGTGGGTCGAGGCTGCAAGTGAGGAGGAGCAGATGAGGTTCTGGTGGCAGCGACTGCAGGGCAGGGGGGGCTGGAGAGGAGGAGGCCGATCTGGAAATTTTTTTTATTATTTTTTTATTTTTTATTTTGGCGGCAGAAAAGAAGAAAAAGTTTTTTTCTTCTAGGGTTTTTTTTTTTTTTTTTGACAGGAGAAAGAAAATGGAAAGCTAGGTTTTTTTTTCTCTTGGCTATTTGCTCTGAGCGTGCTGATAACGTGTTAAAGTAAAAATGAGATGGAATTGGTCTACTCATTTCATTTCATAGTCCCCTTATATAGGAATAGAATTACAGCGGAAATATTAATTACATTAAATACATTGAATGCTGATTGATCTATAATTGTGCTGATGATGGTAATCGCTGATTCCTTGATTCCCTCTCCGTCAGTCGCTTTGACGAAGGCACATAATATGTTTTTCCTTTAACACTCTCCAAAATTTATTATATTGGAGAACGTGCATTTACTGAACGGGAATACTGGAAATGTCAAGCTTAAACTTTGAGTCCATCCCTAGGTCAAATGGTAATGAGAATTCATGTCATCGAAACAACTTGTTCAGGTAAGAAGTAAGTGCATATATGTTGGATTAATATTCGTATGCTAAACGTAATTTTAATCACCTGAACTATGTACTAATGGGTAAGGTTATGGTATGTTAATATTTCTCATATATCAATTATTTTTACCACTTTGAGTACTCATTTTATGACTGTAAGTATTCATTTTACCACTTGAGAACTCATGTAGTAATTAAGAAAATTTACCACTTTAATAACTCATATTACCACTTTGAGGACTAATATTATTATCTTGAGGACTCATTTTATCATTTTAAGGCAATTATATGCATATAATACGTTAATACATTGTAGAATTTCCCCTAATCATAAGATAGATATCGAGAATACATTTGAATGTATTATAGAATTAATAAGAACTACACGATACTATTCATGATGACCTTCTTGAATGGGTCAATCATTATCATTGTTACTTGGGATGATCTCTCTAAACTTTAGGGAGTTCAACTTCAGGTTTTGGCTTTTCATCGTTATCATCCCAGTTAGTGGTTCTGTAGTAAGTGCCATACAATATGAGTTGCACCAGGCCCGAAAGCGATCCCAAACCATTAGGAATCTGCCGACATTTTTCAAAGAAATGGTTAGTTAATTGCAAACTAATTATAACGATTTTCCCTGTTACTTAATACTTACTGTTCTATATTATGGCAGAAGTTCGTGGGTCAGCACATTAGTGTATGACCCTCTAATAGCAAATTGTACATTAGGTGTGCTTTTAGTATCTTGCTCTGAACCTTATTGGAGTAAGATAAGTCGCTCAGAATGCATGGTAGCTCCTCCCGGTGAAAAAAATATTCTAAATCTTGGATATACTCTAGTTGCAAAGCATTTAGTAATGGATTTGATGATTTGTTACTTGACACGTGGTTAATGTCCATAGTTTAGGATGAATTGTTAGAGCGCGGGTTTGAATTTCTTTGATATTTGACCACTAACAAAACAACAAGTCATCAAAGACACTACTTAGCACACCACATGGTGCATCCGTTATGCATGTATAGTTGTTCTTTCCACCCAAGAATTTTTCTTTTCATGCATATTGAATATATAGAGAGCATATATATTGTTTCTGTTAGAAAAATTACCAGAACATAGGGGTCAAACTTGAGGAGTGCATAAATAGACCAGACAACTCCATTGCAAAAGTTGGCGAGCGAGAGGGCAAATGGCATGTACTTGACACTTTTTGTCTTGATGACCATTTTCTACTAGCAGCCAGCAAAAGAAAAATGTAACTGGTTAGCCAAAAATTAGATCAACATTTCCAAAATATATGTAATAAAAGGGTTGTAGTACTTTGACCCCAAAAAAAATAATTAGAAGTCGCCCTACTTACCATGACTGTTAAGGGTGATGCATACATAATGATATTGAAGATAATACACAAAATCCCAATTATCATAGACCTGTCTTTAGTGGTATGGAAAACGTGAATAGTAATAAAAACCACAACGGCAAAAAAGATTGCTTCAACCAGAAGAGCACTGATGATTTTTCGCTGAAAATAAGAACAAAAGAATAGAAATATATGTTAACCACAGTATCATGGTATATAAACCCTAAATCTCTCTCTCTCTCTCTCTCTCTCTCTCTCTCTCTACACAAGTGATTAGCAGCGCAGTCTAAGATTTACTCACCCGTTTTTGGGCAGGAGAATATAAGAGAAAGATTGAAACATAGATGAGTTCGATGAAGAAGCCAGCGCCATTGATCGTAACAACGAGGAGACTATCAGGATGGACAATGGGAAGGCCATAAAAGGACCACATAGCACAATTAAGCAAAGTTGCTACATAAGGATCGGCCTTGAAATCTCCAACTGATTTGTCCTTAATTATCTTTACAAATGTTGGGCTGCAAAATTTTCAAACTTCATAGTCAGGCAATTATAGCTAGAGAGGATAGCATGAAATATACAGGATGAGAAAATAATTTAAGTGCAGTAGCTTCGTAGTTGTTCAATGCATGTATTTGTCGGTAAAATAGAAGAAGAACGCGATAGTTTTTTTTGTCATCCACTCCTCTAATTTTTTTATTTTTATTTTTACCATACTAACCAATTTAGATGATTTTCTTAAGATTTTGTATGTTTCCGTTTAAAAAAAAAACAATTAAGATTTGTATGTTTTAGTCTTAAGTATGTGACCCCAAAATTCAAGCTTCCCTTTATCTATAGAGATATAGACATTTTCAATTAAAATTACATTCATTTTTTTGTCATATAAATAATGAGAGTTTCTATTGGGATCTCATAATCTACTTACTAGACCTCCCTCATTTTTTAATTATTAAATGACTTATATGTCCTTATATAAAAATACTATTACAGACAACAAAATATTAAGAAAGTATATATTTTTATTCTCTCTCCAAAGCTTTATAATAATAGAAACACAATTCACGTTACTTTTATTATTCATTTCCGTTTTCAAATCTCATTTCTTTGTTTGTGAAAGCTTTCGAAGAAAAAAAAATTCAAAAGAAAATGCATTAAAAATTACTTGGTGAATTATACAAGAACAAAACTATGATGCAATAGGAACAAAATTAGGAAAAGGTTTTTCTCATTAGTATAACAAGATCATGAAATGAGGGATAGAGAGTCATCATGTAAACTAAACCAAATAAGCCTGTGAAGCGACATATAAGATAAAGCTAAATAAAACGGTAGCAAATTTAATTTTTAACCTAGCCAAACGGTAGCAACCATAAAATATGAAACATTAGGCTTGAAAACAATTATGGTAATATTTTTTCAATTAGTTACCAAGCTATGACTTTTTTTTCGATAATTATTTCAGTTTTTCTTGTTTGGTAAACAAACAATTATGGGAGCACTGAAACTCATCTTTAATGCTTGGAACATTCCATTTATAAGTAAGATTAAGTTAGGTATCTGAAAGAGGTTTAGATATCAAATTTTACTTTTTAAAAAGCATGTAGGAGGTGTAAAGAGCATGTGAGGTCAAATGAGCAAATTTGGAGGTCCTAATAGAAAAACTCATAAATAATACATGCAGAAATATATTGATACGCCAATCTTATTATATTTTTGAAATCTGTCCGATAAAACATGAATATTAATTTTCTGTAAATATACAGATCACATTGATGAGTGCTTACATTGGGGACGTAAACAAGCCGAAAGAGATGGCATTACCTACAAGGAAAGGTAAGAAAGATAAGCAAATTGATGTGATCAGTGCAAACTAGACTAGAATGAAGTTAAAGAAAAGTAAAGTAGAAAGTAAATTAAAGAAAATTAATGCCAGAAAGAATTACAGACCAATGATCCCAACAACAGTTCTAATGGCATCTGTGTTCACCATTTTTACGTCCACAGAGCTAAACACAGTATAAATGAGAGAACCTGCAGACGTGCTACTTTGGCGTCCCTGAGGGGAGGGTTTGAAAGTTTTGATTTATTTAAAGGGCCAATCTTACGGTATTCAGTTTTTGCGCACCTTTTTTAAGACACAAATGCGGTGTAATCTGACCTGCCTCTATACTATCCACAAGAGTTGAGGCTTCCCTAAGTTAGTAGCTGTTTCTGTTAACTATGTTTCTGTTTCATTCAACAAAAAAAAAAAGAAACAAACAAGTTTCTGTTTTAGTTGACCTGGCAAAATTATATCTTTAATTATGGTCCAGATCAACATGCTTGGATAACAATTTGACAGTTTAATTATGATTTGGTTGAGGAATAACAATAAACGGTGGACTTCGGGTAGTAAATGTCATCTTTGCTGAGATGATCGTTTAATTAATTATGCTTTGCAACACGTATAGTTCATTTACAACCAAGTTCATCTTCCATGTAATTAGAAATAACCCTAGTATTTCTAGTAGCTAGATTATTCATCTTTATTTTTATATGTATTTGATATATTTATTCTTGTTTTACATGCCTAGCATTTAAGTTCATTGCCCGGTCATGTTGACCTTTTTTATTTCTTGGTATATATATATATATATATATATATATATATATATAATTTTCTCTAGCAAATTTCCAGAACCAAACTTACACCAGGCCAGAAGGCCAAGAACACAGTACAGCAGCTCAAAAGGCCAATAACCACAGGACAAAACAAAAAGTGCAACAGGAGCCCAAATTAGGGAGGCCCAAACAGAGCACCTAAATCCCATTCGTCGGTGAAGACGCCGTCGAGGAATCACAGCCACAAGAAATTGCAGTAGGATGAACCATAGCAGTTCCAAACCAAGGTGCATCCTGTCTGCTAAGCAGTTCTCAAACAGCATATAATGCCTAATGGCTTGTGCTCATTTTTAATTTTCCATTCAATTATGTTAAATTATTGATGATCTGGCAATAAAATATAGTCAATATCTTAATCATAATTTAGCCCTCCAAAAACTCTATGATCTTCATTTTCTTCTGATCACATGACCCAAATCCCAACTATCTTTCACAATTTCCTCAAGCACAAAATGCCTATACAGACTAAGTTATTTATCTTAGATCGAATTCACAAGATCAAGATTTTATATACATCGTTTTTTTTTTTTAATAAAAGATTTTATATATATATATATATATATATATCGTTATTACCAGTGGTGTTCACCTAGTCAGTTGCTGACCAAAGAATTTATGTTCAATAGCCCTTAGATTTACATCAAATGGTGGAAAACAAAACACCTCAACTTAATAATAATTCTCTCTGCCATTGAATTTACATCCAAGTCTGGTTAAGCATTATTTTCTTGATAAATAACTGACCAGATGAACATTTTCATCGTTATTACCAACGAGATGCTGGAGGGTGGGGGTGGGCACAAACTAGGCAGTGCAACATAATGCATATGTGCCTTCATTATCTTCCAAAAACAGAATTATTGAATGTTTGAACCCTAGTTTTAAATTATATGTTCCACTCAGACACAATTATTATGGCAATAATGTATATCCTGTTGAAGGAAAACCTAATTTGTGTTTAGCCCAAACTCTAGGTTACTTGACCTAGTGGTAATAGGATTTAATTAGAAGGATCTAGAATCCTATTCAATGTAGAATTACTTTCCTTGTATGATTGATATTCTATGCATTGTAATCCTCTATATAAAGAGGCCCCTATTATCAATGAGAACACACAGCAAATTCTTCTCAAATTCAGTTCCTCTAAAACACGTTATCAGCACGAGCCTCTAACCCTGAAACCCTAATTTCGTAGCCCTCAAAATCCTGCAACCACCGCCTCAAATATCGAAGCCCTAATCCCAAGGAGCCCAGAACCGGCGGCGGAACCACCGGAACCGGCCGGAATCGACCTGAACCGGTCGTCGGAAAATCCGAACCGGTCACTGTCCTGCGCACCCCTGTGCCTGCCCTGTGCCTGCCCCTTGCGAGATCTGCCGACAGCTGCCGAGATCTGTCGAGCCCTGTGCCTGCATCTGCCGAAGCCTGCGCGCATCTGCCTGCATCTGCCGAAGCCTGCACGCATCTGCCGAGCGCCTGCCGAAGCGTCTGCAAGCATCTGCCGAGCACCTGCCGAAGCGTCTGCGAGCCCTGCCGAGCACCTGCCGAAGCGCCTGCGAGCCCCTGTCGACAGCTGCCGACAGCCCCTGCACGCATCCTGCCGAGACCTGCCGAGTGCCCCTGCACAGCCCCTGCAGCAGCCCCGCACAAGCCCTGCAGCAGCCCCCGCAAACCTCCGCAACAGCCCTGCACAGTCCGGCCTAGCTCCGACCACCTCTGCCGGCCACCAGTTTCCGGCCACTTTTCCGGCGACCTCCGGCGACCCTTTTTCCGACCATCTACAGTAGCTTTTCCGGTCAAGATTTCCGGTCACCTTTTAAGGTATTTTTTTCTAAAAGTTCCCGTTTTTTGAAGTTTTTTTTAATTTCTTCTTCTTTTCTCGGGGACTTCCAACATCCCTTCTTCTACCCCCCTTTCTTTTTCATAGGGGAGACCAATAGCCGAACTGTGGGGGTTCGTGCTCACTCCAAGCTTGGAGCTTGTAGAGTCCTCCAAACTTAGAGTTTGTTGAGAAGAAAACGATCGACCACATACATCGTCGTTTCGATCTAATCCAAAACCCCTCTTGGAATTGGATTTTCTTGGAAGCGACTACGCTCAGAAAATCCCTAATTTCTTGGAAGCGACTACGCTCAGAAATTATATAGTTTTTCGTGGTAGCCTTCTACGCTCGAAACTAACCCTATTTTCTTGTTGTTTTTCAGGATGAGTAACCTGAACAAGTTGAGCTTCACTCCACTTGAGACAACAGGCGCAGGATACCATAAGTGGGTCCGTGATGTGCGCCAGCATCTTAAGGCTGATGGGATCCTGAGTACGATCCAAGAGCCAAGTCAGGACGTGCTTACTCCTCAACAAGCTGCTGCTTTTGAAGCAAATAGAGCTACGAGAGAGGCTAACGAAGCAAAAGCCATCATTCTCATGACAAGGCACATGAATGACGCGCTCCAAAATGAGTACCTCAATGAGGAAGACCCAAGAAGGCTTTGGGTGGAACTCGAGCAGCGTTTTGGCAACGTCCGTGATTCCCTGCTTCCAGACTTAGAAGTGAAATGGCATAGCCTTCGCTTCTGTGATTTCAAGTCTGTACTTGACTACAATTCGGAAGCACTCCGTATCAAGTCTATGATGGAATTTTGTGGACAAGACATCACTGATACGATGTTGATCGAGAAAACTCTCTCCACCTTCCCCGTCTCTGCGTTGATGATAGCCAAAAACTATCGAATTGATGTCAATGCTAGACGCATCACAAGATTTCATGAGCTAATTGGTGCCATGAACGTAGCTGAAAAGCACGACAACATACTTGTGAAGAACTATAACTCTAGACCCGTGGGAACCAAGTCAATTCCGGAGTCTAATTATAGTCGCGCCCCCAAGGGAGGACGCAAGGAGCGAAACCCTAAGAGTAGGGATAATTCTGGACGTTCTGGTCCATATTCTCGCCCTAAAGAGGAAGGCAATCGCCAAGATAGGCGTGCACGAAACCGTGGAGGTAAACGTGTGAAGAGAGAGAGAGGCCAAGCCTCCGGTTATGGTAATAACGCCACCAAAGATAATAACCGTCCACCAAACGCCCCCAGAGCGTCTCGATCAAGGGAAACTGGCCATAATGATGCTTGTCTCAGATGTGGATTAAATGGACATTGGGCAAAGAAGTGTACTGCATCCCAGAATGTTGCAAACGCATACAAGATGTATCGTGAAGCAAGGGAGGCACATTACATGGAACAAGAAGATCAAGATGGAGATCTCGATCTAAGGGTAGAAGACTACAAGGATCAAGAACCAGAAACTGGCGATTTTGATTAAGTCTTTTTATTTTCCAAGAGATGTAGGCAATTGCCATATTACTTTTGTAGTAGATGCCAATGATACTAGTCTTTCTTCAAAGTAGGCGTACTTAATGTAAAAGTGATGTCTAGAAAGGTTTTGAGATAAGTGGTTCTTAAGCGAGCTTTGCTCCACCGACATCTCTCTACTTAACTGGTCACATTTACATTGAAATTACCGAAAGAAGATAGGCCACTACCATTGTTTTGCATTAACTAGTTTATTGGATTAGGTTTACTTTGGTTATGAGAAACGATGATGTAATTCCGTTTGGCTTATTAATAAAAGTTGAGTTCTTTTCTTTATAACTCCTTTTTAATTACGAGCTCTTTCTTTTTAGGAATGGATGAACTTCAATGTCTTGCGGATAGTGCGACTACGCACACCATTCTACGACATAGGCAATTATTTTTAGAGATGTTGCCTACATATTCATCTGTGACTACGATGGCTGGGCCATCAAGTTTAATTCAAGGACAAGGAATGGCCCAATTTCTTTTGCCCAATGGCACCTTGATCAAAGTCACTGAAGCTCTCTACGCTCCTAAGGCAAATCGGACCTTATTGAGTTTTAAAGATATTAGAGCCAACGGATTCCATGCGGAAACGCATAATGAGAACGGAATAGAATTCCTTTGCATTACCTCTAATGATTGCGGAAGAAAGCGCATCTTAGAGAAGCTTATGTGTCAATCTAGTGGACTTTATGTCACTACAATTCGACCTATTGAATCCAATAACATCATAAGAGAAGATCTCTTGGATTCTGACACATATTGGCTTTGGCATGACCGACTAGGACATCCTGGTCGTGATATGATGCTCCGTATACTAAAGACTTCACACGGACATCCATTCTTCAGAGTGAGAAGAAGCAAGAATCGAAAATTGATTCCAGGACTTAGCAAGACCGCAACCATTGCAGCCTCTGGAACTGCAGCTGTCTTGGGGCGCCATAAGGCCGCCCACGTCCCAAGTGATGACGCCATTAATGGCGCCAACCATGAGCATGACACCATGGTTGTTCCTCCCCGTAGCCATGACGCTACACACACCACTTTCCATGGCTCTAACGCCATAATGGGAGATGTAGTCACACACTTTGCTTCTAATAGCGCTACGGACGCTCCGGCCCAACCAAAATCCTCATTGGTTGCTTCTAAGGCCCCTCGCTCTTTCTGCAAAGCCTGTTCCTTCGGGAAATTAGGACCGAGACCGTCCTACGCAAAGGATCCCAAAATACTTATTCCGTTCTTACAAAGAATCCAAGGGGATATCTGTGGACCAATTCAACCATCATGCGGACCTTTTAAATACTTTATGGTATTGGTTGATGCGTCGACACGCTGGTCACATGTCGCGCTACTGTCCACTCGGAATGCTGCTTATGCAAAACTCCTCGCCCAGATTATCCGTCTACGGGCTCACTACCCGGACCACCCTATTAAGTCAATTAGACTTGATAATGCTGGGGAGTTTACATCGAAAACTTTCGATGACTATTGCATGTCACTGGGGATTGATGTAGAACATCCAGTTCCCCATGTTCATACCCAAAATGGTCTCGCAGAAGCCGCTATCAAACGACTACAGATGATAGCACGGACATTGGTTATGCGCACCAATCTCCCTGTTTCTGCTTGGGGATATGCAATATTGCATGCAGCGACTCTCATTCGTCTACGACCCACTGCAACCCAATCTTACTCTGCGTTACAGCTAGTGACTGGATTCGAGCCCGATATCTCGCATTTACGCATTTTTGGGTGTGCCATTTATGTGCCTATTACGCCGCCACAGCGTACTAAGATGGGTCCACAACGACGAATGGGCCTTTATGTTGGATATGAATCTCCAACAATCGTCCGCTACCTTGAACCCTTGACAGGCGATCTTTTTACCGCTAGATTTGCGGATTGTCACTTTGATGAGACAGTCTTCCCGTCGTTAGGGGGAGATAAGAACACAGATGTTCAACAGGAACGACAAGAACTGTCGTGGTCTGTCCCCACTATGTCTCATCTCGATCCCCGTACCGCACAGTCCGAACTTGAAGTGCGAAGAATAATCGAGCTCCAGAACGTAGCAGACACTCTGCCTGATGCGTTTTCTGATGTTGCCAAAGTGACAAGATCACACATACCTGCTGCAAACGTGCCTGCAAGGATCGATGTCTCAAATACTGGACATCACGCCACTCCTGCCACATCAGGAGATGGCGCCATTGCCCAACATGGCAATGATGTGGCATCTATGGCCGCAGGTCCCGCAAGAAAGCGCGGTAGACCAATTGGTTCGAAGGATACTCGCCCTAGAAAGAAGGCGAATGATGCACAAACAAATCCTTTGATCATCGATACTCAAAATCCGTCCCATGAGAATGTTCCGGATTATGGTTATGTCCAAGAGACATCATTGGGGGACGCCTCAATGTCAGAACCTATCCCTGAGAACGTAGAGATCTCTGTTAATTACACTAGTGTACTTGGGACGTGGGAAAGAAACTCCATCATCATCGATGATGTATTCGCGTATTCAGTGGCGCGTGAGATTATTGAGACCGATGACATCGAACCACGCTCCGTTGCTGAATGCCAGCGTAGAGCCGATTGGCCAAAGTGGAAAGATGCGATTCAGGCAGAACTTGATTCTCTAGCGAAAAGAAAGGTATTCGGACCAGTTGTGCCAATACCGCCCAACACCAAACCAGTTGGTCATAAATGGGTATTCGTTAGAAAGCGTAATGAGAAAAACGAGATTGTAAGGTACAAAGCTCGCCTTGTGGCGCAAGGCTTCTCACAACGCCCTGGAATCGACTACGAAGAGACCTATTCTCCCGTAATGGACGTTATTACGTTCCGCTACCTTGTCAGTTTGGTAGTTTCTGAAAAACTGAATATGCAGCTTATGGATGTGGTTACTGCGTATCTATATGGGGATCTAGATACAGAGATATACATGAAGATTCCAGATGGAATTCAGTTACCCAAATCAAGTGGCTCTAAACCACGGAGTGCGTTTGCGATTAGATTGAAACGCTCACTATATGGATTGAAACAATCCGGACGGATGTGGTATAACCGTCTAAGTGACTACTTGATTGGAAAGGGATATGTCAACAATGAACTATGCCCATGTGTGTTCATAAAAAGGACAAGTTCCGGATTTGCAATAGTAGCGGTTTATGTTGATGACATGAACATAATTGGCACCCTTAAAGAGTTAAGGGAAACCGCTGAACACTTGAAATCCGAGTTTGAGATGAAAGATCTTGGGAAAACACGGTTTTGCCTCGGTTTGGAACTTGAGCACCGTAGAGATGGTATTCTGATTCACCAATCAGCTTATACCCAAAAGATGCTTAGGCGTTTCAACACTGACAAGATTAAGCCTTCAAGCACCCCAATGGTCGTCCGTAGTCTTGATCCAAAGAAGGACCAATTTCGTCCAAAAGATGACGATGAAGATGTGTTAGAGGCGGAAGTGCCCTACCTAAGTGCAATAGGCGCATTATTGTACTTAGCACAATGCACAAGACCGGATATCTCATTCGCAGTGAACTTGCTAGCTAGATATAGCTCTGCGCCAACACGACGCCATTGGACTGGTGTTAAAGATATCTTTCGGTACCTAAGTGGTACGATCGATATGGGCTTGTTCTATCCCTATAGAGAGATGATGGATTCGGACCCATCAAGTGCCAGGGACGCCACAATGGTGGACCGCGTTCCCTATCCCCAATCCAAAACGATATAAGTGTTTTGGAAGGTTTTGCTGATGCTGGGTACCTCTCTGACCCACACAAAGGTCGCTCCCAAACTGGTTATGTTTTCACTATGGGAAAGACCGCGATATCTTGGAGGTCTACGAAGCAGACTTTAGTCGCTACTTCTTCGAATCATGCAGAGATTATTGCTCTTCACGAAGCAGTCCGTGAATGTATATGGCTTCGATCCATAGTTACGCATGTTCGAAACAATTGTGGTTTGAAGTCTACCACAGATGAGCCAACGAGCATTTATGAGGATAATGCTGCTTGCATTGAACAAATGAAGCAAGGCTACATCAAAGGCGACAACACCAAGCATATATCGCCTAAATTCTTCTACAATCAGCAACAACAGAAGCTCCTCAAGATCAAAGTGAACCAAGTTCGATCTGAGGACAATGTGGCAGACTTATTTACTAAGTCATTGCCCAAATCCACATTCGAGAAACATGTGGCAAGAATTGGCTTGCGGAAGTTATCTAAACTCCCATGATCGTTGTTATCAGGGGGAGGTGCAGACATCAGGGGGAGATGTCTACATGTTCATCTCGAATCGTGAAGGGTGTGTTGTGCTCTTTTTCCCCTTCGACCGAGGTTATTTTTGTCCCACTGGGTTTTTGTTACTCGGCAAGGTTTTTAACGAGGCAACGAGAGAAGCACCGCGTTTGGGCAACACAAGGGGGAGTGTTGAAGGAAAACCTAATTTGTGTTTAGCCCAAACTCTAGGTTACTTGACCTAGTGGTAATAGGATTTAATTAGAAGGATCTAGAATCCTATTCAATGTAGAATTACTTTCCTTGTATGATTGATATTCTATGCATTGTAATCCTCTATATAAAGAGGCCCCTATTATCAATGAGAACACACAGCAAATTCTTCTCAAATTCAGTTCCTCTAAAACATATCCAATATTTATCAGATCTATAACTAATTCTCCCCTTAATTAGTCATTCTTTGAGATTTTTTTTTTTTGAACAAATACTCTACATTTACCCTAGTCATTGTGCTCCTCGTCTTCCCCAATGAAATTTTCATTGCACCATTGTGTGAGACAGGGGTTACCTTGATGACATTGGTTTCATGAGAAGGCTGGTGTGCATATGGCCATGCCAGAAGCGACGATTTTTGATGGGCAACCTGCTGACCCATTTAGTCCAATTGAAAGGAACTAGTGAAGATTATAATGACACTGTTGATAAGTTCATACACTAAATAGTTTGTCAATTCGTCTATTTTTCCCTCTCCTGATTATCTAAGATTTTGACAAAACATCAATTTTGGGTGAAAAGTATAGTTGTGTTAGTTTTTTTATATATGCATGCTTATAACAATCAAGTGTTGGCTTGGCTAGACTGCGCATGATGTGCACTCTGGGACTTTGTGTTAGATCAATCTCAAGTTTCCACTTCTTTAAAATTTATGTGCTTCTATTTAAAGTTAAGTTGTGCTATTGTATAGTAATTTTTTTGTGGTGCCACTAAGAGACAGATTACTATATCTGCAGTGCGCTTCTTCATTGGTCAGGAAAGAAAGAAAAAATATATATATACTTTATTTGAAATTTTGAATCGAAATTCTATATTGTTTTAGTTAATGACAATTCTTAGGTTCACTCTTATGGGTGAACGAACATATTCACCCCCATATCGATTAACATAGTTTTACTTAATAAATTTATAATCTAATGGTCTATATCTTAAATTCGCCTTTAATGATCATCTCTATAAAAAATCAATCGAATTGGAAATTGTTTAATTATCTAATTGAATCAAACAAATGGATGGTTCTAATAACACTTACTACTATTATAATGAACCGTCTATGTATTTCATAGAAATTAATAACTAAAAGGTCTTCAATTTAATTAATTTTTTTACATAATTAATTTTTGTATTATGTTATATAACATGAATAGTTGGATTAGAAAATTAGAAAATTATTATGAATTAATCGCAAGAGAGAGTGAATATACTCATTCGCCTAAAAGGTGAACCTAAAAATTCTACATATGGATAGAACACATTTCCTCTCGTCCTGATTTTCTCCGACTTCATGTTGAGAGTCAGAGGCCGTTGTCTTCGCCCCTTTGGGGCCCTTTTGCTTGGGTTTTGTACCCAACAGAAAGTGTCTGGCCTTTTTCCAATTTTGTTGCTTTTCTTTTCGTTGGTTGTCGTCTCTTACCGTTCCTCTCATCAATGCCGAACCGCCTTCTCTTAGTTTTTTCTCTTGAGCACCGCTGTTCTCAAAGCCTAGCTTGTCTCGTCTTCCTCCAGTCGCCAGTCGTGTTTCGCTCCTTGGAGCTCTAGTTTAAGCGGGACAAGCCTGGGTCTTTACCCGCTCGTGCAATATTGGTCTGTTATCCTTTGGGTGGCTGTCCTTCTAATTTTGATGGATTTGCCTCTTATTGTTCTCGCTTTTTTTTTTTTTTTTTTTTTGGTTCTGTGGGTGGCTGATTTTTTCCGGTGTGACAAGTTATTGAGACCATTGAACCTTGTTGGTGTATTTGGATTAAGGTTTCTTAAGTGTTCTTCGATAGGATTTGCGGTTGCCAACATCTAAGCTCTCCAAGCTTGGTCGAATCGCCGTTGTACTTGTTAATTTGATTTGGTTCATGGCGGTGCGCGCTGTCGGTATGGCGACATTTTCTCTTTGGCTCTCAACATGTTACTGCACGGGTGTGCTGTTTATGGACTTATCTGATTTGGGTCCTGTTGTGTTTGTTACCCATTGTGTGAGACTGTTTGTAGATGTGAGTTTGTTCCCCTTGTTGTACTTACTCTAGTTGTTATAATATATTTCACTTTTTGGTGGAAAAACAACAGGTCAATAGATACATATCTAGCCATCTCAATTTATAGTGTTTGACATTCACCGACTAGAGGAGAAGAAATAGTGTAGGTGGTATACAATAGATGCCCATGTAACCCGGCGGCCCTAGTTATTAATTACACGAATGTACAGTATTGGGGCACAAGTGGTTAGTTGGACCTTTGGGATTTGTCCCTAGCAAGTTGTGGTGCCCTTATCTGTAGCAGTTGGACCACAATTACGAATAATTAGTGTACCAAACCGAAGCTTTCATTTTGGTTTCTTTGCTAGTTCTGTCCTATCCCCCCCTCGCACTTGCTCAATTAGTGTACCCTTTCTTGGCCCATCTCCATTTAGGGTTCGTGGGCTGTAACTGTCAACCAGTAACTCACTAGCTCAAACTAGTGGTAAAACTTCTCCGCTAGCTTTTACAAGTGTTTTTTTTTTTTTTTTTTGGCGAGTGGTTTCGGAAGCTAATGTTCAAGAGGCATCAACAACTGCATAAGTGGTTTTGGAAGCTAATTAGTATTCAAATTAATTAAGAAACATATAAGCCATAAGGGGTTTGGTAAAGCTGAACCATTTGAAGGCGCAAAAGGGCCATGAGAGAGGTCAGAGACTCAGAGCTGAGGCTTCTTTACAGTTCATAGTTCCATGCATGGATGACACGTACATCTTGCGCAGGTTTGTTGGCAATTAACAAAAAGCTGGTATAACGCATACAGGAATATGTGTGAAGACAAAAGTTGGTACTAGTGGGCGGTGGCGAGGATGATCGAGGAAAGATGAAGAATTCGAAGATGCCCAAAACCATTTATCTTGATTTCTTCTCTCTCTCTCTCTTCTGGAACACAAAACCCACGGTTGGAAAAATAGTAGACTGCTTACCAACAAACAGCTTACTTTTTGTTTTTGTTGCTGTTGCATGCTGTTGATAAATATACAATATACCAAAATACTATGAGTTCCACACAAGAGCAACAACCAACAATGTGTTATCCTACCATCTAGTTACATGATTACCCTTGCTTACTTAAACTTTAATTAACAAGTATTCATTATATATGTTTTGTATTTCATAATTACTCTTGCTTACTTAGTGGCTTGCGGTGCTAATTATATATGGCCCATGTATATGGCATGCCTTTATATACTGTCTCCAAGTTGCATTATCAACTGTAATTTGGTTTTTAAGGATATATTATTCTCCTGCCAAATGGTTAAATATTTGAAATATGACACAAATAAAAAAATTTGGATGTACAATCAAAGACAGTTTACACAAAGTTTGCCATGCTTTAGGAATGATTGTCTATATAAGATTTTTTCTTTTCTTTTCTTATTAATGTTAGTAAAATATATAGATTCAGCAATATAATGTTTTGAAGTATGGTAAATACTATAACATAACCTAACACATATCAAAACTTCAATAAACACATTAGTGTATCCACATCAATTAGACAGCAAAATCTATCTAGACCAAGGATTAATACTACGAACACCAAAGTGGTTGAAAACTTTAAGATGCTTAAAACATTCAAAGGAATATTTAAAGTGAAGTTGTTAACTAAGATTGTTCAACATTTTTTAGAAAAATAAGAATGAGGTCCATGAAAATTCCCTAGTGTTTTGTCTTGATCTGATATGCTTGAATAATGAACGTACATAAGTCTAGCTGATAAACCATGTACCTACCATGACCCCAGTTGTTTTTTTCTTTCCAGAAAATGAGAAAAACTAGAAGTTATATAATTGTTTGCAAATTGAGCTTGTAGTCTACTACTCCTATAAAACGAATAATGGGTTGGCAGAGGGGCATCCTTGTAAACATCACATATTAGACATAATTAGGAAAAATTAGAAAAAGCAATTATAGTTGAGATTATCTGCCAATCCAAGCTAAGCTCAGACCCCGCCAAATTGCCAAACAAGGCGCAACTGGTTTTGCACTCAAAGACCTATCTCATTCTTAGCTGGTTTTAAACAGTGGGCCATGTAACCCTCTCCTCCATGGTTTTATATATATGAAGGTTCCTTCACACTTTCCTCACCACACTCCTCAACTCACAAAACCTTTCATCAAAACCCTTCTCGGAGATCGATCAGCTTGATGGCGAAGACAGGGAAGCTGACGAAGCTCAAGTCGGCCATAAAGAGATGGCCCTCCTTCACCAAACTGGCTCGCACCATAAGCTCCATAGCAGCCACAAACGACGATTCTTCCTCCGACCAATACGTCGACAACGACAGGGCAGTGATCTCCAAGCAGCTTCACGCCGTCTACGTGGGGAAGTCGCGGCGGCGGTACATGGTGAGCTCCGACGTGGTGGAGCACCCCATAATTCAAGAGCTGGTGGACAAGTCATGTGAGGAAGAAGAAGGGGTTGTGGTGGTGACTTGCGAGGTCGTGCTTTTCGAGCACTTGATGTGGATGCTTGAGAACGCCGAGACTCAGTTGGGTTCCATGGACGAGCTGGTTGAGTTCTACACTTGCTGACAAGAATTGAATTCAGGGGACGCTGAGCTAGCTAAATGTAAAGATTGGTAGGAGTAATTAATATGTGTTTCTGTGTGCTTCTCTATGTGTGTGTACGTCATTTTCTGAACAGCGAGAATTACTTGACCCGTTGCATTTTGAATTACTGCTAATGCAGTGATCGACCCATGTTGAAAGATCTTGATCATGAATTGATCATGTACCAAATTTCATATCAATTCAATTCTTCATCATTCAAACTACTTGGGTAATGTTTACTGTACGTGTATTGTATTGTGTTTACTAATTTTCGTTTACTTCTGTTTAGGATTCTAACTTTTTGTCTGTTAATTTGCCTCTCCAACTCTGGGTCAAGTTATGAGATCAGAATAGCTAATCTTTCCCTATTACCAGGGAGCTCTAGTGAATACACAACCTTGACTCTATGTAAATCTCGGTTTGGTGTAATTGATAAAGAAAAATTCGGTTTATGAATTGGGTCACGTAAGCATTTTTTATGCTCAAAATTGAGTTATATCAAATTCTCAGTTCCCTTCATTGAAGCTGAGTTCTATATCAAAAAAATCCTATCAATATCCAAGCTCTCTCGTAATGAAAATTCTTTAACTCCATTCAACTTCAAATCTCTCAAATTGCTAAAGAATTCTGCAGGAATCTGAGATTTGACCATAACCAAGAGATGACAAAGCTCACAAGTATGGTGATTTAAATCTCAATGTTTGAGTCAAAAAGGAAAAGAAAAGAAAACAGCTCTTGAAAACTCTATAAATCTGTCTCCACAACAAATCAGCTGACATGCATGAATTTCTTGTCAAGTAAAGGAAAACATATGCAAATTGGATGTTGTTGCTGATTGTGATAGTAGGAGAAATCTAGCCCACAGTACATGAACATTGAATTGGTCCCCTCCATTCCTGGTCCTACTACGAGTCTACGAGGACAATGACTCTTTTTTTTTTGGTCAATTACGAGGACAATGACTCGATCAGTAAGGATCTTCCATATATTGCCGCCCCTTGCAATAATTTCTAATTTATATATGAACCTGCTGGTTAGTTTTTATTAATCTCTTCGTGTCTTTATACCAAAGAGAAAAGAGCTGTAAAACCTAATTGGACTATCATACAATATGGAACTTCATTAATCACATTATAAGATCATCTTAGGAACAAGAATTAAGGATTACACAATATAATGCAATCTGGATAACTTGCAAATAAGGAAAGTATGATTATACTCTTTGCAGGTTGAGGAAACCTAATCCTATGTGGACTATAATTAGGCTACTAAGACATGAGCTAAAGTATGCTTTGCAGAGGAGTTGAATCCATGATTCACAATGAAATCTTTATGGGAAGGTTTAGGAATTACCAACTCATATATAAAGCAAGGTCCCTGTTCTCACAATTAATCAAGCATTATTGTTTACCCTATTACAGACTGCTAAAGCATTGGAGAGAATAGAAGACTTGTGCTTCCAGCATTGCAATGGCTTCTACATCATCAGGTTAGTAATTCTTCATCGAATTATGGTTTGTGTTACTTGAATGTATATGATGGTTGTTTGTTTGTTCGTGTTATTCTAACAAGAGCAACACTAAGCATCTCCATAGTTAATCGCAAAGCAGCGTTCCTGTAATTATGGCACTCAATTATCTGAAATGGAGAACTCCTGATCGATCGATCGAAAATCTATTAAGCTAACTGCAATTAAGTAAACATGTTGAATTCTACGATGTGTTAAATATATTGGTATACATGCAAATACCATTTTTATAAGATTTAATTATTTAAATTGAACCTATTTTGCTCTAACAAGAACTTTTTTATTTTGACGATTTTTTTTTTTGTAATTACCGCATAAGTTATAATTCATACACCACATGAGTTATAATTCATACATATTATAATTTTTTAAAGCTGAGTTATGTATCAAAGAAAGCCGAATTCTATCAATATCCAAGCTCTCTCATAATGACAAATTCTTTAACTCCAATCAACTTCATTGCTGGACCGAGGTGAAAGACACAGTGATTCCTATGATTCAATCTTTCTTTGCTGAAAATACTCCTTTAAATCTTTTGAATCACACAAAATATAATTAACACTAATCCCGAAAATTGATAAACCCGAAAAGGTGTCTGATTTTAGACCTATTAGCCTTTGTAATGTCTCTTACAAAATTATAACAAAAATCATGATCAAACGTTTGAGACCCTTGTTACAGAAATGCATCTCCAAAAACCAGGGGGCCTTTGCCCCGGGGAGACTAATTCAAGACAATATTCTAATTGCGCATGAACTTTTTTCTGATTTCCAGGAGAAGAAAGGAGCTGGAGGTGCGATGGCTGTTAAATTGGATTTAGAAAAAGCCTATGACTACTTAAATTGGAATTATCTTTTTACTTACTTACAGAAGTTTGGTTTCCATCAAAACTGGATTGATCAAGTCAGGAATTGCATATCTTCAGTCTCTTTCTCCATTCTTCTCAATGGAGTTCCGCAGGGCCACTTCTCCCCCCACGGGGCATTCGACAGGGAGATCCGCTCTCTCCATATCTATTTATACTCGCTATGGAACCTCTGATAAGGCAACTCAATAAGCTGGCCAGTACACATAAGTTCCAGGTAGGCATGCTTTCTTCTCCACTTGGTTTCAGAATTTCAAACCTCATGTTGCGGATGACTGTCTGATTTTTGCAAAGGCTACCAAAAAGGTTGCTAGGCAGATCTTTACAATGCTTTCTTCGTTTTCCTTAGCCTCTGGTCAGAGAATTAATTTCCACAAATCTTCCCTGTATTTTTCACCCAATTCTACATCTAGTCTTAAAAGGGACATTCTCAACATTCTCAACATTCAACAAAAATATACTATTGGAAAAAATTTGGGAATCCATAATGTGATCTTCTGGAAGGATCCGCTTAACTCGAAAAAGCTTCTTCTCAAGATTACAAATAAGCTTGCAGGTTGGAAAAAAGACACTCTTTCTAGAGCAGGTAGATTAACTTTAATCAAAGCAAATCTTCTTACTATGTCAAATCATGTGATGTCTTGTTTTAAATGTTTCAATAAGATCATGAACCATATAGATAAGCTTGCAAGGAACTTCTTCTGGGGTACAAACTCCAAAGCTTCACCAGTGGCTTGTAGCAAGGTTTGCACCCCGAAATGTTTGGGAGGTTTGAGAATTCAACCCACTGCCTATTTCAATAATGCTGCAATTGGTAAGTTGGCTTCGAAACTGCTAACTGACCAGGACAACTGGTGGATGCATATCATTAGGAAAGAGTATCTGAGGCAAACTACGTTTTTTCAAGCCATGAAAAAACAATCCCATTCCCTAGCATGGAAATGAATACTAGATATGAGGCAACTTATTCTGAAGGGAATGAGATGGCTGGTAGGTAATGGTAAGTCGATTAAATTTTGGACTTTTAATTGGGTTTTTGACTTTCCCTTGATTGACTTTCTTCCTGAGGATGCAAGAACAGGTATAAACATTGACGAAACAGTGGCAGATTACATCCATGACTATAAATGGAACTGTGTTAAATTACTAAGGCTTCTAGACTCAACTGTGGTTAACCAGATACAAGGTATCCGGATTTCTGTTTCCGATCAGGAAGATTAGTGCATTTGGGGCCCTTTTACCAGTGGTAAATATACAATTAAATCTGCTACATGGTTGCAATTACCTGAAGTCAATATTCATAACAGCTTAGATTTACTAAAGAAGCTATGGAAGCTTAATGTTCCCCCCAAGATTCAACTTTTTGGCTGGCTCATCTTCAGAGGTAGGCTTAACACAAGGGATCGACTTTCTAGGTTTGGATGTGTTGAGGACAACTCTTGTCCAATGTGTGACAATGATAATGAAACAGCAGACCACTTGTTTGGATGCTGTGAGTTCACAAAAGAAGTTTGGAGGCTTGCTAACCTTGATGATCTGCCTTAGAATGAAGGCTACCTTCATGTCTTCAGGAAGATGTTCATTGATCAACCTTGTAACCGTGAGGGCAGGAGTGAAACCCTTTGATCCTCTTTTAATAAAAGAAAAAACCTTGTAACCATGGCCTATTTGTCAAGATCCTAACCCTTTGCTGGCAAATTTAGAAAGCCAGGAACGATGCTATTTTTCGCTGAGTCATCTCGTGCCCCAGATCTATTATCGCAGTAGCAGCGGCATTTCAAAGCCCTGAAGTTCAGGAAGCGCAAGCCTCTAGTGGAAGCACTTTGCAAAACGTTATCCGCACCATTGTGTGGCACCCTCCACCGACAGAAGCTGTGAAAATCAATTTTGACGGATCAAGAAAATGTTCTTCTATGGCAGGGGGTTTTGTAATCTGGAATACGGATGGTAAACCCCTGTACGCGGCTACTAAAGGATTTGGCAATGCTACTATCCCAGTAGAAGAAGCTATTGCTCTAAGAAATAGCTTGGATTGTGCCTTGAGTTTGAATTATTTCAATGTCCAGGTCGAGGGCGACGCCAAGGTGGTTATTGATGCTATCATGGGAAGAACACCACCCCCTTGGAGGATCACTAAGCTTATCCAAGACATTAGACAACTTGCCTCTAGATTTACCACAATTTCTTTCAGACATATTTATAGAGGCAAATTTTTTCGCCGACTCTATTGCTCACCTTGGGCACTCCTCTATTGACGGGCTATTCTGGATGGACACTATCCCCAGAAGTGCATCTAATGCCCTTCTGTTTGATGTTGTAAACTTTGGTTGCCGAAGAGCCTGGCTTCCGTATTTAATAGTCTTTTCGTATAAAAAAAAAAAAAAAAAAACTCCAATCAACTTCAAATATCTCAAATTATTGCATGAAATATAACATGTATGAGACAAGTTATGATTCTTTTTTTTAACTGCAGCATGAGTTTTCGAAGTATAACATATGTTGTCAAGTTTATAATATCTAATGAAATAGAACATATATTGATTAAAAAAGGAAAGAAAAAAAATTCATTTTACCTTCTTAATCTCTACGCCCTAATTCACTTGTGCTCTTGCACTTCTTATTTTAGAAAATTACACACGAGTGTCATTTTAAAACTTTAATTAGCTATAAGGCCACCTAATCTTTTTTGTACACATAAGGCCACTTATAGCTTCGAATTATCTCATTTCTGACTATTTTACCCTTCCACCTAAAAATACTAACCCTCTAGCCCATCTCTCTCTCTCTCTCTCTCTGGCGATAACCTTCTTTCTCTCCCTCTCTGGTGAAATCTTCTCTCTCCCCATCAGATCCGTCGTCTTTTCCTTGTTCTGGTTTTCTAGGGTTTTCTCCAATTTGAGCCATCCAGCGAGGGATCTCGTAGCTTCGAATGGTGTCGAAGCGGTGGAAAATCAAATAATGGAGCACTGAGGTGATTAGCCAGGCCAAGGAAGCAGATGCAGCTCTCCGAGGTGAACTAGGCCGGAGTCAGAGCTGAGTTTGGATCGCCGCAATAACAATTGAATTTGACGGCTCACGGAGGTAGCATTGGCCAGGCCGGGGAAGCAGATCCAGTTGTCAGAGTCGAAGAAGGCTGGTGTATAACCGTCGAAACAAGCAAGAGCCGGAGCTTTTCTTGTCTAACCTCTTCGCATATCCAGTCCGAAATTCTGGTGGTCAAAGGCTGCTGAGAGCCACGACAGCTCTTCGCAACTCCCTGGCTTCGATCCACTCCAGATTACAAGAAACTATCCACTGCCATGGTCCGTTCTTTTCACTTTAACTCTTTGCTTTGTCTTCTCCAGAGTCAGAGTTTTTGCTTATTAATTGAGACTGTATTATTGATTGGTTGTGAAATTAGGGTTTTCAAATTGGGGGATTGTGTAAATACCAATTGATTTGAATTTTGTTTGGTTTGAATTAGGGAAAATCGGGGAGGCTAATGATAAATTAGCGAGGAGCAGACGAGAAGTTTTTTTCTTCATCTTCCATAAGTTTCCGGTGAAGAAAGGCCCTGAGGGGATGACAGAGATGGAAGAGAAATGATTGAGTTGGGCTTGAGGAGTGCTTTGACCTCTTGACAAATCAATAATGAAACGCTCTGATTTCCTTTTACTTTATGATTATATAAGTTGCTCTTTTGTTGAATCTGGATTATTGACTAGATATGTCGATAGGAATGATTTTGCTCTTTACAACTGTTATGAATGGCTATTTAACCAAGTGATAGTAGCTTTCTATTTTCTTATGCTCGTATATTTTCAAATTGATGTTAATAGTTTTGTTTTCATTTTGATAGATTTCACGTTAGTAGCTCTTTATAACTGTTATAGTGGTTTTTCAACGAGGTGATAGTAGTGTTCTATGTCTCTATTAGTATCTTTTTAAGCTGATGTTAATAGTTTTTGTTATAATGGCTTTTTAGCACATTGACAATAGGTTTCTACATCTATTGTAATAGATTTTCACAACTATGAATGTAGATTTTTAAAACTATAGATGTAGCTTTTTATTTTTATAGCTTTGTTAGACTTTGAGAATAGCTTTCTCAGTTTATGGGAGTAGCCTTTTTTTCTACTTAATAGTAGCTTTTGGTTTTTGTGAGAGTAGATTTTGGTGTTGGTTAGTGTAGTTTTTGTTTTACTTGATAGTAGCTTTTGGTGATGGTGAAAGTAGCTTTTGTTACTGGTGATGATGACAGTAGCCATTTGTTGCTGGTGAGAGTATCTTTTTGTGTCCGTAACAGTAGCTTTTGTTAATAATGTTAGTAGCTTTTGATTTTTGGGAGCGTATCTTTTATTAGTAACAGTAACTTTTTTTATTAGTGATAGTAGTTTTTGTGACCTCGCCGGAGGTTGCCGGAAATCTCATTAGAGTAGTTTTTGTTGCTAGCCACAGTAGCTTTTGATGTTAGTGACAGTAGATTTTGTGGTCGCGGGAGTTTGCCGGAGGTCCGCCGGAAGTTGGCCAGAGATCAGCCAGAGTCCCGCCGGAAGTTGGCCGGAGAACTCGCCGGAGAGGAGAGAGAGAATGGTTGTTGACTTTTTACTCTAATGGCATTTACGTAAATATGTTAGTTTTTATATCCAAAAAATAACACCATTTTAAATCTAGTGGCCTTAAGAGGGAAAAAAATTAAATGGTGACCTTATGGCTAAAAAAATATTTAAAGATGCACTTATATGTAATTAATTCATGTGCCGCTATACATGCCAATTATAATTAATCTGATCAAACCCCTAACCTTTAGTAGTACTTTATAGTATACTACGTAAATAATACACAAACTAACGTATTCATATCCGGTACTTTTGGATTCAAAAGTATTACATATGTATTATACATGATTTTTTTTTAAATTTTTGTTACCTATATTACACATATTATTAAACAAAACTTTATATTTTTAGAATTTAAAAATGAACTAATTAATTAATTAAAAATCTTTGCCGAATTTTTCAATGAACTAGCAAATGTACTTGTCTGGATAATATATGTACATAATTTTTCCTATATCATCATATTCATCTTGCATTCCACGTACTAACTATGCCCCTAATTGGTGGGTGGAAAGCTCCACCGGTGGGATGGTTGAAGGTTAATATGGATGGTTCCTTTGATAGTGCTACTAAACAGAGAGGAATTGGAGTAATTACTAGGGATTCCTCGATGCCTATGTTGATGGTTTCTATATATAGGAGAGTTACTAAAGTCTCCTCTGCAAAACATGTTGAGGTTTTGGTGGGGAGGGAAGCTGTCTCTCATGCTTTGGAGCATGGGCTCTCTCCGGTTATCTTTGAGACGGACTCTTTGTTGTCCAAGCTAGCAACTAAGCAAAAGCGTCATCTCTCATACTTTTCTCTTGGGACGTGTGTATGATCTGCAATCTGCAGCATATCACAGGTTCCACAGGTTCTTACGTACTTTACTCGTGCTTATAGTCAAACTAATTCTGTGGCTCACAAATTAGTTAATCACGCTAGTTGGGATTTTGTCAGTATTTTATTTGGGATGGAATTGAGAAAAAGTTTTCTTTATTAAATAATAAAGAGTTGTCAGTACTATGCCCCCAACTTTTTTGTCAATTAATTATTGAGTGGAACATATTGACGAGAGAACGTCACCTATGAATGACTTTGTATTTTATGTCAATGACACATCATTGGAATAAGACTTACTCGAGCTACATTATATTAGTAATGAGCAATAATTTGACAGAAAGCCTAATGACTGGATTGATTAAATTGGTAAGTGGGCAGCGTTATGAAATACAAAATGTAAGGCATAGATAATTTAAAGCATAAAGTCTAACGAGGTAAAATAAAATTACGTATATAAATTTTTATATTATTGTAAATAATCTCTGAACTATTAGAGACCCCCAAAAATCAAAAATTAGGTAGGGTTGCACCACCTGCAACCCCTCAAACCGGCCCTACTTATACTATTCACAGACTAAGACCAAAGTACAACCGCTTTAAAATTACAATTTATTTGAAAAAGAGAGACAATATTTAGCGAGGAAAGTTTTAAATATTCGAGTATTTTATTCTCAAAATATTGAGTTTAAGTTATTACTTGTACAACTTGCCCTAAATATCATCGTCTACAATCAAAATAATTAGGAATAATCAGATAGTCGGCTCCTGCATGATTGTTGGCATTCATGTCACACCAATAATTCTCATTAAACAGAAGTACCGAAGTGATTTCCTCCAAAACTAGAGTCTTCTTCCCGTACAACATAGTTGTCACCCAGTGATCATACTTCTTAGGAAGCGAGGCAAGAAAAACCAATACCTTGTCTTCCTCACTTATCATCACATCCAAATTTGACAATTCCCCAAGAATCCTACTAAACTCATTAAGATGGTCTTGTATAGTAGTGGTTTCATCCATGGTTAACCTATAAAACTGCTTCTTGATATCAAAGCGGTTTATAAGCGCCCTCTCCAAAGTGTAAAGTTTCTCGAGTTTTTCCCAAATCTCCTTAGCCGACCTCTCTGCCTTGATATTGTGATCAACCTCTTTTGACAAGTACAACCGGATTGTAGAGCATGCTTCATCGTCAAACTTTCTCCACTCCTCTTCCTTCATAGCTTCGGGTTTTCCACCCAAAGCTACGTCTAAGCCTTGCACACCAAGGACCTTTTGCACCTTTGCTTGCCACTTCTTGAAATCAATTTGCCCGTCATATTTTTTAATTTCATACTTCTGGGAAGCCATCATTTTTTTTTTCCTTTTCTTTTCAAAAGTTCTTTTGGTGACAAAATTTACGTTATCTACAATACATTGTTGTGCATTAATTGGCTATATATATGAGCGCTTTGAATTATTTTCTCCAAATTACAGTAGGAAAAGTCTTCTCCAAATGCAAGAAGGAACCAATGAGAAACCGGAAATTGATTACCTAAACAGTGAAGTGATGAGATACATAATAAACGATGTGGTTAGCTCGATCGACTCGAAACCTAACGCCTACAAGGAAAACTGGCAATTTCAATGCATCATTAAATTTTACAACTATCACTTAGAAGTTTAACACACTGTGTAGATGCTCTTAGTTAATCATTTGAATGGCTCAAGGCAGTAGTGCGTATACAATAAATGTTGGGGTAGACCAATAAACACTGTGCGGTACTATGGGCGTTTCCCACAGGCTTATTTTTGTTCGATATTATTGAGTACCTGCCTATTTGCAATTTGGTGGTTGATGGATTAAGGACAAATTTTCTTTATGAACCCATACAAAAGGCTTAAATCAAGGGGAAGAGATAAAGTTATTCAATTTGATCAGTCCACTGGCGTTGGGTCAGTAGAAAAGCTAATGGTGCTGCTGATCTGGTGGCATCTATGGCTTTGCGCAGGGTGTGTCCTGTAGATTGGTGTTCCAATCCTCCCCCTTTCTTAAGAGCAACTCCACCGGTGCCCACTTGACCGGTCTCCAGCTGGGCAAAGTGAGGTGGTGACCTCCATTTCAGAAAAAGTGGCTTCCACCGGTTGATTGTTGACCGGCTGAATCATGGCTTCTGGCATCCCAGTCGAAGAAAAAGGGCAGCTGCTTGACCGAAAACTTGACCGATCTTGGCCGGCTGCCAGCTCAGCTCAATGGCAATGTGGGTGACGTCGGCGTCTTCGGTGGAGAGAAGAGACATGAGAAGCAAGGCGCGTCTTCTACAGCTAATTAATCTGAAGCGTTGGTTTCAATTAATGTGAGGATCCAACAGCTTGTAATTAATATGTATGAATATTAATGTAACGGTAACAAAAACGGTAACTAAAAAAATTGTAAAAAATTCTAAAATTTTGCCTATAAATACTTACCAAGTGGGCAGAATTTCAGGTTGAAGTTCTTGTTACCATTCTCATTGTAATCTTCGTTCTTTAATGAAGTTCTTATTTTGATAAAAAAAAAAAAAAAAAGTTATCATTTATTTTACCTCTCACACTCAAAAAATTATATTTTATAGTTACACAAATTATATTTTAAATAATAGGTAACACTACTAGAATTTTGTTCATTTACATCAGTCCAGAACCGATGTAAAACTAAATTTTGACCGATGTCTTTGTGGCTGATGTAAAAGATATGGACATCAGTATAAGCGCTTTTTTAATCGATGTCCCAGACAACAACCAACATCGATTCTAAAAAACAAATCGATGTATAATCATTATAATCATCATAATTTTGTATGTTAACTGCATTTAATTCTTCATATTTTCACATTTTATGCTTAATAAAGTATAGCTTGAACAATACCTAAGTGAACATTTAAATCGATTACAATTTCAGAAATGATGTCTAATACTCTTGTAGACATCAGTCTCCAAAAAAATTTGTTTGTTCGTGTCCATTTTTACATGCATCTTGCCACCTTATTTTCTTGAGAACGATGTATGTGCCTTTAGGCAACATCGGTTAATCTATTAAGAATGATGTGTTATTTCGTTGTAGACATCACTTCTGTTTTTCAAAACCGATGTCCTGTATTTGATGGTAAATCGGTTTACTTTATAGTTACTGATTTGTACGTTGACAATAGATAACAGTTTGGTGTTTAGATATCGATGTGCATTGGTTTTGTGTACATCGATTTTGAGGTGACATTTCGATACGTTGATAATCATGAGACATCGATTTTTATTTTGGTACTGATTTCTAATCTCTGAATTGACATCGTTCTCTTTGACATTACTGTTTTGTTATGCATTTATATACATCAGTTCATTTTGACAAGCATGATGTGGAAAATAATCATCTAGCTGCTGGTGTGAAAAGAAATACATTTCTCATCATCCAAAAATTGGGGCTTTCCATTAATTTTCTCATATTCATTCATGATTCTACATAATTCACAAAATAAAACCCCAAAACCTACAAAGGCTAGTCCATAAACATATTAGCAACCAACTACATTATCCATTGCAATATTGAACTTGGCTGCCCTCTTTGTCAAAATCTTCTGAATTTCCCTACTAACAGTCTGAAATTGAAAGAATAAACGAATCGACAATCACAGACGCTGTCCAATCTTCAACTTATCCTTCAGACAATGTACAAAGATGGAAAAGGTTTATTCATACCATCTAGAGGTCACGGCTTCCAGCAGTGCTGTCCACGAAATGGGGTTGTGCGCGGACATCATAGATTATTGGCCTCTCAAAACCATGGAATTATTAGGTGTGTAGCTTCTGGATAGACCTGCAACTCTAAGATATCAGTGGATTATATTGATATAGTAGATACAGAAAGTAGAACATAAAGGACTTCTACACTCATAACTAAGGACTAGGAAGGTATCCAAATATGCGACTGCAGAATCCCACATCACTTGCATACTCAGTCAATCTCAGTTACAGAAGATAAAAGTGGCATAAGGGAGCAAGACAAAAGTGCATCCTCTGAACTAGCCACCACAATCGCAGCAATAACTAATTGTTAAGAACACCCAATGCAAGCAACAAGTCCAAATAGGGACATCTAAATAATGAAAACCAGCTGGCAAAGAAGAATGATGCAATTAATTTCATAGGGTTAAAGTATATACCAATATTAAAATCCACCAAAACTAATCTGTCCATTTCTTCTAAACCATAAAAATAGTACAAACGTATAAAAGACATGTTCCTAGCATGAAACATGAAAATATAAGCTCCTCAATATCTTCGGGTAAACAACACACATGGATATAACACTTATCTAGGGATGTATGAAAAGCAAAAACAACAAACACAAATATAAGGAATGAAAATGTCACCAACTATCAAAGGAATGCAAAATGTAGTTATCCTTGAACCTTCCAGCAACTTGGTGATACTGTCCGATACCAATTATAATGGAACTAACTTCCATAATAAATTCTTCTCATTTTTTAATTCTAATCTGGTGCTCTTTGATGTGTAGGACTGAATGCATTACAAGAAATCCAAAGTGGCACAACATGATAAGAACCAAACATATCAATCACTACTAAATAAATTAAACCAATCATAGTTAACTGGGTTTTCAATTTTGGGTTTCGATTGAGATGTAAATCAAAAGTTAAGTTTCATAAGTGCCAAATTAAATCTTATTAAAAAAAGAGAAGTACCTGCTAGAATGTGATTGAGGGCGATGCGATTTAGGTGTCTCCGTAGCGGGAGGTTGAGAATGGGTTGTTGTAGTTCAATTTGACGATGACTGGCTTCATGTTCTGGGCAATGGCGTGGCTGTCGCCAAAGGGATCAGGAAGTTCTATGTCCCACCACCCTGACGTTTTCGCGGTGATGTACTGAGCCTCCGTCCTGCTCTAATGGTTTCAATCATACATGTAAACTATGATTAAACATACAAGAAAAATGTCAAATTGAAAAACAGAACCCTCACCTCCAATTTCATGACCTGACAAATTAATCCCCAATCGAGAAAGAAGCTAATTTTCATAGGTTTATTTCAGTTAAGAGACGCCAAGATTCATACCCTATTCTCTGAGAGAAACTTGTGAAGAGAGAGAGCAATAGAAAACTGGGACTTTGTATGGAGAACCAAGTTGCAACAACGAAAATGAGGGTAGGAGGCCGAGTTAAGTTCCTGTTTCCCATGTAAAAGAACCAATTAATCTTTGGTTTTAAAAACTAGTAACAAAGAAACCATTTGTTTTTTTTTTTTTAACTAATAACAACAAGGACAGACCTTTTCTCCTACTTTTTCTTGATGTTCCTTTACTTTCTACTATATAGCTAATACTCTACAAAGCATTACCAGCTATATATTCAATCCAAAATGCATGAACATCACCTACAAATTCTCATTTTCATAGTCCTAGATGCAGGTAACCATCAATATTTCCAAAGGTAACGAGTATATAGTACCTGTCTCAATCACAAAAGTTGTAAGGTCTTCTATGTCTTTGGATCAATGGCATTGATACTGAAAATATAATAATTAAAAGTATAAGGAAAAGAACCACAACTATAAAGATCTCAATATATAAACAAATTAAGGATCATGATCTACCCATGGATATGAATGATAAACGAAAGCTTAGACTCTTGCTTGACATAGAATCCTCCTTTCAGCCTTGCTTCACGCTTCAACCAGACCAACTCATTGTCCTATATACTGCACACAAGTAGTATGTTAACATGAAGAATAAACATAGAGGGCAAATCAATTCAAAGCAGAGTGAAAATTAATATAATAAATCAAATAGTATTATCATATACTTTAAATCTATAATGAAACGTACTTACATCTAGAGCCCTTTGAGCTTCTCTCTCTATCCAAATGATGGCATGATCTGAAGTGGCATTAAAGAGAGGAATTGAAATAACTTACAATTTCACTTTTCATTGAGGTGATCGTCTGGTCGAGATTGACCGAAGCAGATCAATGGGATCGATTTTCCTGATCTAGTCATCTAGATTCTGCTGGCCGCCTGACAACAAAGAACACCACAATATAATTAAAACTTAAGCAGGCGATATAGAGAAGAGTTCCCATTTGATACTTAATAATATCATCCTATACATACAACTCTTCTCTTCTCTACTGTCTCTCACAAGAAAAGAAAAAAAATTATATAAATAAAATATAAAATAAAATAAATAACGGATACGACTCCAATAAACTGAACTATCTGATTTGCTATGAAAATATACAAGCTCTGTAAGAGATGTTCCCTAAACCTGTTATTCTGTTTGACTCATAGAAATGTTCATCAAGGACAATGAAATGATCCTACATTAAAAATTAACCATATTCTCAGTCTTGTCTCCTTTGTTTAGTCATCTTAATGTAATTGTTCCATCTCTTTTTAAAGTTTCACATTTCTTTTTCAGGATAAATCCCTTTGACTTTATTAACGGAAACTCTTCCTCCAAAGCAGTATCAGTAAAAAAAATAGTTAAGACATGAAGTTTGATGTAATAGAAAGAATAACTAAAACTTTGAAGAGAGAAAATCCTTAAATGAAAGAGTCAAATCATCATCAAAATTTGCATTTGTTTAAGGTCCACAGGATAAAGTGAAAAAGCACTGGCAGCAAGTTAAAAAGAAAATAAGTAACAAGATAACACTAGTTCATCAGAACTAAATATAACAAAACAAATTGAGAATAAGCAGTTGGAACTTACTCGAAAAGTTTCTCGCATCCTCTCAATTTGATCCGGAGTTTTGATCTTCAAAATGAATATCATGAATGAATTTCGAAAATAAGAAAAAAGAACACCCAGAGAGCAGAAAAGTCTAACTTGATTGCAGTCATAGCACATCAACCTATACCAAACTGTGAATTTTATGAGGTTATTAAATACATCCTTACCTCAACAACACGCTGCAGGTCACTACTGGGTTCCTCTTTGGGGATTACCTACAATTTTTTAAAGGTCAAAACCATGACGACATATTTGCATCTAGAAGTAGCAACACAATGCAGCATCTACTTCCAATTTTTTACAGCAAAAGATGCAGTGCATCTATGCAAATAAACCATGAGGATTACATAGAAATGATTCCTAAACTTACATTAGCTGCCCAATCAGGTAGATCAATATGAGAAGGTACCACACGCTTACTAGATATAGGATATGGTCTCAATGTCCTGCACAAGACAGATATCAGTTTCAGAAACTCCATAAGCTGAGCAATTCTTGTGATTTATAACAATTTATATGATGTCATAGCCATGATATGTAACTTTTCACACCATAAGACTAAGAATATATGCCAAGAGTCAGACTAGTCCAGCATGATTAACATTAATGCATAATTAACATTAATGAAAAGGCAGGCAAAATAATAGAAACATACCCTGTCCAATCAAAATAAGGAAGTTTTGGAGTTCGACCCTGTCCTTTCTTCATGCAATATTGCCAGCCTTCGTTCTCTGGATTTCCCGCCCCATTGGATTGCTTGGCCTTTAAATGTACCTATTTATGCAAGCTCCCGAAGCCTTCAAACAATCCTGGGTGCTGATAAGAGTCCAAATCTCCATAATCAGTCAAACTTACAAATCATTTTCAAACTTCTATCAACATACGCTATCGATTCTAGTCAAATCAAAACCGCTAATGTGTTCTAAATCCTGATCAAGCTAAACCCAAAAAGCTCAACTCACTATAATTTCTACAGGGCACCCTAATAATCCACTATAAACTCAAAGAAGGAAATCATTACAAACCAGAAAGCGGCATCTTCACGAGGAAGCTTCAATTTCACACACTTGGGACACTTGCAAATGGAAAATTAAAGCTTAATTCAACAAAAGTTCCAATCTTTCAAGCCATGAACATTCAAGAATTCTCATAATCAAGTATTTCTGATTCAGTAGCATCAAGATTATAGCTTTATTAATCAAAAAATTTGAAAAGATTAGCGAAATTGGAAAAAAAAAAATTGAGTGAGAAATTGACATACTGAAGATTGGCGGGTTTGCTGCAACGAGCACACGACAGGGTGGCGACGTCGGCCATGATCGCATTCAATAGCCTCAGGCGAGCTATGAGACAAGAGGAGGAGGGGCTAGGGTTTGAGTTGAGAGGGAAATCAGTTGGAAAATGCTCCATTAAAACAACATCATTAGATTTTAACACATATAATTTCTACTCTGAGGAATTCAATTTCAATTTCAAATGGGTGATTCATGATTCAATCAGATTAAGAAGAAGAAGATAAGAAGAGAGAAGAAGAGGAAGAGGAGTAGAAGAGACGGAGGGAGACTGGGAGAGAGAGATACCTGGAGCTCGGAGACGGAGACTCGGAGACGGGAGACCAAAGTGGCGGAGACGGAGAGTCAGAAACTGCGGAGATGGAGACATGGAGTCACTGAGAGAGTCAGAAACGACGCAGTTGAGTGCAGCTGGGTTGCTATGTTCGGGTTTAGGGCTCCAACCCCGACTTTGGTGGGGCTTGAGAGGAAAGAACCATTCCTCTTTAATTTCTTCAACTCGGCCAATCTCAAATCGAGGCCGGGCTCAAGATTCAGAGCTGTTACTTCAATTTAAGATCGAGATCGGGATCTCGGCGCTTCAGATTCCGCCTGAGAATAGAGGAGGGAGGATTGTGATGGTGAGGAGGAGGAAGAGGAACTCGAGTTTAGGAGGAGCTCGAGTCTGGGTTAAGAATGGAGGTCGACATTAAGCTTAGGGTTTGTGTTTCAGTTTTGGGGTCGAGTGCAATTTTTTTTCTAAGTGTGAAAGTTTTGAGTTTTAGTCCCCGCTTCTTCATTTCACTTAAAATACTTAGCGCTTTTTGCAAATATAGGTTCCCGCAAATTTTCAAACTAAATTTTTAACATCAGTCATTTTAAAAACTGATGTTAATGACATACATTTAAATCAGTATTTTCGTAAAACGATGTTATATTTTTTTATCGTGGGCAAGTATGACCGATTTAAAATATGCGATGTAAATGAACAGATTTCTAGTAGTGTAAGTGTAGGTAGATCATAATTTATCCACCGAAAATATTTGAAAAATAGTAATCACAATTATAACATTAATTATCCATAAATCTCCATTATTACCATCTATTTACATTAAATATATTTCAATTTTACAATTTAAAAAAAAATGAACGAACAGTAACTAACTGGTCAAGAAATAGAACGGGTGGAAACTCATGTCCAGTAGCAGTGAATAGTTTCTTGACTTTTTGACCTTAACATTTACCCCCAACGGGTGGACTTACTCTAATGCGTATCTTACTTTATGATGTTGCAGCTCCCCCTCCTTAGTTGGGCTTATGGAGCTGTGTTTCTAGGTTTCTTGTTTGTCGTTTCTGCTTTCCTTTGTATGGTTTCTTCATTGCCAAAAAAAAAATGATTTGGAAAAAATAATTGGGAGGGATGGAGAGAGAGAGAGAGAGAGTTGTTGATTGATAGTGTCAATGAGATCATAAAAATCTATGTGAGTAGCGTCTTGCCGTCTTGAGATTTGGTTTTATGTTGAATGATGTCGACATAATGTGTGCCTCTACAAACTAGGGTTTAGAGTTGTAATAGGAAAAGGTTCTAGGTATTCAATGGTATTCGGATTCTTACTTTTTGTGTAGCTTGTAACTCCCTATATAAAGGCTCCTATTATCAATAATAAACACACGATTACAATTCTCTACAACACGTTATCAGCTCGAGTTCTAACCTTAGCCCAGAGAAAAAAAAAACCCTAAAAACTCTCTCTCATAAAAATATGCCGCAGCCCTCCCTTGCCCACTCAAAAAACCCTAGCTCGGCCTCCCCCCTGCAGCAAGCCTGCCTCCTGCCACAGCCTGCAGCCCCTGCTGCCCCAACCTACTGCAGCCCGCCCTTCACACCTGCACAGTCGCCTGCATACCAGCCTGTAAACATGCAGCTCGCGCACCAGCCCCCCTGCCACCTGCTGCTGCAAGCCTGCTGCATGCCGCAAGACTGCTGCCTGCACTGCTCCTGCTGCTGTCTATTGTTGTTGTTGCTGCTGCTGCCACCACTAGCTGCTGCTGCCTCTAATTTTCGCTGCTATTCACTGTTGCCCTAACACGCCTACTCTAACACGGGCATATCCTCAAGCCAAGAACCAACACGTAAGACTTTGTGAATTAAAGTTGTTGCTTCTTGTACTTTAAATTCCTTTTATTTTCTGCAGAATGTTGGAATATATGTTGCCAAATGGTTTTGAGTATTTAATAAAGCGGAATTGTGGGGATTCACGCTTAACGAACTAAGAGTGTTCGCATGAACTAAGAGTGTTCATAATTAAACGAACTAAGAGCGTTTGTATGAACTAAGAGTGTTCATAATGCTTGGATTAAGAGCGTCCGTAAGCATCAAATTGTGACCATATTAAAACATTATTGTTTGGTCAAATCCAAAATAAATTCTTGGAAATTGATTTCTTGGTAGCATAACTCGAAAATCTTATTATTTTAGTTTTCGTGAAAGTTTAGCTCCGAAACTAATATAGCTTCTCTTCTTATTTTCAGGATGTCGAATGAACTAGACTCGACTTTCCCATGCTCGACTCAACAGGCTCGGATTACCACAGTTGGGTAACCGATGTTGAGAACCACCTCACTTCAAAGGGAATATTATCCACAATCCAGGCACCTAACCCGGATCTTGTGTTCTTGCGAACACCTACAAAGCATGCTGAAGCAGTTAGCTTGATGCGACACCATATGGACAAGGCACTCAGATTGGAGTATATGTCGATCAAGGATGCAAGAGAGCTATGGGTAGCGCTAGAAGATCGCTTTGGCAATGTCCAAGATTCCCTCCCCCCTGATTTGAAAAACCCCCCACACTTAGACTTTGCTAGTCCTCGAGCAAAACAAACTAAAACAAAGGCTAACTAGAACAAACACACAAGAATAAAGCAAAGTTCCTAATCCTTCCAATCACCTCAGAGAATCAATCTCACATTTATAGCATCCAAATAACAACAATCATCAAAGCAGGTCCATAAGAACTTTCAATCGAGTGCTAATAAATTCCGATAACAACCATGCTTGTGTAGACAGCGATAAATCAATATAAATTTCCACAACCCAAATAGACACATGAAAATCAGCTTTAACTCCAAATCTTACCAGGGATTTCACTCACAATGAAGCACTCAGATTTTCTTGGTAATTCTACTCACTCATGTTTATGTGAGACGAAGGATAGATCATAGCAACAAAAAGCTCACATAAAAATTAAGATGGAAAGCCTCTTTCTGAAAAATAAAAATAAAGAATAATCTCATGCAAGAATATCTATCTCTTGAATTATAGAATCGCCCCATAGGCTCAGCTTTTTGACTCATCTCCACAAATTGCCTCACACTTTTCCTAGGATCATAAAGGTCTTTGTTCCGGTTGTAATGGGGCTAAGGGTTTTGGCTAAAAGAAACGAAAGATAAAGGAATTCAAAGGTTCTAAGAAATCAATAGAGCAAAAATAAATCGATGCTCAAGATCGCCAAATTCTCATAGGTGTCACACTTCCACTTCTCAAATAACGAACATGGAAGGCCTAATTTCATTGTGTTGGGCCTTGACTTCACTCTAACCTTCTTATACTCCAAACAACACTCCAAGAAATCTTCAAGATATGGCTCTACGGTTTGTGATTCTCAATTGTTTTTTTCCTTTGAATTTTCTGTCTTTTTTTGTTTTTGTTTTTTCACACCATTGAACAATGAAGGTAGAATCTGCACCGTAAACTCCAAATTTCAATTCTTGCTTCTTGGTAGTTGGTATCATGTCAACTTTCTCTCTTTCTAACACATAGCCTCATTCTCATTTTTTTCTTTCTGTCACAATCCCAAAGCATCTTCTCATTCTTGCTTTCACATGCCAAGCTTGGAAACCTTCCTTTCAAAGCTCTTCTATTGTAACATCAATTTTTTTTTCCTTTTCTTTTCAATAGCTTTATTTTGCGTAGAAACATACCATCCCAAGCTGCTACTGCAGGTTCATGCTCTAGACAATAGCACTTAACTTCCTTCGAAAAGATTAAGATGTGTCCAAACTTTTTTTTTTTCTTTTGTTGTTGTTGTCACTATTCAGACACACCTTTGCTTTCAAAACTACTTAGACAATGGTAACTCCTTAACTGAAATTTAGAAGTATGACCTGCAACTTCCACTTTGCCTTCAATTACACATCACTACCCTCAAACTTGTTTTCTTCAGTACACATTTTTTACTCCAAAATTCCTCATATGCATCTCTGTAATGCTCCATTAATTTCTCAGAACATAGGTAGGATATGTGTTTAAGGGTGAAGGGTTGGGAATATGTGTTTTATGAAAGAAAAGGCTTATTTTGGCTCAAAGGGCTATATATCTAAGGGATAATATAATCAGGGATAGAGGCTATTTGGCTCTAGTGGTGATGATCCTAATTGCCTTAACCCCTTCCCAAAAATCATGTGAATCAATATAAAGTCTCGAGAGTCATTGAAGCAAGTTCTAGGACAAAATAATGAGATCATGTACAACCTATCTAACAAGAAAGATCACAAAACTATGTAAAAGCACTCTCATGAATAGGCAATAGGCTCAATACTCACATATGTTATACAAGTCTACACTAACCGTCACATGCTTCTCTAGATCACAGATTTTCATATTAACAATGGCTGTTGTGTTTCAAGCATGATCATCATAAGAGAATATTAACAAAAGATTGATGTCCAGACCTAAATTGATGCTTATCATATTTATCAGCTCTAACAAAAGATTAAATTCACAAGTTCTCATCCTAGGTGTTGGAATAAACTAAAGCAAAAGACTCACAAAATAACAACTAAACGTACAGAACATTTTTTTTTTTAGAGTTGATTTCCAGTATTTTCTACTAATTAAGCTATTCTACCACATGTGAAGCTGAAAATATAAAAACAAGAATCTAAATTCCTCCCCCCAAACTTAAGTGAGACATTGTCCTCAATGTTGAAAATATTAGCTAGCAATAATGCATCAAACAAGTAAGGGAAGAAGCACAAAAAGGTAAAGAAAAGTAAAGAATAAGTTTAGAGCTCCCTGGATGTAGACGAAGAGGAAGAAAGGCCAAGACATGCTCCAAGTAGAAACTTCCATAATTGTTGAAACTTAGCTCGCGGATCGGACACTGAAGACAGAGGTATTTGCCCAAAATTTATCGGGGATCATTGCAATGAGTCTCGTAGCTCTCGTCGAATCACATAAAATCGACATATCACACGTCAAAAACAGACACTTCTGTTGCAAGTTAGCAGAACCCAAATTTCACTGTGAAAACTGATTTTTTTATCTGAGATGCCCAAAATATCCAAAATAGTAGCTTCCTTGAGATCGCAGCAGCAAACATCCTACTTATACGAGAATTTCCAATTCTCCAATCGCTTTTCTTAAATCTGCAACGCTCCCACCTTTTTATCTTTTTCTTTTGCGGCTGTTCCCGATTTCTTGCATTAGACTTTAAGTAGAGCATCATCAATTGCAGAGGAGGTGGCCAAGGAGGTTGAAGTGATTGTGGGAGGAACTCATCCTTAGAATTTGAGGTAGGCGTGAGAGCACAGATGAGCTCAAGTCTTGGAGCTGGAATAATGGGAAGAACGAGCTCAAAGGGTAAAGAAGGAAAAACTTCACAAATTTGGTGTTCCACAGATGCTTGAAAATTTGGTGCATCAACTACCACAGTGGTGACTTCATCAAGAGCATCCGATGTATGAGATCTCAAATCTTTGAATTCAGGTTCTTCATTCTTTGGCTTGTTAGCACATAGCTTCATCGGAACTTTAGTAGAAGAAGGAAGATAGGTGTTCTCTGTAGCTTGATCATCAATAATATTTAGCTCAAAATAGTCATCTTCGTCATCGGGCTTACGATCAAAATTTTCTTCTCTTCCACTAGCATGCCTTTCGTCCTCTAACTCCCAAGCATTAGCAAGCTGCGATATATGAAATTCAATTTCCAATAGTGCTTGTGCAAGCATGGATTGCCTTTCTTCAAGCTTTGATTGATCATGTTTAAGCCTTTCAACCTCGTGATCAAATTTTTCTGATCTCTTCAATAGTTCAACCACCATCTCCTTTATAGTAGGATCTTCTTGCAAATAGATTGAAGCTTGATAGGATGATGGGACATTGCTAGATGGATATGACCATTGTGCGGTTTCATAATATGGATTTTCAAACGATGAGTAGTTAGAATGATCTCCCCATCCCAAATTGCTATTAGATGGTTCTTGTTGTGGCCATGAAGGAGCATCCCATGAATATGAATTATTTTCGGACATTGAATATGTGTTGGAGCCGTATGCTTGCTCGGAATAAAACCCAGATAAGTCCATGAAAATATACTTTAGCAGCTTGCACAAAAACTGTTCTGTTTTCAGCGCAGATTGAGCACTGTTTGGTATTTCTGAAATATCTCTTAGCTCGCAGCTCGGAATGATGATCTACTTGGAGCGTTGGAAACTAGACTCGTGTAGCTTTCCGGTAATGTATCACACTCCTAGAAAAATATGAAAATATCAGTTCGTAATAAGCTTTGCAAAACAATTCCAGAACGTAAAAGAAATAAAAGCTGGTCTGACTTATTTTATCAAAATTTTTTTTTTTTTTCGACTCCCAAAACTAAATAAAATTTTGAAAAAAATAAATCAAACTAACACAACTAGAATTAAATTAGGAATCCAATATTTTGAATTAAACTAAATTATCCCCGGCAACGGCACCAAAAACTTGATGGAGTTCCTGCAAGTATACAGAGTGGATGTAGTATAGTAATGGAAGAGAAGGGGTTGTCGTTCCCACAAGGATATTAAGTCAATTCACAATATGAAAACCTAAATTAATTAAAACTAAAAACACACAAAACAAGAAACACAAATCGACTAAAAGAAACAATGACTCAAACTAGGACTTATGATTTTCACGGTTTTGAAAGAGATTATGATAATGGAAAAATTTCTTGACAACAAAAACTTAGAAAGTAAATATTCTAAATAAATTGGAATTGAAAAGAGTTTCTAATGATTAGAAGTGAGAACGTGATGATGATGAGCCTAGGGTGTCAGAATCAACCACAAGCAATCTTATCTACGTTTTGAACTAACCAATGGATTCTTTCGTTTCTCCAGATGATAATTCCCGTATCTAAGTCCTTCTCAGGTACTCTAGACCATAGTTTTCCTTAAGTGCATGATTCTCTCCCTCTCGGGTAAAGGTCGTATATCCTAACTATGCAGTTTATCCTTCTCAGGTATAAATTTAACATGCAGGACTCATTACGTTTTAGAAAACAAGGAAATCAAGCAAATCATTATTCTCTCTCAAGTAATAATGTAATATACAATTCTTAATCACATGAAGCTAATATGAATTATATTGCAGCTATGCCTCAAATTCATCTTCTGATAACTAGATGCAAAAGCCCTAAAGGTCGCGAATCAATAGAACTTTAACATAAGCAACAATTCAAGCAGAGATTAAGAATTCATCTGAAAAGAAACTAATAATCCATCAATTGAATATGAAAACATGTAAACGATCATGCTAGGGCCTCATCCTAGCCCTAGAAAAGGGGTTTAGCTAAATAAAACATAGGAAAAACATGAAAATAATGGAAAGGGAAAAGAAGGGGAAGATGGATGAGTCGTCTCCACTCCTTAGGCATCTTCAATGTGCTCCCGAGACTCTCTCCTCATGTAAATTCGTGCTCCCTTATATAGGGAAGATTTCTGCTGATCTTTGGCTTCATGTTTCCTTGTAAAACTTGGGTTTTGATTCCTTTCTTCATTTAGAATGGGAAAACCTTGAAATATCTCTTGTAGAAGTAGGAATAAGTTCATCATTTAATCCTCATCTGAATTAACTTCCTTGAAACATTAGGATTGACCATCTTGTGCTATGGAACTTGAGTTCTCCTTGAATGGTTGTAAATTCCCTAGCAGATTTCTTGTCTAACCTATCTTCACTCAAATAACCACAACTTTCTCCAGAAGTATCAAAATCAAGATCCGTAAAATTCTACATAAAGTAGACATCCGTAGCTTTCCACTGATATAAGGTTCATTATCTGATTCGATCTGGGTAACTCCCAGTAATTCGGCGAAGTTGGATGTTCTGCACAGACAGATTCTGGGACTTGGAATTGCACATTGCCTTTCAATCATAGTTAGCTCATTTTGGCTTCTTTTCTTCTTTCTATGGAACAAACCTACAAAAACACTAAAAGATGTAAATGAATCATAAATAAGGAGAAATAAACATAAAAACCAAGATTAAGAGGCATAGAAATATAGGAAAATATGAGCACATCAAAGGTTCAATGGAACAATCTGTGCTTTGCTGATTTCAAGTATGTTGCTGAATATAATTCATAAGCTCTTCGCTTACAATCCATGTTGAGACTTTGTGGACAACCTGTCAAAAAGCAAGAGCTAATTATGAAAACTCTCTCCACCTTCCCCGTCTCAGCAATTGTGGTCTCAAAGTAATATCGTACTGAGGTCAATACTTGACGGCTCAAGAAGTTTCATAAGCTTATCAATATCATATATGTAGTTGAGAAACATGATAACATACTCGTGAAGAATTATAATTCAAGGCCCATTGGAACTAAGAGTGTTCATGAGGCGAATTATAATGCACCCAAAAGAGGGAGCAAGGAGCGGAACCCTAAGAATAAGGGACATGAGGAGCGTATGGGCCTATATAACAGCCCTAACCAGGAAGGAAACCACAAATTTTGTGCGGATACACGTGGTGGCTATGCCACACGTGGGAGAGGGGGTCATGGCATCCCTGGACGTGGTGGTGGCGCCATGGCTCGTGGTGGAGGCGTCATGGGTCGTGGTGGTGGCACCAACCCTCCTACGGAACGCCCACAACATGCACCTCAAGTGAAGGGAGGCAACCACAATGATATGTGTCATCGATGTGGATCAAGTGAGCATTGGTTCAAGCAATGTAAGGCAAACATGCAACTAGCTGTAAGATACAAGGCATATAGGGACCTGAGGGAGCAAGAAGTGTACCTTGCAGAAGAAGAAGAAGATGGTAGAGATGTCAATCTCACCATAGAGGACTTCAAAGCTGAAGATGAAGTGCACAAGGATGCTGCAGACTTTGATTAGAATAGTCCTTTTATTTTCCAAGAATTTTGTAATGGCAATATGCCTTAGTCAATAAGTGACAATTGTATTAACTCTTTCTCATGTGGCGCACCCAATAAAATATGATGTCTAGGAAAGTCATTGAGATCATTGGTACTTAAGAGAGCCTCGCTCCACCAACATTTCTCTACTTTCCTGGTCATATTTTATTGGAGTTACCAAACGGATAGAGTGACTACAATGTGTCTTAGTTTGATTTTATTTTTGGATTAGACTTTTTGGGACCTCTGATGTAATCATTGGCTATTTTTATTAATAAAGTATCGTTTTATTATTGAATGTTTGGACATGTCTTAATTCCGAACTTTATTATTTTTCAATATGTCTCTTGGAGAGTTGGAATGCCTTGTTGATAGTGGCACCACACATACTATATTGTGACATATGCAACTGTTTTTATGGATGACGCCTAGTCGATCTTCTATGACTATGATGGCTGAACCATCACAATTGATTCATGGTCGAGGACCAGCTCAATTTATGTTGCCAAATGGCACAAGTATTAATGTCACCGAAGCTCTATACGCTCCTAGGCATGGAAGAACCCTATTGAGTTTTAAAGATATAAGAGTCAATGCTTTTCATGTGGAAACACATTGTAAGAATGGACAAGAGTTCCTTTGCATCACCTCTAATGACTACAGACATAAACGAGTATTAGAGAAACTTATGTGTCGATCTAGTGGGTTGTATGCAACCACTATTCTAATTATTGAATCCACCCATGTCATGAGAGATGAATTATATGGGATTCTGACATATATAGGCTTTGGCATGATCGTCTGGGACACCCAGGTCGTGATATGATGATCCGTATAATAAAGACTTCACACGGACATCCATTTTTCAAAACAAAGAGATGTCATAACCAAAATTCGGTCCAAGGTAGGGCCAGAACCGCTTACCCCCTGCCGCCCAAAAGTGGTATTGACGCCACTAATGCCTCCTTGGTTCCTTTTTCTACTTCTAAAGTCAATTGTGACTTCGTGGCACCACCAAATTCTTCCTTGGTTGCTTCCAAAGACCATCATTCATTTTGCAAAGCCTGCTCTTTAGCAAAATTAGGATCTAAACCATCCTATGCAAAGGACATTAAAGAAAACATACCATTCTTTCAAAGAATCCAAGGTAATATTTGTGGACCTATCCAACCAACTTGCGTACCATTTAGATACTTTATGGTGTTGGTTGATGTATCGACACGCTGGTCACATGTCATGCTTTTGTCCACACGAAATGCTGCATTTGCTAAACTCCTAGCACAAATCATTAAATTAAGGGCTCACCACCCTGATCATCCCATTAAGTCAATTCGTCTTGACAATGCTAGAGAGTTTACATCAAAAACGTTTGATGACTATTGCATGTCCATTGGGATTGAGGTTGAACACCCTGTTCCTCATGTTCACACCCAAAATGGTCTCGCAGAAGCTGCCATTAAAAGACTTCAAATGGTCGCTAGAGCATTGGTTATGCACACCAATCTCCCTGTTTCTACTTGGGGCAGCCTGTGCTTATTCGTCTGAGGCCTACTGCCACTCTTCTGCATCTCAGATGGTTACTGGATATGAGCCTGATGTCTCACACTTACGCATATTTGGGTGTGCAGTTTATGTGCCAATTGCGCCGCCACAGCGCTCCAAAAAGGGTCCTCAAAGACGATTAGGCATTTATGTTGGATATGACTCTCCAACCATTATTCGCTACTTAGAACCCTTAATAGGAATCCATTTACCGCTAGATTTGTGGATTGTCACTTTGATGAGATAGTCTTCCCGTCGTTAGGGGGAGATAAGAACAATAATGTTCAACAGAAACGACAGGAATTGTCGTGGTCTGTCCCCACTTTGTCTCATCTTGATCCCTGAACCGCACATTTCGAAATTGATGTGCGGAGAATTCTCGATCTTCAGAACGTAGCAGACTCTATGCCTGATGCGTTTTCTGATATCGCTAAAGTGACAAGATCACATATACCTGCTGCAAACGTGCCTGCAAGGATTGATGTCCCTAAAAATCATGGACATGGCGCCACCCCTAGAGGTATTGGGCATGACACCGCCACCACTAATGGTGATGGCAATGTGGCTCAGGTAGGGCTCCCAATAAGGAAACGTGGGAGGCCCAAAGGTTCGATGGATTCTCGCCCAAGAAAGAAAGCGAGTTTGGCACAAAGAGATTCATTAATCATCGACATAAATAACCCGTTTCATGAAGACATTCTGGATTATGGTTATGTCCAAGAGACATCATTGGGGGATGCTCTAATGTTAGAACCAATTCCAGGGAATAGGGAGATCTCCATGAATTACACTAGTGCATATTCTATCGCTCAAGGAATTATAGAACACGATGATATCAAAGCTCGCTCCATTGATGAATGTCAACGAAGAGCAGACTGGCATAAATGGAAAAATGTGATCCAGGTTGAATTGGATTCACTGACAAAGAGACAGGTATCTGGGCCTATAACGCTGACACCCCCAAATATAAAGTCTGTTGGCCATAAATTGGTCTTTGTTAGAAAGCGTAATGAGAAAAATGAGGTTGTTAGATACCAAGCCCGCCTTGTGGCGCAAGGTTTCTCACAACGTCCTGGAATCGACTACGAGGAGACATACTCTCCCGTAATGGACGTTATAACGTTTCGCTACCTTGTCAGTTTGGTAGTTTCTGAAAAACTTGACATGCAGCTTATGGATGTGGTTACAGCGTATCTCTATGGGGATCTAAATTCAGAGATATATATGAAGGTTCCAGATGGACTTTAATTACCCAAGTCAAGTGGCTCTAAACCACGGAGTGCGTTTTCAATAAGATTGAGATGCTCACTATATGGATTGAAACAATCCGGATGGATGTGGTATAACCGTCTAAGTGACTACTTGATTGGGAAGAGATATGTCAACAACGAAATATGAACATGTGTGTTTATAAAAAGGACAAGTTCCGGATTTGCAATTGTAGCAGTTTATGTCGATGACATGAACCTAATTGGAACTCTAGTGAGTTAAAGGAAACTGCTAAGTACTTGAAATCCGAATTTGAGATGAAAGATCTTGGGAAAACACTGTTTTGTCTCGAACTAGAGCTCGAGCACCGTAGTGATGGGATTATGGTTCATCAGTTAACATATACTCAAAAATTACTAAGGCGCTTTAATGAAGATAAAGCAAAGCCTGTGAGTACTCCCATGATCGGCCGTAGTCTTGAGCCCGTAAAAGATCCGTTTCTTCCAAGGGATGAGGATGAAAATTTATTAAAGGCTGAAGTGCCCTATCTAAGTGCAATAAGCGCATTATTGTACTTAGCTCAATGCACAAGACCGATATCTCATTTGCAGTGAACTTGTTAGCTCGACACAGTTCTGCGCTAACACGCGCCATTGGATTGGTGTAAAGACAACTTTCGATACCTGAGAGGTATGATTGATATGGGCTTGTTCTATCCCTACAGAGAGAAAAGAAATAACGGAAGTGTGGGATCGGACTCCATAAGGCAAAACGTCACATTTCGTGCTCCTCCTCCCCTCCATCAAAATGACAATGATGTCTTGATCGGTTTTGCTGATGCAGGGTATCTCTCTGACCCTCACAAAGGTCACTCCCAAACGGGTTATGTCTTTACCATGGGAAGCACTACAATATCTTGGAGGTCTACAAAGGAGACCCTTGTTGCTACTTCCTCAAATCATGCAAAGATTCTTGATGGGTTTTGCTGATGCAGGGTATCTCTCTGACCCTCACAAAGGTCGCTCCCAAACGGGTTATGTCTTTACCATGGGAAGCACTACAATATCTTGGAGGTCTACAAAGGAGACCCTTGTTGCTACTTCCTCAAATCATGCAAAGATTATTGCTCTACATGAAGCTGTGCGAGAAGGCATATGGCTAAGGTCTATCGTTAGACACATTCGAGGAACTTGTGGTTTGAAGTCTACCACAGATGAATCTACATGCATTTATGAAGATAATGCAGCTTGTATTGAGCAAATGAAGTCAGGCTTCATCAAGGGCGACAACACCAAGCATATATCGCCTAAATTCTTTTACAATCAGCAACAACAGACACTCCTAAATATTGAAGTGAACCAAATCCGATCTGAGGATAATGTAGCGGACTTATTTACTAAGTCGTTACCTAAATCCACCTTCAAGAAACATGTGAAGAGCATCGGATTAAGAAAGTTATCCGAACTCCCATGATTGTAGCAATCAGGGGGAGATATTGACATCAGGGGGAGGTATGATGTCTACATGTTCGATCTCGAAGAGTGAATGACGTGTTGTGCTCTTTCTGCCCTTTGACCAGGGTTATTTTTGTCCCACATGGTTTTTGTTACCTGGCAAGGTTTTTAGTGAGGCAACGATAAAAGTGTCATCACCAAGTTTGAGCGTCACAAGGGGGAGTGTTGAAGGATGTCGACATAATGTGTGCCTCTACAAACTAGGGTTTAGAGTTGTAATAGGAAAAGTTCTAGGTATTCAATTGTATTCGGATTCTTACCTTTTGTGTATCTTGTAACTCCCTATATAAATATAAGGGCTCCTATATATTATCAATAATAAACAGACGATTACAATTCTCTACAACGTTTTAGGAATTTTGTTTTGTAATTTTAGTTCAGAAATGGAATATAAGAACAGAAATGGAGGGGCTAATAGTTTAGCTGAAGAAATTAAATATATCTGCAGTAATTATAGGAGATAGAATATATATGCAGGAAATATATGAGATAGATATATGGTGTAGAAGGAACTGCTGCAGGCTATTTTGGTCTACAAGCAGAGGCAAAATTATGGGCGGAACTGATGCTGATCCCATGGCTGGCGGGAATCATCAGCACAACTTGTAACAAGGTTAGAGTGTGACATCAAATGCTTATGTAAACAAACAGAGCCACAACCGGCCATTTGTTTTGCCATAAAGTATGATAACCGATTCCATATTGATGATCCAACCCGGGCAATTAGTGACTGACAGATTGAGTACGTACTCATCAGTCGAGTCATTAATATGAAATATAAAAGAACTTAACATGATATTATGATCGGTAAAGTAAAATATTAAGGACAGTATTTGTAAAAATGTTTCAAACTATAAGAAGAACAAAAAAGATGAAGAAAAACTCGATGAAACTATACCATGTATTTCTTGGTCTTAATTTTGCTCATGGGAAGAAAATTTATTAGGATTTGCTAATGGGAACCTCAAATGTTTTGAAGTTAATTAACGTGCAGCACAAAAATCAATAATAGAGTTGGAAGGTATTATCGTGCAGAAATTTCTGACCATATATAGAAGTAGGCTTCATTGACCAAAAGAAAGAACAAAGGCTTCCAAGTCCTACATGTTCTACAATAGCTAATTTGAAAACATATTTTGCTTAGTCGACCTTGCAATAGTTTTCATCCATCATATTGTTCTACATGTGTAGTTATACACAATAATCTAGATAACTGACAGGCAAACTCATCAGAACAAAAAAGATCAAGTCAAATTGAGCTGCCATAAAGAAGAGATGGAGGTAATTTTAATCGTAGACAAACTAATATTTCCGAAAAAATGCGCACAATTTGTATTCACAAGCCAACCTGAAGAAACATATCATTCCAAAAGAATTACAATAAACAATGAACTGACATGAATCCTGTGAATACTAGAGCTTGCTAGATTGGTTTAACCTTGAAAACCTTTGGTTTGGACTTTTTGATCATCCAGTACTCCTCAAAATCCTTAGCTTCATATGGGATCCTTAAAACCCCATCATTGCAGAAACCATATTCCTCAGCTGAACTATACAGCAGCTCCATAAATTCTTGATGTCCAAGCAATTTGGTATGAACCATGAACCGCCGAAAATCGCCATCGACTCCGACACAAACAGGCACATAACCTCTAGGAGTCGTAACTGGAGTGCTCGATCTCAGTCTCTTGTTCACTCCAATAATCTGGCTCAACTTACTGCCTCTAATCCCCATGGTAACCAAACCCTCTAAAGCTTCATTTGGATAATTTCTATTTGGAATTTATATCGCTCCCTTGAGAGTACAGAATTAAGTACTTCTGCGTACCTTGCTATGATATCCTACTGCTTTGTCCGCATAAGACGTTAATTAACAATATTTTTTTTTTTTTGTCATTAACTCAATGATTGTGACTTTTTCAATTTAATTTGTTAATGCAAATGTGCATTGTCTTTTAAGGAGGCAACACACCGTGACTACAAAGTTGATAATAGCTCAATAATTTTCTTCTTCAGCAACTACTATTATTTTGGTCTGTCAGTATCATCTTCATTAATCTGATTTTGTCTTTGCCATTTGAAATCAAGTGAAACTTGTGAATGGGTCAATCAGACGATGACTAAACAATTCTTAATTCATTGCCGACCCTCTATCTACAAATTTAAATATACATCCAATTGCTAGGTGTTTACTATCTAATGTGTATCTAGAAGTTTAAATAATTAAACAACTAATGATTGCCATATGTTCCTTATACCAAAAAAAAAAAAAAATGATTGCCATATATATATGTTTGCTTGTGTTCACATTCATCTCCAAGACCAAGTACAAGCAAGATGGGTACCTGGATGAAGTTAACAGGGTTCGGAGACGAAGCTTAAGTTAACAAGTAGTACGTTGAGCTATATATTGGTTAGTTAATTCTTAAACTGAATTAACGAAATTAACAAGTAATCTTGTACTTTACTTACCGAATCAAGCAAGGAACCTGGAACTGGGAGGAATTGGGAGGTTTTTGCTCTTATATAAAAATTTTGAGGAGGAAATTGTTCAATAAATTAGCGCAAACTAAGGAGGGTGTATTGTATTTGGATTTGTGCAGACTTTTTTTAAATGACAGACTTTTTTTAAATGACAGACTTTTTAAAAAGTCCACAGACTCTTTAGAGCATCTCCAACAAGTTGGTCAAAAAACTTGTGTCAAATTCAAATTTGAATGATGATGTGTTATGGTCATTTTTGACAAATTTTTTGTCCAATGGATTATTTATATTTAAATACTATTTTATTATTTTTCGAAATTTTTTATAACAAAAAGATTCTCTTTCTTCTCTATCTCCTGTTCAGCACTTCAACCCAACCATTTTGGGTCTGGTTCAGAAGCTCTATGTCTTCTTCTTCTGCTTCTCTCTCTCTCTGATTCTCCCCCTCTCCCTCCCTTCCCCCTTCTTCCCCCACCCCACAAAAGCAACCAACCCAAAACCAAAATTTTCCCCTTTTTATGCTCAGACCAAGATCTGCAAAAAGCATCAAAACAGAGAAAGAAAGATTAAAGTTTGAGTCTTGATCAGGAAAGAGCTTAGCTTGACTTTGCAGTAAGGATGGACACAAGCAAGCAAAGCCCAATTAATAGAAGAAGCAGAAAGATATCGAATTATTGGGATTCATTTTGATCTGCATTTGGGTGTAAGATGTTCTTCATTTTGCTTATCTCCATTAAATCACCAACACCAAATCTCAGATCAGAAATTATACTTTGCGAATATTTGCCAGAAATTCATGAACGTTTGCCATAATTGTTTCTGGTATGGTAGGAAGAAATTGAGAGATGAAAATCAGAGAATGATTCATGAAAGGCTTGTCATAAGTGGCTTTGTTCTGGGTAAGACGAAAGAGAGAGACTGAGAGAGAGGTGAAGAGAAGCAAAGAGCGAGAACAGAAAAAATTTGACAGAGTTGGGGAGAACTGTCAAATTTGACAGATTGGTTTGATATGTCAAATCCACGTAGGATTTGACAGATCTGTTGGAGTTGGGTTGCTCTATCAATTCTTACCGTTACCTTGTCCATCTGGCAAAAGACCTCTCCGTTGGAGATGGTCTTAAAAAGTTGATAGACTGTTATGGATTTCTCAAAACCATTGATTTTAGCAACAGACTTTTATTGATTCATGAAAATCTATGTACTTTATTATGAATGACTTCTACAGATTTCCTAAGATATACAAAAAAAAAAAAAACAAATAAAACAAATGCAGCCCAAATACAAAACAAAATAATAACTTGTTGTCTCTTCAATGCTCCAGTATCTTCTAATAGAAATTGACTCAAATAAATGATTGTTAGTCTGTCTAGCAGTTTGTTCTCATTTTAATCTCCCAACAACATAAATATACAATATAGATCACTTGAGTTTATGGTTAATTATTCTCATCAATTTTGTTTTCGCCGATTAACATATATTGTAGCAATATTGGTCAATGTCTTGATCTACAATCAATCAATTGAAATTCAATGGTTCAACATTTTTTTGAACCATAATATAAATTCAAATTAATGAGAATAATTAATTAATAAGATAAAATTTAGTATGGTTCAAGTCTTAGGGTTAGACCACAATATTTGAGTTCTAGGGTTTCATAAATCATTTTTATTTCTATTAGGGTTCGAAGTATCACAATTGAAAAAAACAAAAACAAAAACAAAAATCACATTCAACAACTACAATGAACATGTTGGGTATCAAAAAAGGTTGATATCATAAAAGATCTCTCTAAAAATTACGAAGAGAGATGATGAAGGACAAACTTCTTCGTGCGTAGAGAGAAGAACTTTGATAGACTTTTTTTTCTTTTTTGAAGAGGAAACTTTGATAGACTTTTTGAAATCTTTGGTCTAGAGGCTGGAAAATGATTAGAGTTTGGTATGTATAGTTAACACTACAAAGTCCATGATTTTCTAATTCCATAAGTATGAATGATATTTTGAATACCTCTGTACTTTTATTCATTTTTAAAAGTCCTAATTGAATACCCCTAGATTTTGGTGGAATTCATGAAGTCTTTAAAAATCCTAATTGAATACCTCAAGACTTTCATGGACTGTTAAAAGTCTATATTGAATACACCCAGACTTTTAAATTCCATAGATTTCTTTAAAAGTTCCACTAATTCCATATACAATACACCCCCCTAATACAAATATTGCATCTTGCTTTGACAAGCAAATCAAGCAACCATAACGGCTTATACAACCCTAAAAGGAAAAATTCTTGAACAGTATATATGAAAATAAAATTCATTAAATAAATCGGTCAATCTTTGAAATTTTGACTAAACAAGCTTAGTTGGCAGTTTGGCACATGGGTCTTATAAAAGGTACACATGGTTCATACGTCACCAAAATTCTGTGAGCTTCGAGGATGATACATGTCAAAACTCGAGTAATCCATTGATTGGATGACGCGGAACCATCAATTGTGGAAGCGTCAATTTATTGGTGATTGATTGTTGCTTGAATTAAACATTTAAAGCGGATCAATCGTATTAAACTGATTGATCTCGATGAAAATCAAGCATCAAATACAAATATCAATACGATTAAATTGTTTAATTTTGATTGAAATCAAGTATTAAATTCAAATATCAATCAAATTAAATTGTTTAATTCTGATTGAAATCAAGTATTAAATTCAAATATCAATCAGATTAAATTGTTTAATTCTGATTGAAGTCAGGCATTAAATCAAATCAAAATTGATTGACATATTCCTTAAATAAAATGTAATTAAATCAATCAATTAAAACTGATTGATTTAATTACACAATTACGGAATGTGATTAATGCTATTTCATCAATGCATTCCAAATTGAGGGAGGCGACAACACTATAAATACCCCCTCTCAAATCAAGAGGGGAGGACAACAGACAGACGCAAGCAGACAGAAGAAAGCTCTTCAAAGCTCAGAAGTCTCCCAAACTCGTGAAGAACCATCAAGCTGCCAAATAGCCGGTCTCTTTAACTCACCGACTTCAGACAAACAAAGAAAATCACCTGCAAACTCAGAAGTCGTCAAACTCACGGAAAATCAACAAGCACCAAGAAAACGTGCCAATTCATCCGCCATCAAAGCCATACTCGCCACGTGACACCTCTTGTGGTTCAAGTCTGATCAAGATCAAGCCTCTACAGCCCTTGATCATCCGTCGTATTCAACAAAGTAAATCTTTTACAAGTTCTTCATCAAGCTCGTGGAGAATCAACAAGCACCAAACACACGTGTTGGTTCATCCCTTACCAAAGCCGAATAAGCCCACCACGTGACATCACTGGTTGCCTAAATCTGATCAAGATTAAGCCTCTACAGTCCTTGGTCAATTGTCTTCCTCAAATCGTCAACATAACAAGAAGTTTACACTACAACCGTTCGATTCAAGATCAAGTGCTTGCCACCCTTAGATCATATCACAGTCGAGATCGAATCAGAGGAGATTCTTGTAAAAGAACACCTACAGAGATTGTAACCCTCAAATTCATTAATAAAAAAATATATTATTTTGTACACGTGTCCTTCTTTCATTCGTTGCAGGATTTTCGTGTTTACAACTGTTTAAAGAAAACTAAATTATGAGAAAATTGAGTCGTTCTTTCATTAATAATAGGGGCCTCTATATATAGAGGATTACAAGACATAAAATCAGAGTGGTACAAGGAAAGATAATCATACAATTAATCGAATATCTATGAATATCTCCGAGAATATCTCTAATTTAAAACTCTATTACAACTAGAGCAAGTAACCTAGAGTTTGGGTCAGACACATATTCTGGATTTACTTGAACACTCCCCCTTGTGTCACCCAAACATGGTGCTCCACTCGTTGCCTCATTAAAAACCTTGCCGAGTAACAAAACCCTGTGGGACAAAAATAACCTCGGTCGAATGGGAAAAAGAGCACAACACACCCTTCACGTTTTGAGACTATACATGTAGACATCTCCCTCTGATGTCTGCATCTCCTCCTGATGACTAGGGTCATGGGAGTTTGGAAAACTTCCGCAAACGATGCTACCAACATATTTCTCGAAAGTGGAATTTAGGCAATGACGTAGTAAGGAAGTCTATCACACTGTCCTCAGATCGAATCTAGTTTACTTTGATCTTAAGGAGAGTCTGTTGTTGTTGATTATGCTTGGTGTTGTCGCTTTTGATGTAGCCATGCTTCATTTGTTCAAAACAAGCAGCATTATCCGAAGATGCTCATAGGCTCATCTGTAGTAGACTTCAAACCACAATTGCTCGAACATGCGTAATTATGGATCCAATCCATATACATTCATGAACCACATCATGAAGAGCAATAATCTCTGCATTGTTCAAAGATATAGCGACTAGGGTCTGTTCAGTAGACCTCCAAGATATCATGGTCTTTACCCATGGCGAACACATAACCAGTTTGAGAAGACTTTTGTGCAGGTCAGAGAGATACCCAACATCAGCAAAACCTTCCAAAACACATGTTGTTTTGGGATGGAGATAGTGGACGCAGGCCAGTGTTTGCGGCGTTCCTGGTGTGTGATGGGTCCAAATCCATCATCTCTCTGTAAGGATAAAACAAGCCCATATCAATCGTACATCTCAAGTACCGAAAGATATCTTTTACATCAATCAAATGACGTTATGTTGGTGCAGAGCTATAACTAGCTAACAAGTTCACAACATATGAGATGTCCAGTCTTGTGCATTGAGGTAAGTACAATAATGCACCTATTGTACTTAAGCATGACATTTTTGCCTTTAGCACGTCTTTGTCATCATCCTTTGGACGAAGAGGATTGATTACATGCATTTATATGCATGTAATTGTATCTAAAACACTATAAATAAGTTAATCCTCAAGTCAATTATTATGTAATTAATATATTTTTCTTTATTGTGTAGGAAATAAGCGGAATTGCGGAAATTGAGAGAAAGTGATGGGAAATTGAAGCAAAATGGAGTTTACGAGAAAAAGATGAAATTGCGGGTCCAGTCAACCATCGTAAATGTCAGCGAGTGAAGTGAAACACGACTGCTCCTTTGATGGTGGGTGTGAAAACATATTGAGATTGCGTGAAAGAGTTATATATATATATATATATATATATATATATATATAAATGGAGGGAGAATAGGGAAATAGAAAAAAAAAAAATAAAAAAAAAATAAGGATGAAATTGGCTACGTGTTGCTCTATTAATTAAGCATTGCTTAATTATACTTTGCTGCACCTTTTCTTTTCTCACGCATGCGGCACGAGGGAGCATCAATTTTCTCTTCCTCTTTTGCTGGCGGCTACACACCGAGAGGACATGCACCAATCAATCTCAACCATTAAATTCACACTTTTTCTTCTCCATCAAGGAGGGCCATCCATTTTATCCTCTATTAATTGGAACACATGCAGCATATATATTCATTCTAACCTACAGTAGCCAGAAGACACCACCAAACCCATCCCATCCCTTCTTCTCTCTTCTTCTCCAACAGACCACGACCTCACCTCACCTCATTCCATATACATTCTTCTTCCCCTTCTGCCGCACACCACCACCAAGACCCCAGCTCCATTATACTCTCTCTCACCCTACACCCAAAACCACCCCTCCACACCATTTCTTCTCCTTACCAGATTCATTTTCCTCCTCACTAAGATTTATTTTCCTCCTCACCAAGATCCACCATCACCTCACCAAAATTCCATCAAATCCTCATCAATTTCTCAAAGGATTTCAAGAGGCATCAAGATTTGAGATTAGTATAGTGAGAAGCCATAAATCAAGGCTTGTCATAATTGCTCTATAGCAATTTGTGACGTGTCCTTGTTACTTTTCACTCCTCTTCACCTTTACCTCTTTAATTGATATATATTGTTGTTGATTTGAGGATGGGTTGTGAGTAGTCTATTTAGGAAGCTAGGGTTTGAGCCCTAGCATGAATTTAATGTAATAAATATGTTTTGATTTAATGGTTTTCAATTTCGTGTTTGGCATATGTTCTATTCTATAATATTTGACTTAGATGCATGCTTAGGAGCTTGATTAACTCTTGAATGTGTAGATGAGCATGTCTAGAACGAATTAGGGGACCTAATCACTTCTCTAATTTATGGCTAGGACACTTGTTTGGAACATGGTTAGTTACAATACCAATTTCGATTGCTGTATTGGCTAGTTTGAGAACCTTGATTCTAGGACTCTTCACCTTTTGGTGCAACTAGAGGCCCTACAAGGCTCTAGATTGTCCCAATTGAGTTTCTATGACCCTTGATCCGGAGTAGGAATACCCTTTAAGGAATCTAATGACCCATGAGCCTTGAAAAGCCTTAGGTACGGTTCTTGATGCCACTATGAATTGAATGACCATTATCGGAATATATTTGTGCATTAAATTTGGCTAGGAGGATACCCTAGTGACCTAATTTCCATTTCTTGATTAGTTTCTATTATCTTTAATTTTAATTTTAATTTTAATTTTCAATTGTTAATTTTATTTTCTTTGCAATTAAAAAAATCAAATTTCACAAACCACTTTCATTGTCCATACCATTTGGTTGTGAGTTTCCGAATTTATTTGTGGTTCTCTTGACCAATTTTAGGCTTGGTTGTTCCGAGCCGGGCATGTAAATAGCTTGGTGCTATTTTTCTAGGTTTTGTTTGTTAATTGTTGGTGACTTAGTAATCGGCATAACCAAGGATTAAAGTTAACTTTTCAATCCCCGTGGTACGATAATTTCGGGTTCAAATATTTCCCACTTCTTTGATGACCGTGCCCTTATTGCGCGTAAGTTGCATTTAAGCACACAAATCAAGGATCATTTTCAGGATCAAGACTACGGACGATCATGGGGGTGCTTGAAGGCTCGACTTTGTCAAAATGCCTAAGCATCTATCAACACGACGCTCAAGTTCCAAAACGAGACATAATCGTATTCTCCCAAAATCCTTCATCTCAAACTCAGATTTCAAGTGTTCAGCCGTTTCCAAGTGTTCAGCCGTTTCCCTTAACTCTTTAAGGGCTTCCAATGAAGATCATGTCCAACATGAACCGCGATAGTATCCAAAACTTGTTATGGAAACACGCATACATATACCTTCTCAATCAAATAGTCACTTTAGTGAGCGTTTCAACCTTATTTCAAATATGCTCCTTGGTCTAGAGCCACTTGACTTGGGTAAATGAAGTCCACCATGAACCTTCATGTATATTTCGTATCTAGATTCCCAAAGAGATACATAGTGACCACATTTGTGAGCTGCATGTTCAGTTATTCAGAAACTACCATACTGATAGGGTAGTGGAGTGCAATGACATTCATTACGAGAGAATATGTCTCATCATAGTCGATTCCAGGGCATTTTGTAGAAGCATTGCACCATAAGGCAAGATTGCTATCTCTTTTACTCATCACGCTTTCTAACAAAGACCCATTAGTCAACAGGTGTTATGTTAGGAGGTGTTGGCATCACTGCTTCAAAAACCTTCCTCTTCATTAGAGAAGTCAACTTAACATGGATCGCATCTTTCCATTTAGGCCAAATTTATCTACGCTGGCATTCATTCATCAACGGAGCGTGATTCAATATCATCAAACTCAACAAACTCATGCGCAACGAATTGCGCGATTACATCATCAATTATGATGGAGTTTCTATCGCACGTCTCATGTACACTAGTGTAATTTTCATAGAGCTCTATATTCTCAGGAATATGTTCTGACGTTGAGGCGTCCCCCAATGATAACCATAATCCGGAAGATTCTCATGAGATGGATTTTGAGTCTTGATGATCAAAGGATTGGAATGTTCCAAAGTATCCTTCGAACCCATGGGCTTCCCACGCATCATAGCTTGGGCCATGGCTTATAACACCAAAAAGAGTGGCTCTTTGCCGTTGGTGTCATGCCTATCTCCGTGTAGGATATCACTACGTCCTCTCATAGGGACGTCCATCCTTACAGGCATGTTTGCAGCATATTTGTGTGATCTCGTCACATTAATGAGGATCGACATAAGACATAGTGGGGACATGCCACGATAATTCCTGTCGTTCCTGCTGAACATTCGTATTCTTATCTCCCCCTAACGACGTGAATATTGTCTTAGCAAAGTGACATCCGCAAATCTAGCGGTAAATAGATCGCCTAGCAAGGGCATTAAGTGGCAGGCGATTGTTGGAATCTCAAATCCAACGTAATTGCCCATTCTTCTATAAGGACCCATCATAGAGCACTGTGGCGGCGAAATTGGCACATAAATGGCACACTCAAATATGCATAAGTACTATACTTGTACCCAGTCACTAGCTATAACGCAGAGGTAGATTGAGTGGCGGTAGGTCGTAGACAAATTAGCATAGCTACATGCGATATTGCATCACCCCAAGCGGATATAAGGAAATTGGTGCACATTACTATGTCCGGACTACCATCGTAGTCATTTACGCAAGACCATTTGGGTGTGTACATGGGAATATGATGTCCAACATCAGTCCCATTGCAATAACCATCGAAAGTCCTCGATGTAAACTCTCTAGCATAGTCAAATCCAATTGACTGAATAGGATGATTCGGAGATTAAGCCCGTTGTCATATGATATGTGCTAGGAATGTAGCATAACCAATATTATAAGTGGACAATGGCACAACACATGACCAGCGTGTTTGCGTGTCAACCAACATCATGAGATATTTAAATGTCCGTAAGTTGGTTGAATTAGTCCACAGAATCCCCATGGATTCTATGTAAGAACAGAATGAGAATTTTCATATCCTTTGCATAGGACAGTCTCAGTCCTAATTTCCCTAAGGAACAGGCTTTGTAAAACGAGCAAGAGGCTTTAGAAGCAACCTATTAGGATTGGGCCTGAGCGTCTGAAACGCTATTTGAAGCAAAGTTGGTGATTGCACCATCACCTAGGGTGCCATCACCATGATGGACGCCATCCATGGCGTTATGAATAAGGACTGTGCCAGCCCTAGGGTGGTAGTGGACAGTGGCAGTGCCCTAGGGAGTAGCAGCAGTCACACTTAGTCCATGAATCAACTTTTGATTCATGCTTCATTTTGCTCGAGAGAATGGACATCCACGTGAAGTCTTTAGTAGACGGATCATCATATCAGGACTAGGATGACCTATCCTGCCATGACAAAGTCAATATGTGTTTGAATCCAAGAGATCGTCTCTCATAAATTTATTGGATTTAATAGCTCGAATTTAATAGCTCGAATAGTGACATAGAGTCCACTAAAGAGACACATAAACTTCTCTAAGATACGCCTTTGTTCGCAATTGTTAGAGGTATTGCAAAGGAACTCACTTTCGTTCTCTACATGTGTTTTCGCGTGGAATTCGTTGGCTATTCATAGGTGCGATTTGCCCTAGGAGAGTAAAGAGTTTCTGTGACAGTAATCAAGGTGTCATTTGGCAAGGGGAACTTGGGCTATTCCATGTCCTTTAATTAATATTGATGGCCCAGCCATCACAAAGTAATATGCTCGGAATCAAAATGGTCATAATGAAAAGAACTCGAAATTTTATTCATAAGCCAACAGAGTACATCATTGTCTCTTAACCATTAGGAGAATCTAATCCAAATGCTAGCTAATGCAAAACAAAAGTAGTCGTTTGACTTCTTTCAGTAACTCTAAAGTAAATATGACCAGGTTAGTAGAGAGATGCCGGTGGAGCAAAGCACGCTTAAGTACCACTTATCTCAAAACCTTTCTAGACATCATACTCATTTTGGATGAGCCTATGTGAAGAAAAACTAAACCAATGACATTTACTACAAAGTATATGGCAATTGCCTATTATGGCTTAGTTTGGGATTGCTGTGCTGTGAGGGGAAGCACTTCCGAACTTGCTGTGAGAGGAAGCACTTCCGAACTTGCTGTGAGGAGAAGCAGCTGAGGTGTTTGGTAAACTGTTTTTAAAAGTAATGTGAGGTCCAAAAGCAATTTCTAGGTGTTTGGTAAGTTACAAGGCAAAAGTGTTTTGGCTGGGTATAATTACCAAAATGGTCATACATGCTAAGATATGCTACTAAAATACAAAATTTTATTTTTTGATTGTGTAACCATACCAAATAAAAAAAATTCTCATGTATTATTCTTGAAACCTTGGTTGGACTGAATAAAATATTTACTTTAAACCCTTCAATATGCATATTATGTTTTACTATTACAGAAAATCTCATCTAGAATATTTGGATTAATTTTCCGACCATAGTTCAACCGGAACCATTACACAAAATATATTAAAGTCACTTGAAATTTCACTACACCATAAAGTCTCATTGATAGCAGTCAAAAAACGCTATGGTATCCTACCATAGCGTTTTAGTAAACGCTATGTCAGCCACAGCTATAATAAGTCTAGGGTCTATCATAGCGTTTTTTGGAAACGCTATCAAAAGGTTTACATCTATAGCATTTATGAAGTGATATCGTACAAGTTATCATAGTAATTTATAAACGCTATTGTTATACAATCAACAGCGTTTAATAAATGCTCTTAATACGTTTGCTGTCAGTTTTAACAAACGCTATTATATACTATCCAATAGCATTTTGTGGTGCTACTATCTTTATTTTGTAGCATTTAGAAAATATCATACTTTCGTCATAACAATTTGTAAATGCAATAAGTATGAGTTTAGCTTATAATCTAAAAGAATCAAAATACCAAATGACATTCATAAATCATGAAATTATGCAAGTATTAAATTGTCACGCCAACAATCTTTTTGTACTTTTCCAATGTAGATACAAATCCTACTGAGAAACAAGTCAATATTACTAAACTCATCTAGTACTTCTCCAAAACAGTATCCAAACCTTGCAAAATTTCTCCAAACTGCAAAAGAAAAAAAAAACAAAACTTATCTCAAATTCCATACGAATTAAATACTCATATAAGTTGATACCATTAAGCTGACAAATTATATTTAATCAACCACAGGTATATGATTCTTACATGCAAGTGCTAGCTTTTCAGCCAATGGAATTTCATTGCAATATCTACCGAAACTTTTTACCAAGAGGTTGCTGGGCCATTTTGTATAAATTTCAATGCTCCTTGCTTATAATATTTTGTAGCTGTCATCAATTAATCAAATAAGTTTTAAAATGTTTATATAATGAACAAATCACTTAGAACTACCACAGTCCAAACTAGGCCTTAAGATCTCATAAGATAAATTAGTTGAAACTGTCAAACTATTTATGTGATGTTTCAATTGAAATTCAAAATATGAACCTGTAGCTAGCATAATTGCTAGACCACCTTGCCAAGAAAATAGCTCTTCCTCTCACATAAGATCCACCATCATTTTAACAAACTGCTGCATCTCTTCCTGGATGATAACGAGATATCAAGACGACACAAACACCAATATAAACTACAACAGTCTACAGACTGGTCAACTCAAATTTGAGGAGTTAAATAGGAAAAGAGTTATTCTAAATAGGAAGAGAACATAACAAGGAAGAAGTTAAGACCTAAAGTTCCACTAAGCGCAGACGTAGAGCCCTATGCAAAGATGGAGATAGAGTTCACTAGCTCCCACTAACTTCACAAACTTGACGATATCATATCTCCCTTCAAAGTTGTATTGAACAAGTTGTTCAGAATGAATATCAATACTTCACCAAGAAAATAAACAAATAAAATTCAAGACATATCCACAAGGCAATCGCCCCGGACTAGCTGTGGACAAAAACTCATAGCACACCTGTCCTCTCTGGGGCTTATGACCGCTCCAAAATGCATAAGTCTGGATCACATCCGCCCCGCCTTCCTTACTCTTTGCAATCAAATAAGACCGCATCTGATATTAATGTTAAAAGTATCATCAGAAAAATTAGAAATGCATCCAAGAAACAATCCTGATTACAGAGACCTCTAGTTTCACGAAGACTAAACAAAGCATAAACAAGCAAATCCAAATTTCTAATGAAGTTGTGAGCTTTCTATTCTAAATATCCAATACAAATATTTGGGGTTTGAGTACATATTGGATCATGAAGAAAGAAACACGCGAGCTAATAATACCTCGAAGTCAAGTTTTTATTCAATAAGAACTAGTAATATGCTAAGCAAGCAAGCATTAAACTATTACCCCAACCAATACTAGCCAGTAGGTACTTCTTTTCTTTCTTGTTTCAAATCCCATTTGGGGCTTTCTGTATAATATGGAATCACTAACAAAGAAAACCCACAAGCTAGTAACTCTTTTAAACCAGGTATGTATCTAACAAACACCTCTAACATGCTAAGCAACCAATAAAGCATCAAACTTTTAACCCAAATTCCAAAACGCAATTCAATAATTCAGCAAACCAACAACACCAAGTAATCAAAATCCAAATTAAATCAAAACCCAACTAAGAACAAAGTACCAACTAACTTACTTGACAGGCAAAACCTCCTCAAGCTGGTCCATGGTGTCCAAAGGTCCTTTAAACGAGCTCTGAACCTCACCCTCCGATGACCCATTAGACTCGTCACTGTTATTACCAACCGACGAGGACCTCGAGCTACTAGAGTCCTCCTCCAACTCCAAACGACGATCCTGATCAAACCCTTTTATGTCGTAGATCAAAATACAAGGCATCCCATGGATGAATCTCCCGGACCGTGGGATCATACCATTCCCACTATTCCCATTTCTGTCCAAAGCAATAGACATGATGTGGGTTTTGGTTCAAAGTTTCAGTCTTTGCGAGCTTTGATTTAAAGACTGAAACTTTGGATTGAAAAACAACAGAGAAGAAAAACGAGGACAATTGGGAACTAATAGCTAGTTTCAAAGTTGAGAGCTTTGATTGAAAATCAACATAGAGAGAAAAAAAATGACTGGAATTGGGTATTAATAGCTGGTAAGGAAGAAGACCTACATGAGTTGGAGACTAGGAGTTTTATCTGAATCGAATTCAGGGACTTTAACTATCTACAGAGAAGAAGCATAACCCAGAAGACCCAAAGTCTGGGCAGAGGAATGAGGCGAGGCCGGCGAGAATCTAGGAATTGAAGGACGTCAACAGCGACGAGCTGAAGAAGAAGGCGATCTGAGAGAAGAGGATGGAGAACCAGGCACAGAAGAAGAGGAAGGAGGAGATGTGGAATGATAATGATAATGACGGCAATGAGAGATGAGGAGGACAGAATTGGCAGGAAGTCCAATTTCATTAAACAACAGTGGAGAGCTCCTCCGTGTTTTCCCAAAGCAGTTTTTAAAAGCTACAAATTGTAGCTTCTCAATTTCGGCTTTACAGAGAAGCAATTCCAACCAAAAGCAGCTTTCAAAGATTTTACCAAACACCATGCTCTTGGCCCAAAAGCAGAAGCAATTCCCAAAGCACTACAGGAATCAATCCCAAACTAAGCCTATATCTCTTAGAAAAATAAAGACTTAAACAGAATTGGCAATCTATTGATCCCAGCCAGATTTGTAGTTTTCAACCCTTCACTCTACATCATCTTCTTGATCTTCTTGTTCCACATAGTGAGCTTCTCTTGCTACACAATATGCTTTGTAGGCGGTGATAATTTCTTCACTATCTCTACAAATGTGTGCCTAATGACTGGATACTCCACATCGAGAACATACATCTCTTTGCTCAGACTTCATTGATTGAGGCACTTTGAAATCGTCATTTAGATGGCTCTTAGTGTTGGTGGCACCACCAACATGACTAGAGGCGTTGCCTCCTTTTCTCTTTCCATGTTGAACTCTTCAGTTCTGTGTTCGCCTATTTTGCCAATTACCTTCCCATGTTGAGCAATTATATGGACAAGGATATCCAGAAGTATCCCTAAGATTAGGGTTTCGGTCTTGGCGCCCTTTCTTAGGGGTGCAACTATAATTGGACTCTAGAATATGTTCTGTTTCCACGGATCTTGAATTATAGTTCTTCACAAGAATGTTGTCATTCATAGCTCCAATGAGCTCATGAAACCTTGTGATCCGTTCTGCAGTAACATCCATTCGATAATTCTTAGCAACCATCAATGCAGAGATGGGGAAGGTAGAGAGAGTCTTCTCAATCAACATCACATCTGTGATCTCTTTACCACGGAATTCCATTAAGGATTTAATACAAAGTGCTTCCGAGTTGTAGTCAAAGACTAACTTGAAATCACAGAAGCGGAGGTTGTGCCATCTCACTTCTAGGTCAAGAAGCAGGGAGTCACGGAAATTGCCAAATCTTTCTTTGAGTGAGACCCACAGCCTTCTGAGGTCTTCTTCATTCATACACATGTAGTGGAGCGAATCACCCATATGACGAGACATTAGGATGATGGCTTTCGCCTTATTTGCCTCTAAGGCTGCTCTATTTGCTTCCAAAGTTTGAGCTTGCTCAACAGTTAGCAGGTCCTAGCTAGGCTTGAGAATCGTATCAATGATTCCATCGGCCTTGAGATGTTGGCAGACATCACGAACCCACCTATGATATCCAGAGCCAGTTGTTCCCAATGGAGCAAAGTCGAATTTGTTTTGGTTACTCATCCTGAAAGAGAACAAGAAAAATGCTTAGTTTCAGAGCGGAAAAAGCTACCACGAAAACACACTACAAGAAATTTGGGTATATGCAACGGATTTATATGCAAGGAGTCAAAATTCCTTGCAATTGGTTGACTTATACAAAGAATTTTGTGAATCCTTGCATCTAGCTCTTTGAGTTTGCAAGGAATGCAATAATTCCTTATACTTGGTCTTCTCAAATCTAAAAAATGGTAAATTCCTTGTATATAGATTTAGAATCCTTGCAATTATTTCTGGGTGGGATTTCTTAGCGCTCTCCAAACCACAATTGCAAAGATCTAACTCGCTTCCTTGTTTTTATTTTTGGACTCTCTCAGAGCCTTTATCACTCGACTGACTCTAGTTAGAAAAAGAAGAAACACAAGTTCTCTCTGGTCTTTCTAAATCGATGAAGAATACACCCAAAACACGAAAACCCCAAATCCAACTGTCAGTGGCGAAAATGGGCTAGTCGATCGAGCTAGGCGTGAGGGTGAAAATCGGCCGACTAGGCTAGCTGGGTGGTTCCTAGGCCGGCTGACGGTGCACGGTGAGTCTGGGTTTCTATAATTCTCTTAATTTCTGCATCTGGGTCTTCACTCTTCAATCGATTTATGGGTTCCTCTTAATTTCTGCTTCTGGGTATTCAATTTCAGTCTTCAAGTCTGGGTTTGGCTCGAACTCTATTAGGTGAAGAAGCTTCGATTTCAGTTTTTGACTCGATTTCGGAAACTTCAAGCTTGGTAAGTTGCTGCCATATTTCTTGCTTCGATTTCTGGGTTCGAATTGCATCCGTTACTTTTGCTATACGCTATACATACGACTTTGTTCCCTGTGGTAGCCTATGTACTTTTTTGAATTAGATATAGAAGAATTGAATTCTTTGGTTTAGGATTATTGACATATCTAAAAGTAGGGGTTTGGTTTCGATTTTGATTTTGATTGAAATTGAGATTTTATTGATTTCGATAGGTTATTGAAAGGGTTTTCAAATTTTTATTTTTGCAGGCAATCAAAGAGCTGAGTTTTTGCAGGCAATGGAAGTCTTGCTTTATATATAAGAGATTAAAGCCAAAGTAGCCACCGAGGCCTCTCCATTTTCATTGCTTCAGTCTCTCCAAACTAAAAACTCCCACTCTCATGTAAATACCAATTTCTGATTCTCCTTTATGCTCTGTTTAGCTGCCTAGCTAGGAACAGAAAGAAATATGATTTTGGTTTCACAACACTTGGTAATTCATCCAAGTTTGGTTTCCGATTAAATGTTTCAATTTTCTTGCCTCAACAACTGAAATAAATGAGTATATTTATAGACTATAAACAACTCTCAGGTATCCCGACCTGCAAAACCCATAAGTCAAAACCTTTATATTTAAACATTGTTAGGAAGATTTCTCCAAGGGATTAGATTAGATAATCATATGTCTTCACCTAGCTTTATAATATCTTACTCTTCAAGTTTTGTTCTTATGCCTTTGCTTTTATTGTGCATCTTCCATTGGTTTATGGTTTATATTGTTTGAGTGTTGGTGTTAAACAGAGTTCGTAATTGCTGAATTTAAAGAATGAACTAATGGAAATTGACTTGCAGTTGCAAAGGCGGTACAACAAATTACAAAGAAATGACGTTCTACCAGAGTGGAGGAAAGTTCAGACTTCTTGGACATGAAGTAAAATGTTGGTTGCATAGCACATATCTGTTCCAATCTGGCAACTGTCGTATCTCAAGAAGAAATAAGGTAATAGTGACTTGATTATCTAACACACTTCATATTCTAACTGTTTTTGGCTTTATTTTATCTGACCATATAGTGATATATAGTTACGTAAAACTAAAATTCAGTTGCTTCTAGCTATGAATATCGAAAATAACTTGGTAGTGCAGGGAACAACATATGTTCTGCAAAAGAGAGCTAAACCTAGATAAAGACAAAGTTGTCCTGATACTTCTTTGTTTGAGTCTATCATACCTCTGATTATAAACTGAATTTCAAGGCCAAGTTAGTGTTTAATTGATAAAACGCCAACTGCATGAATTCCTATATTCTGCAAAGGAACAACAAATTTTCTGAATCTGCAGGGAGCGTCCACCAACTTCATTGTTTTTGTGTAATCGTTTTAGCATATGGTTTACTGGTGAGAAAAGTTCTGTGCAAGGTTCTTCAATAAATTTGGAGAAGGGTGCTCCCAAATTCTATCATTTCTGCTAATGAAAGTATTTCCAAAACTTTGACATAGTTTTACCTCAAATCAATTACAACTGCATTCCATCTAATAAATCCCATAGCTAGCGATAAAGCTTTGAGAATCATGCTTTTTCTCTTGCTGAGCAGTTATTTCTCGCACTTTCTAAATCCAAAGAAATATAACATTGACATGGATAAAGCATACAGTGGCTACCGTACGTAGTAATGATATAAACTTTATGTACAAAACATTTCCAGTTGTCTTGGTTGTTGTTTTGTATATTGTATTGGTTATGGATTTCAGTGGTATAATGAAGTGATACCATTGTTGCTTTATTCCGATGTTTCGGTAATGGGTATGTGATTTTTAGAGACTTTCTCTTTCTATTCCTTCTTAGTCAGTCAGTTTAAATTTTGCTAATCCAACTCAACGCAGACGCAGTCCGTTTCATATTTCATTTGCACACTATATATACTAGCTACCTAATGTCAGTGTATATATGTTTTCTACAGATCAATCGACTTTGGTCCAATATTGAATCTTTAATTACCAGCAGAGTTCAAATCTTCCTCATTTGCTTCTCAGATCAACACGGCTCAAACCCAGACTCCATTACAGATTTATTAGTTGAGGTAAATCCCCATTTCCTTCTTTCCAGTTCTTTTTATCCTCGATCATATTTTCATTTTGTGCTCCATCATGATTATATATTGTTGGTTTCTTTAATCCACAAGATCGATCCCTTTTTTCTCTTTTCATTTTGTTTTGTGTTCATATTTTTTTCCTTTATTTGTAGCTGAGAAAGCTGCACTATTTGATGAGTATTTTGTTAACGGAAAGCTGTATCCAAATGTTGATTTCCACTCTGGTTCAGATATAGGTACTTGTCCTTGTATAAAGATATGAAAGCTTGTAGGTTCCTGTTTATAATTGGTAAGAAAGTATTGACTTCTTGTTAAACATAGCAATCGGATTTCCAACAGCGTTCTTCCCAGTTTTGCTTGCCATCCCTCGAATGGCTGGTTACATGGCACACTGGAGAATCCCTGGGTGATTCTGATACTAAGATCATGAGGTCTGCACAGGTTAGTTCAATTATGTGTTCAGGCATCTTGAACATTGTTTTATTTTTATTTTTTCTCGAGTTATTGTAAATGAACTTATATGTCCTAATCATTAGTTACTTCTATGAGTGATCTGCCATGTTTCTGGCCATGCTGTTTCTCAGCTTTCCCATCTTCTGTTATTCAGTTATATATTGGGGAGTGGCTCCGACACTATATGCCATTGAAAGAACGGACACTAAGCAAAGATGCAGACAAATTGTCTCAAGTTTTTGTTTCAAACGCCTCTAAGCGTCATTTGTCTGAATCTGGAACTAGAAGTGTTATGTGGTTAAGTGAAATACTGTTAAATTGCAATTTTTGATGTACAAACAAACTAATTAATTGTTTTTAATTCAATGAATAAAAAAAAATCTGGAATGACAATTGGGGTATTTTCTTTTATTCAGTTTTAAATTTTTTTTTAACTAAATGCAAGGAATTCTCCTTGTATATCAGCTAACCACAGTTAACCTCAGGTGTTAATTCCTTGCATTTGAGATTAATAATTCCTTGCATTTGCAAACTCAAATGCAAGGAATTTTCAAGTTGTTGTATTTGCTCTTTTGCAAGGACTCAAATGCAAGGAAAATTCCTTGCATTTGGGTTAATGCAATGAATTTCCAGCTTTTTACAAGGAAAAAATTCCTTGCAAAAAGCCTTTTTTCTTGTAGTGACATATAAAATTTTTGAGAGTAGTCGCCTCCAAGAAATCCGATTCCAAGAGGTATTGGATTAGATCGAAACAATGACGTAAGTGGTCGATCATAAATTCTCTACAAACTCTAAATTTGGAGATCTCAACAAACTCCAAGCTTGGAGTGAGCACGAACCCCCATAGTTCGGCCTAATTAGGTCTCCTCTATGATAAAGAAAGGGGGGTAGAAGAAGGGAGTTTGCAAGTCCCCGAGAAAAAGAAGAGAAATACAATAAAAACTTCAAAAACGGGAACTAAAGGAACCTTTAAAACATACGTTGAAAAGTGTAGAAAATTGCTGGGAAAAATTGCCGGAATTTGGTCGTCGGAAGTTGTCACAGGAATTTGGTCGCCAGAGGTGGCCTGAGCTTGGCGGTGGTTGGCTGGAATTGTTTGGCAGTGGGCTGCCCTTCATTTCCTGCCGGTTGTGGTTGATTTTTCTCTGGTTCTGGGTTTCTGGATTTAGGAAGCCGTTGTTGACGAAATATTCCGGTAAAATTTGGACTGGAAGGATTCGAACCGGGCAAGAAACTTCTTTTTCTTCTGGGGGCCGGTTCTGTGCTTTTCCGGCCGGTTCCAATGTTGTAACTAGAGGTTCTGGGCTCCTGGGATCAAGAGCTTTAAGGTGTGCGGCAGGGACTAAAAGAGTTTCAAGGTTTTGTATTTGGATTTAGGGTTTTGGCTATTAGGTTTTAGGGTTAGAACGTCATGCTGATAATGTGTTTAAGAAAAACTAAATTGGGAGAGAATTAAGTCGTTCTTTCATTGATAATAGGGGTCTCTATATATAGAGGATTACAAGACAAAGAATCAGAGTTGTAAAAGGAAAGATAATCGTACAATTATGAATATCTCCGAGAATATCTCTAATTTAAAACCCTATTACAACTAAGTCAAGTAACCTAGAGTTTGGGTCAGACACATATTCTGGATTTACTTGAATAATTATAGATTTTTTATTTTTTTATTTTTTTTAATCATCTTTATCAAAGAAAATATGTGGCCTCAGCTCTAGGCACAATGGTCTAGTGGTAACAATGGTAGCAGTTGGTCCGGCCAATGCTAAGAATTAAATGACCCCTTTCCTATATGAAAGAGGGAATGATATTGATTCTCATCCATAAATACTATCGGTCCTAATACAAGAAGGCAAAAGCTTTCGCGCTCTGTGAAGATTCCTTTTCATCTCTTAGCTTCGAGTTCGTATCAAACTATCAATCAATTCGCCATGGCTCCCTTTGTTGCAGAGAGTACCAGCAATTCCATTGGCACAAAAAAGAAAATCCTAGGCCGGAGAAAAGTCGAAATGAAGAAGGTAGAAGCACTTGACCACCGCCACGTCACTTTCTCCAAGCGCAAGAAAGGACTTTTCCAAAAAGCCGACCAACTCAGCAGCCTCACTGGCACCGAAATCGCGGTCGCGGTGGTCGTTGTTTCCGAATGCGGCAGGGTTTTTGGCTTCGGCACCCCAAGCTGTGACGCCGTCACCGATCGTTACCTTGCCGGGTTTTCTTCTAACCAAAATGCCAATTGCATCAGTTGTCAAGACGATATTGGATCTATGAATGTGGAAAGCATTCCTTCGACGAGTTTAAACTGTTCCCAAAATGACAATGTCCATTATCAAAACAATGGCGCCGTAGTCGGATCTATGATAGTTGAAACCACTCCTTCGACTTCGAACTGTTCTCTGAATGAAAACAACGCTAGCTGCTGTGATCGGATGTATGATAGCTGAAACCACTGCTTCGAAGGATTCCCCCATTAGGGTTTTGGAGAAAAATATTTTGGATAACGGAAAGTTGGAATTAATGGCCCCTAATGGCAATGCCGATTATCAAAACGACAATACCGTCGTTGGACCTATAATCGTTGAAATCACGCCTTCCCGTTCAAACTTTCTCCAAAGCGACGGTGTAGTGGTCAGATCGAAGATAGTTGAAACGACTCCTTTGAGTTCGAGCTGTCCCGAAATTAGGGTTTTGGAGGACAATACAATGGGTGATGGATACTTGAATTTGATGAACGACACCGTTTTTCCTGTCAAGCCAGGCGAGTATCGCGAAAGGACTAATGGTGGATCTGAGGGGGGGGGGGGGGGGGGGGGATGAGTGGGGAGATGATTGAGGAGATGATGAAAGAGAAAGACGACGTGCCGGGTTGTAATGAATTCATGACTGCCTTGATTAGGGTTTTACTTCCAACGACGACTTCAAATTACTATACCTCATTGTTGGTTATGGAGGATGAAGATGAACTTCTTATGGAAAATAGAGGGCTGGGGACTTGTCACTTCAACCCATATGGGGATTGTAGGTGTGGTCGTGTGGAGGCATATGCGATTAATGGCTAGAGCGAAATTTGGTGAATATTAGGCCCCGTTTGGAAACAAGATTTGGATGTGGATTTGAATTTCAAATCTGATGCATTTGAAATCTGTAGAATTGAAATACTTGTATTTGAAATTTTATTGTTTGGATTGAAAAAGGATATGTGAAGATTTAAAAGTAAAGATTTAGATTTCGCAATGTTAGATCACAGCATCCAACTTAGCCAAAGTCGACCATCAAAGCAATCTGCACCAATCTGCAACTTAACTCAGATGGGATGAAGTCGGCGGCAGAAGCTCGTCTATCGTCGCCGGAGTCAAGGACTCGTCGGCGATGTAGAAGAAGTTATAGAGCTGAGTCGAAATGTAGAGAGAGAGAGAGAGAGAGAGGTTGTGATCTGTTTTTTATTTTTTTCTCCAGTTGAAGACCTGAAGATTTCAAATAACTATGGTACCCAAGTTATTTGAAATCATCAACTTTTGTTGTCTGAAATCCCTGGGCTGATTTTGGAGAAATTCAAATACCCACTAAATATAGCCAAACGAGATGATTTGGATTTTAGATACTCAAATCCAAATCCTCAACTACAAATCCCTATATCCAAACAGGGACCTTACAGAATTTAGGGTTTTAGAGGGATTAGTAAACATCATATTCTAGTGAATGTAATATGCCTCCAAACCCCTTGGATACGTTTTTTTTTTTTGTAACTTGAGTCATGAATATAACGTATAGGACTAATTTTAGTTTACCCCCCCCCCCTGAGGTTAGGGGTCGTCATCATGTTAGTCCCTCTAGTTTCAATTTAATCAGTAACACCTTTGTACTCTCCAAATTCATCAGCCGCGTCCAATTTTTGGACCTGCGTCCAAATTGACCGTTAAATCTATTATGTGGGCCCCATTTAGGGGGCAAAATGGTAATTTTGAGCTCCAAATTATAAAAAATAATAAATAAATAAAATCTGTTTTTTCCTTCTTTTTTTTCTTTTTTTTTCTTCCTTCTTTTCTTTCTTTATTTTTCTCTTTCTCTTCTCTTCTTTTTTCTTTTTCTTTTGATCTCTTCTTCCTCCTTCGTGTCTTCTTCTTTCTGCTGGGGGATAGCTGGCTGCACTGGTCAGTCGGTGATGTAGGCGCTAGGTGCGCTGAGCGGGGTATGGGGGTGGAGGCGGGCTGTGCAGGCGTGGTGCTAGAGGAAGAAGAAGGCGGTCCAGCCGGAATAGTGCCAGAATCGGGTTGGATCGAAGACGGTGCTGCTGCTGCTGGGCATGCGTTGTTGCAGTAGCGCAGAGGCCCTGCAGGTAGGCTGCTGGCCCGAGGACCGGGTGGGCGGGCCCAGGGTCTGCAGTGAGGTTGGGCCGGGTGTGGGTGTTGGCCGTTGAGGTGAGACCGGTCTGGAGGGGGAGGGCTGGTTGAAGGCCGGTCTGGGGAAGAAGGAATTTTTTTTTTGTTTTTTTTTTTTTGGTGGTGGCGGCACAAAAGAAGAAAAAGTTTTTTTTTTTCTTCTAGGTTTTTTATTTTTTTTTTCGACGGGAAGAAGAAAGAAACTAGAAAATTAAGGTTTTTTTCTTGAGTTAATGACCATTAGATACAAAATCCTACATTTCTTTCCCATGCGCAAGGGACACAAACGCAGTCTCCATGCGGTCAATTAAACTTAGCTACAGTGAGGATTCTATACATTAAGGACAGAACAACTTTTATGAAATTAGAAAAATTGCCACCCCTATATCACGATACAGCTCACTCTAGCCCATATCTCTTTCAAATCCATTTCTCCCCAAAATAAAAACCTCGCTTCCATTTCAGTGGCTAAGCAACAAATCAAGGCTCCGGTGGCAAAGCATCTGGCGAAGCAACAAATCGAGGCTCCGGTAGCGAAGCACCAAATCGAGGCTCCTATGGCGAAGCAGCCGGCGAAGTGAGGCCGTGAAGCAAGCTACTAAGCTAGGCGGCGAGCTAGGGCACGACTCCGGTTTTGTATTGAGGGTCAGTAGCTTTGAACTGGTTTGATATGTTCTTTCTATGCGAAAGTGACGAAATTTGTTTGAGTTTCATAATTTACAAAAAATTTCATGCCTGGTGAGTGGTGATTATGTTCACTATTGAAATTTTTGCTTTCATATTAAAGTTGTGGAGCTCAATCGGGATTGCTAGCTAATTGTTGATACAGTCATAAAGTGGTTTATGTATTTTTGTTAAACGATGTGTTCAAATTTTCAGGGCAGTGAGGTTTTGACAGATTGGGGTTAATTAGTTGTTGGGTTTTGTGCATGTAAACCGTTGTGTTCGATGGTTATCACATTTGGAAGATCATTTTTGAATTTGTTTCTTTTTGTGAATTTGTTTCGTTAGTCAATTAGTCATAATTTCTAATTTCTGCATGGTCAATACCTAGTGTTACATCTGAGGAGCTGAAACTACAGGTCAAGCTGGGTATCCAAAGGATGCAATATCTATTGTTTTTGTGGAATCAGTGTCTATAGTCCTGCTGTGGAATCATAGTTTTAGACTTGTGCTTTTGTATTGAGGGTCAGTAGCTTTGGTTTTGTGTTTGTTAGTTTCTTATGGGATTGGTACTACTAAGGGTCAGTACACTAATGAGGGTCAGTACTCATATTTGCATTTATCCTTTACACAAATTAATCAAAGCAGCATTATGCTAAGCAACATACATGGTAGATAATGCGATCTCTGAAATATATTTATTGTTGAGTGCTATTGAGGATCAGTAAACTACTGAGGGTTAGTGCTACCATTAGAAATCAGTTGAGGTTATTTTTGTAATTTCTCATTAACAGAACAATTCAAAAAATTGGTAGGAAAATGGCCGCATGGGATATGGGCCTTGCGCATGGGTCATGAATAGTACCGCAAGGGAAATATATATATAAAAAAAGGCCTGTTAATGGTAAATATTGGATAAAAAGTGTAGTTAGTGGTAATTTGCTATTTTTTCTTTGGCTATCGGCTTTGAGCGTGCTGATAACGTGTAAAAGTAAAATGTAATTGGAATTGGAATTGGTCTTTTCATTTCATTTCATAGCCCCTTTATATAGGGAGATAATTACAACGGAAATATCAATTACAATAATAACATTAAATGCTGATTGATCCGTAATCCTTACTGATTGATAGTAATCGCTAATTTCTTGATTCTCTCTCCGTCAATTATTTTGACAAAAGCACATAATGTGTTTTTCCTTTAAAATCTAGGTGTTTCTTCGTTTTTTTTTTTTCTCCTATTTCTTCATTTTTTTATTTTTTATTTTTATAAATTTTGTCTTCAACCTCTACACCATAAGTTATAATAGGTTTATAAAACCCAAAAAAAAAATACTCTAGGTGGTTAAAAAGCCGCTCGTTGGTCTACGATATTTGTGTTATATCTCTGGTAAAGCGAAAAATTTTAGGATATATCTGTAAAATATATCTATAAAATATAATAGGTTTATAAAGTAAAGAATAATAGGATATATCCCCAATAAAGTGAAGAAATATCTGTAAAATATGATTAAAAAAATAAATACAGATATTTCTTCACTTTATTAGGGATATATCCTAAAATTCTTCGCTCGTTGGTCTATGATATTTGTGGTACATCTCCGATAAAGAGAAGAATTTTAGGATATATCCCCAATAAAGTGAAGAAATATCTGTAAAATATGATTAAAAAAATAAATACAGATATTTCTTCACTTTATTGGGGATATATCCTAAAATTCTTCATTTAAAAACCTATTATATTTTACAGATATGTCCTAAAATTCTTCGTTTTATCGGAGATATATCACAAATATCGTAGACCAGCGAGCGACTTTTTAACCATCTAGAGTATTTTTTTGTTTTTATAAACCTATTATAACTTGTGGTGTATAGGTTGAAGAAAAAATTATAAAATAATAATAATAAGCGAAGAAACAAAAAAAAAAAAAAGGAAACATATTTTTTTTAAATATAATTTAGAGCTCAAAATTACCATTTTGCCCCCTAAAAGGGGCCCACATAATATATTTAACTTTCAATTTGGACAGAGGTCCAAAAATTAGACACGGCTGATGAATTTGGAGAGTATAAGGGTGTTACTGATTAAATTGAAATTAGAGAGATTAACATGATGACAACCTCTAATCTCGGGAGGGGGGGGGGGGGGTAAACTGAAATTAGTCCTAACGTATATCATAAGGTATCATAAGGCTAGCTTCTACTTATCATATATTCTTTAGTTTTCTCTATTTTTGTTGCTGTTTCTGTTTCTCGTCTTTGATTGACTAGAATTGAATGGAAATAATTATGGAATTTTTCATCTAATGCATACTATAGAGTTGATTTCGTGATCACTGGTAATGCTAGGTTTGGCTGTATTGCATTTAAACTATGCTTAATGCTTAAACTTTCTTGTTTCACCTAAAAATTCTATTTTCTCTTATTGATCATTAATCCATTATCCATCTCAAACTCAAATGTTCTTTTAAGTTTCTTTACTTTTTTTTCTGGTCTTAGTCCGTAAGCATATCCACTTGAATATGTTTCTTTTTTTTTTGGTTTGAAAAAAAAAACAAAAAAAAAAAGGGAATCGGGTTGTTCAAATTCAAAGAGGGAAATGTGGGCTAGGCCTGCCACAGATGTGTGGGCTTTTGCTCTAGATCGAAAGAGGAAGAGAAAAACAAGGTCTTGCTAAATGCTAATCGATACACAGTACTCGTAACCGGTGAGAGTGAAAGAGTGTGATTCAACTCGGTGCGTGCTCGACTCCAACCAGCTCGGTAAGCCTCTCTCTATCCTCAATCTGTTTGAACTCTAACTCCCAGTTGAGATTTCATAAATCCCTTGTGATTACCATCTTGTTTTTTCTCTTTCTTGTCTTGATTCTGGGCTGGGGCAGATGGGTTTTGCTCTGCTGGGTTTGGAGAGTTAGTGTTCCTTATGGGTTTTTAGTCTTTCGTAATCACTTTCTCACACTTCACAATTGCTTTTATATTACGTATGAGTTTCTGGAATTTTAAGAACGTTGGAGCTATTTTTGTTAGGTGTAGGAACTTTGAGGAAAGAGAAATGTCCAGGTTTCGAGCACTGTTGCAAGCAACCAAGAAAGGTATTATATTCCTCTTTGTGTTACTTGAGACATTCTACGAGCATTGCTTAAGTGCTGTTCAGTGGTTCAAGTTTACAGGAGATGTTTGGCTTTTTTCACTTATGATAAATGAACTTAAATATTTGTGTCGTCACTATTCTGTTTCTTGTGCATTGAATTGCAATTTAGCTCTCACATGGAATGTCGAAGACCTGGTGCCTCCCAGTGAGAGATATATATTTAATTTCGGTTCAAAGGAAGAGCTGAAGAAGTGGCATTTATATTCTGATTCTGAATATGGAGGTATATAATTTGGTCTCTCGTTTGTAGGCATGTATAAGAAACGACTAACAGGATTTAGGAATTATTGTGCAGTTTAGAATTGATTCATAGTCAAGATTGTCCCATGTGAGCAATTTTGCTTTTTATCCGTTGATAGACCTGTAGGTTTTATTTCTTTCTTTTTTCTTTTTTTCGTTGATAGATTTAGTGATTTGAATGATATTTTTCACTTTGGATATGTAGTTAATTTCCCTGATAATGATATGCATGTCAATGTCTATTGATTTTGCAGGGTTGTCCTCAGCATCTTTAGAGATATCAGATACTGGAAATGGACTCAATGGTAAATGTCCCATACTTATGGAAGCATATCATAGTTTCTGGAAACCAGTTTCATGCATTATAATTGATGACTTTTACAAATTGCTAAAGTGACAAGGCATGTGAGTACCTTGGTGGCGGAGTTTAGGATACCAATGTAACTTATGAAATTTCAAAGTTTGTGAATCCTCAATAAGCTAGTTGATTATTATGGACTTACTTAATGAATCCATTCTAACTTTTACTTTTTGTATTAGGAATTTTCTCGGGTAACCTTTCTTCTGATTTTGCTGAGGGTTCAAAGTGGAAGATGAACAGGAGTGGCTTTTGTGGAATGCGGTCCAAAAAGGTTGAACAATATTTCCAACATTTTAGGGCTATAAGCTTTTCTGTAGCACTTGTGGTGAATGATTGTTACTGTTTGGCTTTCAAGTATTAGCACCATAATTCTTATCTTGCTTTTCTTGATCTGAATTTCATGTATAACAGTATGTGGTCCTCCTATTTTTCTTGGAAGTTGTTGATTCAACTAATCCTAAAATGAGTGAAGATCTTCTTTTGTTTTTCAACTTCAGACTCAATAAGGACTTGAAAATTGTTGCTTGTATCTTTGATGTGACCACAATGCAGACTCTTTAATTTTTTATAAGATAGACCACCATGCAAACATTGGATTCCACTTCAAATTCAGCACAAAATGATGGAAAGATTTAATTACAGCATACTAGTATCCACTTAAAACTTGTTTGCATCAGTTTGAAATGTATTTTTCTTTGCAGTTTAATGGCTTCATTGATTTGGATGCATATGATACCATATCACTAAAAGTTAAAGGAGACGGAAGATCCTACATATCTACGGTGATTATTCTTTTCTTGATCAAGTACTGAGAGGGGCTGAGTGGATTTGTACCTTCCATATTACTTCCCTTCTTTTTTTTTTTCCAATATCATAAATTATCGTTGGACTTGCATATGCAGATTTATACAGAAAACTGGGTAAATTCCCCTGGACAAGATGAAGATAATTCATGGCAGGCTTTTGTTTTTGTACCAAAAGACAACTGGTACATTGCAAAGGCAAGTTCTACTTACCTCAATGTGTTTTGCTTAGTTATGTGATACTTGGACCTAGCTCTCTCATACAGAGCCATTTCTTGTTTGTTGACTTCTCAAAATCTTTATGCCTCTGTACCCAAAAAAAAAAAAAGGATATATCGTCTGCCTACCTCACAATACTGTTGATCATCTGATATAGAATGAACAAAAAGAAAACATAGCATAACACCAGGACAATCTGACAGCTTATGCATTTGTTGGAGCAATTACAACCTTGTTTTGGGTTAATATATTATTGAATTTTGGAGCTCTGCTCATTTTTGCATCATCTTCCAGATTCCTCTTTCTCGTTATCTACCAACATGGAGAGGGAGTGTTATAGACGCAGAGATGGAAATGAATCCTGCCCGCGTTGTTGGTATGTCTCTCTCAGTGAATGCAGAAGGTGGTGTCCCGGGTGCTAGATCTGGTCCGGGTGATTTCAAGCTTGAAATTGATTGGATAAAGGCTTTAAGAACAGAGTGATTTTGTAAAACTTATGAAACTCGGTTGTATTCAAGTTTTGTTTTGTAGTCACAATTTATATACAAAAAATGAATGCTTCTGCTGCGCTGATTAAGAGAGAGAGAGAGAAAAAAAAAAAAGCCATGCACAAGTAATAAGTTCAATGTCATCAAGTTCTTTTGTTTTTTGGTTTTTCTTCTTTTTTGTTTATATTTTTCTTAAAGGGGAAATCTTAATTACTCTATATGGGTGTGGATAACTACGTGAGCAGTTAGAATGTGGAGAAAATAACTTCATATTTTTTGTTTTGTTTTAGGGAATCAGAAATTGAGAGATAATCGCTGTGTATTCTCATTGATAATAGGGGCCTCTTTATATAGAGGATTACAATGCATAGAATCTCAATCATACAAGGAAAGTAATTCTACATTGATTAGGATTCTAGATCATTCTAATTAAATCATATTACCACTAGGTCAAGTAACCTAGAGTTTGGGCTAAACACAAATTCGGTTTTCCTTGAACACTCTTCCTTGTGTTGCCCAAACGTGGTGCTTCTCTCGTTGCCTCGTTAAAAACCTTACCGAGTAACAAAAACTCAGTGGGACAAAAATAACCTCAGTCGAAAGGGAAAAAGAGCACAACACACCCTTCACGTTTCGAGGTGAACATGTAGACATCTCCCCCTGATATCTGCGTCTCCCCCTGATGACTACGATCATGGGAGTTCAGATAATTTCCACAAGCCAATTCTTGCCACATGTTTCTCGAACGTGGATTTGGGCAATGACTTAGTAAACAAGTCTGCCTCACTGTCCTCAGATTGAATCTAGTTCACTTTAATCTCGAGGAGAGTCTGTTGTTGCTGATTGTGCTTGGTGTTATCGCTTTTGATGTAACCTTGCCTCATTTGTTCAAAACAAGCAGCATTATCCTAAATGCTCGTAGGCTCATCTGTGGTAGACTTCAAACCACAATTGTTCGAACATGCGTAATTATGATCCAATCCATATTCATTCACGAACCACTTCATGAAGAGCAATGATCTCTGCATTATTCGAAGATATAACGACTAGGGTCTATTCTGTAGACCTCCAAGATGTCACGGTCTTTTCCCATGGTGAACACTTAACCGGATTAGGAATGACCTTTGTGTGGGTCAGAGAGATACCCAACATCAGCAAAACCTTCCAAAACACATGTCGTTTTGGAATGGGGATAGTGGACGCAAGCCAGGGTGGGCGGCGTATCTGGTGTGTGATGGGTCCGAATCCATCATCTCTTCGTAGGGATAGAACAATCCCATATCACTCATACATCTCAAGTATCGAAAGATATCTTTTACACCAATCCAATGGCGTCGCGTTGGCGCAGAGCTATATCTAGCTAACAAGTTCACAACATATGAGATGTCCGGTCTTGTGCATTGGGATAAGTACAATAATGCGCCTATTGTACTAAGTAAGGCACTTCTGCCTCTAGGACATCTTCGTCATCATCCTTTCGACGAAGAGGATCCTTTTCAGGATAAGACTACGGACGATCATGGGGTGCTTGAAGGCTTGACCTTGTCAAAATGCCTAAGCATCTATCGACACGATGCTCAAGTTCCAAACCGAGACATAATCGTGTTTTCCCAAAATCCTTCACCTCAAACCCGGATTTCAAGTGTTCAGCGGTTTCCCTTAACTCTTTAAGGGTTTCTAATGAAGATCATGTCCAACATGAACAACGATAGAATCCGAAACTTGCCAAAGAAACGCGTAGGCATATCCCTTCCCAATCAAGTAGTCACTTTAGTGAGCGTTTCAACCTTATTGTAAACGCGCTCCATGGTCTAGAGCCACTTGACTTGGGTGAATGAAGTTCGCCATGAACCTTCATGTATATTCCGTATCTAGATGCCTATAGAGATACGTAGTGACCATATTTGTAAGCTGCATGTTCAGTTATTCGGAAACTACCAAACTGACAGGGTAGTGGAGTGCAATGACATCCATTACGAGAGAATATGTCTCATCGTAGTCGATTCCAGGGCGTTTTGTGAGAAGCCTTGCGCCATAAGGCGAGATTGCCATCTCTTTTTCTCATCACGCTTTCTAACGAAGACCCATTAGTCAACATGTTTTATGTTAGGAGGTGTTGGCATCTCTAGCTTGAAAACCTTCCTCTTCGTTAGAGAATCCATCTTTACCTGGATCGTATCTTTCCATTTAGGCCAAAAACTCTCTACGTTGGTATTCATTCATCAACGGAGCGTGGTTCGATATCATCTGACTCAACAAACTCATGCGCAACGAAATGCGCAACTACATCATCAATTATGATGGAGTTTCTATCTCACGTCTCATGTACACTAGTGTAAGTTTCATAGAGCTTTATATTCTCAGGAATAGTTTCTGATGTTGAGGCTTCCCCCAACGGTAACCATAACCCGGAAGATACTCATGAGACGGATTTTGAGTCTTGATGATCAAAGGATTGGAATGTGCCAAAGTATCATCCGAACCCACGGGCCTCCCACGCATCCTAGCTGGGGCCATGGCCTGTAACGCCAGAGTGCCACTCTCTTCGGCATTGGCGCCATGCCTACCTCCGTGTAGGGTGGCGCTACGTCCTCTCATAGGGACGTCCTTCCTTGCAGGCATGTTTGCAGCATATTTGTGTGATCTCGTCACTTTAATAGGGATCAAGATGAGACATAGCGGGGACAGACCACGACAAATCCTGTCGTTCCTGTTGAACATCTGTGTTCTTATCTCCCCCTAACGACAGGAAGACTGTCTCATCAAAGTGACAACCCGCAAATCTAGCGGTAATGAGATCGCCTTGCAAGTGCATTAAGTGGTGGACAATTGTTGGAGTCTCAAATCCAACGTAGTTGCCTATTCGTCTGTAAAGACCCATCATAGAGTGCTGTGGTGGCGCAATTGGCACATAAATGGCTCACTCAAATGTGCGTAAGTACAAAAGACGTGTACCCAGTCACTAGCTGTAACGCATAGGTACATTGAGTAGCGGTAGGTCGTAGACGAATTAGCATAGCTGCATGCGATATTGCATCACCCCAAGCAGATGTAAGAAGATTGGTGCGCATATACCAATGTTCGGACTACCATCGTAGTCGTTTCCGCGAGACCAATTGGGTGTGTACATGGAATGTGATGTCCAACATCAAACCCATTGCAATATCCATCGAAGTCTTTCGATGTAAACTCTCTAGCATAGTCAAATCCAATTAACTGAATAGGATGATCTGGGGAGGAGTGAGCCCGTTGTCATATGATATGTGCTAGGAGTGTAGCATAAGCAGCATTTATAGGTGGACAATGGCACAACACGTGACTGGCGTGTTTGCGTGTCAACCAACATCATAAAATATTTAAGCGTCCGCAAGTTGGTTGAATTAATCCACAAAATCCCTACGGATTCTTTGTAAGAATAGAATGAGTATTGTCAAACCCTTTGCATAGGACGGTCTCAGTCCTAGTTTCCCTAAGGAACGGGCTTTGTAAAACGAGCGAGAGGCCTTAGAAGCAACCATTAAGTATTTTGTTTAGGTATTTTGTTTAGGCCTGAGCGTTCGAAACGCTATGTGAAGCAAGTTGGTGATGCAACATCACCTGGGGCGCCATCACCATGATGGATGCTATCCATGGCGTGATGGATATGGACTACGCTAGCCCTAGGCTGACGGTGGATGGAGGCGGTGCCCTAGGCAACAGCGTCAGTCACACTTAGTCTAGGAATCAACTTTTGATTCATGCTTCATTTCGCTCGAAATAAATGATGTCCATGTGAAGTCTTTTGTAGACGGATTATCATATCACGACTAGGATGATCTATCCTGTCGTGACAAAGCCAATATGTGTCTAAATCCAAGAGATCTTCTCTCATAATTTTATTGGATTAATAGCTCGAATAGTGACATAGAATCCACTAGAGAGACACATAAACTTTTCTAAGATGCGTCTGTGTTCGTAATCATTAGAGGTAATGCAAAGGAACTCATTTCCGTTCTCTACATGCATGTTCGCATGGAATTCGTTGGCTATTCATAGGGTACGATTTTCCCTAAGCGCGTAGAGAGTTTCTGTGACAGCAGTAATCAAGGTGCCATTTGGCAAGTGGAACTTGGGCTATTCCATGTCCTTGAATTAATATTGATGGCCCAGCCATCGTAGTCACAAAAAGTAATATGCTCAGAATCAAAATTGAGTCATAATGAAAAGAACTCGAAATTTTATTCATAAGCCAACGGAGTACATCATTGTTTCTTTGATCAAAGAAAATCTAATCCAAATAAAAAGTAATATGGCAATCGCCTACATCTCTTGGAAAATAAAGACTTAAACAGAATTGGCGATCTATTGATCCCAGCCAGATTTGTAGTCTTCAACCCTTCACTCTAGATCATCTTCTTGATCTTCTTGTTCCACATAGTGAGCTTCTCTTGCTTCACAATATGCTTTGTAGGCGGGTGACAAGTTCTTCACGAGCTCTACAAATGTGTGCCCAATGATCAGACACTCCACATCGAGAACATACATCTCTTTGCTCGAACTCCATTGATTGAGGCACTTTGAAAGCGTCATTTAGATGGCTCTTAGTGTTGGTGGCTCCACCAACATGGCCAGAGGCGTTGCCTCCCTCTCTCTTTCCATGTTTACCTCTTCGGTTCCGTGTTCGCCTATTTTGGTGGTTACCTTCCCAAGTAGAGCGATTATATGGATCAGAATGTCCAGATGTATACCTAAGATTAGAGTTTCGCTCTTGGCGCCCTCTCTTAGAGGTGCGACTATAATTGGATTCCGGAATATGTTCTGTTTCCACTAATCTCGAATTATAGTTCTTCACAAGGATATTATCAGGCTTTTCAGCGACATTCATAGCTCCAATGAGCTCATGAAACCTTGTGATTCGTCTTGCATTTACATCGATTCGATAGTTCTTAGCAACCATCAATGCATAGACGGGGAAGGTAGAGAGAGTCTTCTCAATCAACATCACATCTGTGATCTTTTTACCACAGAATTCCATTAAGGATTTAATGCGAAGTGCTTCCGAGTTATAGTCAAGAACTGTCTTGAAATCATAGAAGCGGAGGCTATGCCATCTCACTTCTAGGTCAGGAAGTGCTAGGAGCATTTTAATGCGACGTTTTAACTGCATTTCCTTACATTTTTCTGCGCCATTTCCTTGAAAAATCTCTGTTTGGAAAGTTTCCATTCTTTGATTGGGAAAGTTTCTTATTGTAGAAAGTTTCCATTCAGTAGTTTCATTTCTCATTTCTGGCAAGTTTCCATTTTTCAGTTAGGAAAGTTTCTTTTTCATTTTTAGAAAGTTTCTATTTTCAGTATTGTTTCATTTTCAGGACCTCCGAGCTAAAAAAGTGGAAATGGAAATGACGCACGAATGGAAAGAGGAGCTTGCACACATCAAGACGAACGAATATGAGAGAAAACGGGCCACACAATTGAGCAGAAATGAAGAAATAAGCTTTCCTAGTCCAACCAGGAAATCCTGCAAATGGAGGAAGGCTTCCCTAGCAAGTTTCCAACGCAACCATGAAAAAGAATGGAAAATAATGTGTTTTGCATTGGAAGATGAGAAGGCTTGAAGATGAAGCAACGAGGCCAAGAAACTTTGGATTTTCGGCAAAATGGATCAAGGCCCATCAAAGCCCATGACATTAGGGTTTGTGACGCATAACCCTAACCCTAGGGTTGTATTGCCGTGAAAACCAAAGGGGAGAGGAGAAGGTGGCGTTGAAAATCAAAAGAAGAATAAAAGATTACGCAAGAGATTTTCTAGGGTGAAGTTTATGGAAAGAATGCATTCCTAGAAACCCTAAGCATGCTTTGGCCGAAAATTTCAGAAGAAAATCAGAAAATATTCAAGGGATTTCAGCAAGAATTATTAGGGTATCTTCTTGGAGTTTTATGATTGGTTGGATGACACACTAGGGCTTACTTGGCAATTTCTCATTGGTGGAAGCTATGTGGAATTATTAATTTAATTCTTGGAAGAAAATCAGAAAATTCACGGCTTGGAGACCAAGCATAGCCGTCCCTATATAAACTCCACACCCCTAGACGTCTCACACCACACACAATTCAGAAATTCTCTCTACGCGCGGAAGCTCTCTCCATTCTCTAGTTCAACCTTTGGCGTTTTCAAGCAAGGAAGGAAGAAGCAAGACCAAAGCCGTGAGCATCATCATCCATTCCACCTTGAAGCCATTGCACTTGAAGCTTGCTTTCAAGTTTCATTAGTTCATCATTCGAATCATTCATCCATCTCTCCATTCACGGTGTTATTCAACCTTCTTTCTTGTAATCACTTTGATTCTCCTTGTTTGATTTCGTTAGAGATTGTTCTAGTTAACATTGATGTGTTGAACAGGTTTATATTCTGAAATTTATGATTGAATAAAGGATTTCGATTCATACTTTGTGATTCCAAAGTTGCTTATGTGTGATTGTTCGATTGAATTTGCTTTATAGATAACTTTTATATTTTAATCTTATGTGGTTCGAAACACTTAGGGTTTGATATGAATGGTGCTAGATTAAGAACATGATTCAACTTTTTGTGTTGTGAACTTAAGTCAAAAGTAGTAAAGGTTTTGGACAAAAATCGAATTCAATTGAAGAGGATTGCAATTAGGTGAACTTATTCATACTAAGTTGTACACTTGAGTTGATAGCCTTTCTATGTGTTTCATGCGTTGAACATGTCATGATTGACTAGCTTTCTAGGGCTTGATTACATGTTTGATAGGATTAATCTATGTGCTTTCATTTATATTAATTAGCATTGAAAAGTAAAATATGGGAAATCGTTTGCTTTCGAATGTTTCACATGATCAACTCCTTTCACATGACTTGGAAGAACAATGTAGGGTTATTTCGAATTCAATGATAAACTCGATTTGATCTTTGTTTCTACATTTCATTCTTGTATTTGTGTTTTGTTTATACTTAGTTTTAATTCTTTAATTTTCGAAAAACCAAAAACCAAAAACCCCCTAATTTCGTGAAATGTGTTTATATGTGTGAATATTATTTGTTTTATTTTAATTGTTTAAATTGTCCTTACATTGAAAGGTGTACCCTCAATCCCCGGAATAGAACGATCCCTATTTGCTTATACTACTAATGATGTTTAAAGGGTTAAATTATATGCTTGCTTTTAGCTACATCAATTTTTGGCGCCGTTGCCGGGGATTGAAAAATCACTTGTTGAAGTGTGAATAATAGTTGAATATATTGTTGTTTTTGTAAATATCTTATACATGTTCATATTGTGTTCGAAATTAGTAAAGTTAAATACTTAGGTTGTTTTTATATTATTGAATATGAGTTTTTGTGATTGTGTAAATTAAAGACGGAATAGGTGAAGTCGTGTTATTAATATGACCTAAACCCCTTATTGGTACCTAGCTCAGGTCCCTTAAGGTTGAGGGCGGTCTTTATTAATATTCATGAACTGTCTTCGCACCTAGGACCTTTTTCATCTAAGTAAGTATAGTCTATGTGGGATGGTGTCTAGGAAGGGGACAACGTTCATAACGGGTTTTGAATCCAGAAGTGCTTACAAATGGGCCTAAACCACATTGTGGGAGTAGCTCATGCCAAAATATTTGCCTCTTGTGTTCGCCCCCCCTACCTGCCATTTCAGTAAGGTTGCCTAAAGGATGTAGGAGGAACTTTGTGTCTAGAAGACTATACTTGGGCCGCACGTTTCTTGATTTACCACTTGGAATGTAATTCGAAATCAATAATATTATAACAAACGAAAATGTTGTGATGTACTAAGGTATATGGATTAAAACATCGTCTTGAAAGGGTAGCTATTTCAGTCCTATTTGCACATCGAATCCCTGTTCCCGTACCTAAGTGTTGAAAAATAATTGTAAAGAAAAAGAAGAATGGCAAATATGTTTGTACTTAAATCGTAAAAAGAAGAAAAAGAGAAAAAGAGAAAAAGAGAAAAAGAAAAGTGACGTTTATTTGTTGTCTTGTGTGAAAAATTTTGTATCAAATGTGTCTAATCTTGTTAAACAAAAGAAAAGAAAAGAATTAATTGTAAATATCGTTAAATTCTTGATTGTTATAAGTGTGTAAAATCGTATGAGTAGATAAGGGCCCTTTTGTTAATATTGGCCTTAACCCTTCATTAGTGCCTTTCTGAGGTTTTATGAGGTTGAGGGCGGCTTTTATTAGCATTTGGAGAACTGTCTAACACATGAGTTATTTCCAAGCTGAGTAAGGGGCATATAGATGGTGTCTTAGGTTGAGACCCTGGGTGATGGGTTCAATTGGATCTCAGAGATACTACAGACTGTGCGTAAACCACAATGTGGGAGTAGCCTCCGTAGTATCACCAAAATGAGTCCTCCCTCTCACTTACCTCTTAATCTGGCCATCTAGCCTTCTGAAACAAAGGAAAGCAACTTATGTCTAGGCGACTATCCCTAGATCGTATCTCACCAATAGTAGTGGTTTCTATTGGGCTCGACTTACAACTTGTAATCAATTGAGATATTAACTTTAGGACAAAATACTGTTTACTCCCTACTTATAGGGTCTCGACGTTTCAGTCCCTGACGTTTCAATTTCACCTAAAAAGTCCTTGAACTTTCCAATTTCACCTAAAAAGTCCCTGCCGTCAATTTTCCGTTAAAAAGTCTGTTATCTTGCTGACGTGCACTATTTCAACAGTAAAATGACTATTTACCCTTACTGACCCAAAAAAAAAAATTTACTCTTTTTTTTCCTATTTTTTAAGTTTGTTTTTTTTTTTTTAAAACTCTTTTTCTCTATTTTTTTAATTTTTCTTTTTATTCCTACTTTTTTTTTAACTCTTTTTTCTCTATTTTTAATTTTTCTCTTTTTTTTTAACTCTTTTTTCTTATTTTTTTAATTTTTCTTTTTTTTTCCTACTCTTTTTTTAACTCTTCTTCTTCTTTTTTTATTTGTTCTATCTTTTTTTTTTAACACCATTTTCTCTTTTTTTATTTATTTGTAGCTCTCCTTATATATATATATATATATATTTCTTTCTATTTTCTATTTAGCTCTTCTTCCTCTTCCTCCTCTCTGCTCTTCGGCCTTATTTCCTCCTTCTTGATCGCAGCTCATGTTTTCGGCCACGCTTGGAAGCCGGAATGGTCGGGTTCTCTTCCCTTCAGATTCCGGCCCCTTTGGTGTTGGAGCTATATCAGAAGCTTTCTCTCAACGTCAATAACGTTTCTTTGGTGTTAGTTTGCTGAGATGATGAGCCAATACAGATTCAAAGAGGATAAGATATTTGAGTTTTCCTGCGAGTTTCCTTGTTTGGTCTATTTGGTAGTTTCTGATCGTACATTTAGAGAGAAATGTTTGAACTGTTTTGGCACCGAAGAAAGGGAGGTGGCACGTGAATTGATTTGATTTGGGTGTGCTCCGATTTGGTTTGGAACCGCTGTATGGATAGTGGGTGATTAGGAGAGGTGGTGATGCTTGCTAGCATGACAGGGATGATGGATGGACAGTGGAATGGTCAACACTTGCTTGGAGCGGCGGCACGCCAACGGTGATAAGGAGAGGTGGTGATGCTCGCCGAAAACTGGAGCTGAGATCAGGGAGGAGGAAAAGAAGGCCGAAGAGCAGAGAGGAGGGAGAGGAAGAAGAGGTAAACAGAAAAGAGAAAGAAATAAAAATAAAAAAAACAAAAGAGAGAGAACAAATAAAAAAAAGAGGAAAAAAGTTTTTTTTTTTAAAAAGAGTAGGAAAAAAAAAAAAGAGAAAAGAGAGTTAAAAAAAAAAAGAGAACAAATAAATAAATAAAAAAAGAGAAAAGAGAGTTAAAAAAAAGAGAGAGAAAAGAGTAAAAAAAAAGAGTAGAAAAAAAAAGAGAAGAAATTAAAAAAATAGAAAAAAAAAGTAGGAATAAAAAAGAACAAATTAAAAAAATAGAGAAAAAGAGTTAAAAAAAAAGAACAAACTAAAAAAATAGAGAAAAAAAGAGTTAAAAAAAGAAAAAAAAAGAGTAAATTTTTTTTTTTGGGTCAATAAGGGTAAATAGTCATTTTACTGTTGAAATAGTGCCACGTCAGCAAGATAACAGATTTTTTAACGGAAAATTGACGGCAGGGACTTTTTAGATGAAATTGGAAAGTTCAGGGACTTTTTAGGTGAAATTGAAACGTCAGGGACTGAAACGTCGAAACCCTATAAGATATGGAGTAAACAGTATTTTGTCCTTAACTTTATTTGTAAAGATAATAACACACTTGAACATAACCTCCACATGTAATGTGTGTTGTTTGTACATTTTATACTTGTATAAAACGTCTTCGTGGTATATTTGTGAAGTTGCGGATTTTGTAATTTATACTTCTCTTTATACTTGTATAAATCGTGAATAGTAAATCATGAATAGTGATCATGAATAGTGACGTCTATGTACAAATCATTAACTTGCATTCACTTCGCTATACAATTTACTAACTTCTCTAATTTTTAATGATGTTCAGGATTTCTATGAATGACCGAGCCTTTAGACCTTCTACAGTCAAAGAAATTGAAGCAAGGCTCGCTCGTTTGAAGAACCCTTCACTTTCTTGAGTACAAAAAGCCCTCTTTTCCGACATACAAGGAATAACACAGTTAACGATCAAGGGAGGAGGCTGTTTCCTTGAAGGGTCCATATCACCTAGTGTTTCATCAAACTCACTTACACCTCGAATTCACCACCTGGTTCACCACCCCCTGAAGAAAACGTGTTAGAATGGCCTCTATTAGAAACTCTCTTCATCTGTGGTCAAGAAGGACTCCCTACAAGTATTGTGTACCCTGCCACCTGCTCCAGGAAAGACTGCGGATTTTGAGCTGAGAGTGGATTGCTTCATAGACGTCCAACGTTCCCATGGCCTCAATATGGAAGATGCCAACAAGCATCTTAGGGAATTTCAAGTCTGTTGTGTATCAACATGCTTACCACAAGGAGCGGATGAGATATCCTTAAGATGAGGCATTTCCCTTTTCTTAGCTGACCGTGCCAAAGATTTGGCTCTATGAACTTCCCTCTGGACGAATTACTTCTTGGAACACTATGATGAAGGCATTCTTAGAGAAGTACTTCCCAGCTTCCAAGATCATCACACTCAGGAAGAAGATAAGTGGAATCAAGCAAGCTCAAGATGAATCTATTCTGCTTATTATGAGAGGTTCTCATCCTTGATTGCACAATGTCCTCAACATCATGAGAAGGAAGAAACCTTGCTTACTTGTTTCTATGAAGGTCTCCTACCCTTGGAACGTGACATGCTAGATGCTGCAGCTGGGGGAGCCTTTGTAGACAAGTCACCTACTGAAGGGCGAGCTATGATTGAGAATAGAGCAAAGAATGCCCAACAATATGAGGGTGTGGGTCTCACAACTAGGAAGGTGAGTGAGATAGGTACTTCGGTCATTGAGGATAGATTGAATAAACTCACTCTTCTCATGGATCAAGTTGTGAATGCCAAGGGGATATTGCAAGCTTGTGCAGTATGTTCTATGCAAGGGCATGTGACTGATCAATGCCCTCAGTTATCAGAGAGTGGAGGATGGGAATCATTGAATGCTATTGGAGGCTACCAAGGAAATCATGGGGGTCCACAACGTCCAAGATATGATCCTTACTCGAATACCTATAATCCTGGATGGAGGGACCACCCCAACTTCAAGTGGGCAAACAATGAAAATACTCAGAATCCTCTTGGAGGAAATTTCCAACGTCCTCAAGCACCACCATCTTTTCAAGGGCCATCTTTTCAAGGACCTCAAGGACCGCCATTCCAAATGCCTTACATGCAGAGCCAACATGCTTCAGGAAGCTCAAATCAAAGCGTTAACTATGACAAGATGTTTGAAGCTCTCACCAGTTCTACTCAGGCCTTGGTTCAAGGACAACAGACCCACACCAAAGACATTGTAGATCTTAAGAACCAAATGGGTCAAGTTGTGAACTTTATGAGCAAGATTCATGAAACTAGGAAACTCCCTAGTAACACCATACGAAATCCTAAGGGAAATGTGGAGAATGCATCGTTGGTGACTATTAGGAGTGGAAAGGTGTTTGTGGATCACCCTATGAAAGCCAAGGAGGCTCAAGTGGCCATTGAAGTTGAGGAGGAACAAGAAGCTACCAAGAAGAGCCTTGAAAAGGACCCTGCAACGTCCCAATAAGAGACTAGGACGTCCTCCCCTTCTAAAGCAAAACCGAAACCTAAAGGTAATGATTCTAACTTGTCTAATTCGGTTATTGGTAACCCTTCTTCGTCTTGTATGCCCTTTCCACGCAGATTTGCTAAATCGAAGAAGGATGAAAGTGACCAAGCTATCTTGGAAACTTTCAAGAAGGTGCAAGTTAATCTACCCCTCCTTGAGGCTATCAAGCAAGTGCCTAGGTATGCTAAGTTCTTGAAAGAGCTTTGTACCTCAAGGAGAAATAAAGGTGAGAAAGAGGTAGTAAGGGTAAGTGAGAACGTATCTGCCTTATTCAGAGGAAACTACCCCACAAATGCAAGGACCCTGGAAGTTTTACTATTCCATGCACTATTGGTAACTCTAGGTTTGAGAATGCTATGTTAGACTTAGGGGCATCTGTGAACGTCATGCCTTTCTGTTTATGAAACCCTAGGTCTAGGTGAGTTCAAATCTAATAATGTTATCATTCAGTTAGCTGACAGGTCTAATGCATACCCTAGAGTTTGTTGGAAGATGTTCTTGTGCAAGTTAATCATCTTTTCTTTCCAGCTGACTTCTATGTGTAGAGATGGAGGACTCTCCTGTGAGTTCAACACCATTGCTTTTGGGTCGCCCTTTCTTAAGGACGGCCAGGACTAAGATTGATGTATATGATGGTTCTCTCACCATGGAGTTTGATGGTGACGTTATTGGCTTCAACATATTTGAAGCCATGAGATATCCTCTTGATGCTAACGATTGTTTTCTATTGATATTCTTGATGATATCTTGCACAGGAAGTATTTGAGATCATGAATGAGGATACCTTGGCCACCACACTTGAACAAGGAGTGGGCTACACCAAGGATGGCGTCACACTCCATGAGGATGCTCAAGGAAACATGTGAGGACGAAATCATTGCTAATGTGTCCTTCCTTGAAGCATCATCCTTTGTAGGTAAGTCTCCTCCACCCTTGTCCATTCAGTTATCTGCTAATAAGACTTTACCTTCAGTGGTTCAGGCACCAGAACTTGAACTTAAAACTCTACCAGACCACTTGAAGTATGTCTACTTAGGAGACAAGGAGACTTTACCAGTGATAGTGTCCTCCTCTCTTACTTCTTCTCAAGAGGAGAGATTGGTGGAGATGTTGAAGCAACACAAGACCGCCATAGGATGGACATTGGCGGATATCAAGGGAATAAGCCCTACAACTTGCGTCCATAGAATACTTCTTGAGGAGGGGACAAAACCCACTAGAGAGGCTCAACGTCGTCTCAACCCTCCTATGATGGAAGTTGTGAAGAAGGAGGTCATCAAACTCCTAGATTGTGGCTATCTACCCCATTTCAGACTCCAAATGGGTGTCCCCAGTTCAAGTTGTACCCAAGAAGTCAGGAGTACTGTTGTGAAGAATGCAGAGAAGAATTGGTGCCCCAAAGGACAGTTACTGGCCACAGAGTTTGTATTGACTACAGAAAGCTCAACGCAACAACAAGGAAGATCACTTTCCTCTTCCATTCATTGATCAATGCTTGAGCGACTGGCTGGACATGATTACTACTGCTTCTTGGATGGCTACTCAGGCTACAATCAGATTGCCATAGCCAATGAAGACAAGAGAAGACGACATTCACTTGTCCATTTGGAACTTTGCTTATCGTCGTATGCCTTTTGGACTATGCAACGCCCCAGGTACCTTTCAAAGGTGTATGGTAAGTATTTTTCAGATTATATTGAGAAAATCATAGAGGTATTCATGGATGACTTTTTCTGTTTTGGAAAAAGCTTTGATGATTGTCTTAATAATCTGGAAATTATCTTAAAGCGTTGTGTGGAAACTAACCTTGTTAAATTGGGAAAATGCCATTCATGGTTAGACAAGGTATAGTTTTAGGGCATATTGTCTCTTCTAGGGAATTGAGTTGATAAAGCTAAGGTAGACCTTGTGCGTTACTTACCCTCTCCCACTTCTGTGAGAGGTTCGATCTTTTCTTGGCCATGCAGGGTTTTACAGGAGATTTATCAAGGATTTCTCCAAGATTTCGAGACCTCTATGCCAACTTCTCCAAAAGGATGTGGCGTTTGTGTTTGACAAGGAGTGTCAAGAGGCTTTTGACAAGCTCAAGGAACTATTGACGTCTGCCCCTATCATGTTACCTCCAGATTGGTCCTTGTCCTTTGAGTTGATGTGTGACGCCTCTGACTATGCAGTTGGAGCTGTTTTGGGGCAAAGGAAGGACAAACGACCTTATGCCATCTACTACGCCTCAAGGACTCTGAATGATGCACAACTGAACTACTCCACTACAGAGAAAGAGCTCCTTGCAGTTGTGTTTGCCCTTGAGAAGTTTCGTTCCTACTTACTTGGTACCAAGGTGATTATTTATACTGACCATGCAGCTTTGAAGTACTTGATGACCAAGAAGGAGGTGAAACCAAGGCTCATTAGATGGATCCTACTCTTGCAAGAATTTGACGTTGAAATCAAGGACAAGAAGGGTAGTGAAAACGTGGTAGCTGACCACTTGAGTCGTTTGGTGCACGCAGAAGACCCTCTCCCTTTGGTGGAGACGTTTCCGATGAACAACTCTTTGGAATCCAGGTAAGTGAACCATGGTATGCGGATATTGTGAATTACATGTTTCTAGGAAGATTCCTGATACCATGTCACGTGCTCATAGAGATAGGCTTAAGAAAACTGTTAAGCAATATGTTTGGGATGAACCTTATTTGTGGAAGTATTGCTCTGATCAATTGATTAGGAGATGTGTGCCTGAACATGAACATAATGCTATACTTTCTTTTTGCCATTCTAAAGCATGTGGGGGTCACTTTGGGTCTAAGAAAACTGCGTTCAAGGTGTTAGAATCTGGGTTCTTTTGGCCAACGTTGTTTAAGGATGCTTATGCATATTGTTTGACTTGTGATAGATGCCAAAGAACTCGAAATCTAAGCTCTAGAGATCAAATGCCTTTGTCTAATATCATAACTGTTGAAATATTTGATGTCTGGGGTATAGATTTCATGGGACCTTTTCCTTCATCTTTCGGATTTCTCTATATCTTGCTTGCTGTGGATTATGTGTCGAAATGCGTGGAGGCAAGAGCCACTCGAACTAATGACTCTAAGGTTGTTGCAGATTTTATCAAGTCTAACATCTTTAGCAGGTTTGGCATGCCTAGAGTTCTCATTAGTGATGGTGGTTCCCACTTTTGCAATCGAACATTGAGGCTCTCTTGAAGAAGTATGATGTGACACATAAGGTTTCTACACCTTATCACCCCAAACAAGTGGGCAAGCTGAGTCTCTAATCGTGAAATCAAGGGGATATTGGAGAAGACTGTGAATCCTAACGAAAGGATTGGTCCTTGCGTTTGGAGGATGCTTGTGGGCCTACAGAACTGCATAAGACTCCCATAGGTATGTCCCCATATCGAATTGTCTATGGCAAACCTTGCCATTTACCTGTGGAGTTAGAGCACAAAGCTTGGTGGGTTGTGAAGCAGTTTAACATGGATCTAGATGAGGCTGGGCTTCATAGAAAATTGCAATTGCAAGAGTTAGAGGAGATTAGGAATGATGCCTTTGAGAGTGCCAAGATTTACAAAGAAAAGACTAAGGCATTCCATGATAAGATGATTCGTAGGAAGACTTTTGTTGTGGGACAAAAAGTCCTCTTATTCCATTCTCGTCTTAAACTCTTTCCAGGTAAGCTTCGCTCTCGTTGGATTGGACCTTTTGTTATTACTCATGTGTTTCCTCATGGAGCTGTGCAGATAAAGAGTGAACAAACAGGTAACGAGTTCAAAGTGAATGGCCATCGCCTCAAGCCCTACTATGAGACGTTTGTGGAGCATGATGTGGAGGATGTACCCCTCCAAAACGCTCCCCAACCTGAGATTTAAATGGAGGTACAAGTCTAGGCTGAAAGACTATAAACATTAAGCGCTGCTTGGGAGGCAACCCAATTCCGAAGTAGCTGTGCAGGAGTCTACACACGCAGATTTGATTTCTCTTTCCCTACTTCTCTTTCTTTTCATGTTTTCTTTTTGAATTTAGTCTCTATTTTCGTAAATGTCTACCCTATATGCTTAAGTGTTTCATTGTATGCTTATGATTGATTACATTGAGGACAATGCAATATTTAAGTGTGGGGGAATGGATTTATACTTTTATCTTGAGTCATATATATTGAAAAATACAAAAAAATCGAAAAATGTCAAAAAATTTAAAAAATTTTCGTTGCTTTTGTCTTTGTTTTGAGTCTTAGGATGCCTTTTAACTGTCTAGGATGATTCTATATCTTTGAAATCATGACTAAAAGAGGATCACAAATTGAGATGACTTTAAAATGGTATTCTTTGGTTAATTGAGATATATGAAAAATATGTGCCTTGTAGTGGATATGGATTTCGTGACTTTGGTACAGAATATGAGCATGTTAAGATGAGTTTTGATTCATATAAACCATGTGAGATAATTGAGCCATGTCCCTTTTTCTTAGAGTGAAATGAAAAATATATTCTTAATTTCTTGGCGATGTTTTGATGATCTCGTTAGTCTTTCATCTTGATTGACTACTTGCCATAGATTAAGTTTGATGGACTAGAGAATGCTAGAATTCACTCTTGTGCTTGTTGAGACGTTATATCAATACATGGCCCTGATTCTGGAAGGGATAGAGGCACCCTAGGAATTACCACCATTGCCAAATGAACCTGTGTCCTTATTTGTGCCCGTCGTGGGACTCCCCTAGATAAACCCCTTTGAGCCTACGTTAAGCCTTTTCTTTCATCACCCTTAAAATCCTTAACCTAAAACTTAGTATAGCTATAACCCTACCCTTTGTTCTAAGAACTTAGTGGAGCTAAACTGAGACTTACTTGAAGATTTTTGGTGTCCATAATGAAGAATAAGAAGAGGTGAAAGTTCAAGTGTGGGGGTAGACTTGTCCATGAAAGAAAAATGTATGAAAGAGCCGTGGAAAAAGAAAAAGAAAAAGAGAAAGTGTGCGGCTAAGAAAAAGAAAAAGAAAATATGTCTATGGATTTTAGTCCCCCATACTTGGTGAGTTTGGAGTTTACTTTGAATTGAAGGCCCATTACAGAAAAATTTGGCCTTTGTCCAACTCACTAGAGACCAAAGGAAGTTTAGAGTGAAGTTTGGGCCCAACATGAAGACATTAGGCCCCTTTATAACACCCCCATGGGAAAGTGACGTTTTTGCATACTTGGTGGATTTCTAGAAGTCTCTCTACATTTGCATGAGCTCTACTAGGTTTTTAGAACACTTTGTTAAATTCCTTATCCCTTGTTTCTTTAAGACCTTGAGCCATGGCCCCATTACAACCCTTTGATAAGACCTTCTTGATCCTTAAGATGGGACAGCCCTTGATGTGGAGATGAGTTACAAGAGTTGAACCTATGGCTTGGGTCCATCTGTGCAAGTAGTTGGTATCTTTCATGAGATCTTTAAAAGAAAAATTTATACTTGTGCTTTCGTTTCTTACATTATGTGATATATTTGCTATCTTTCACATATACTTGAGTGTATAAGCTTTTAAGCATTGCCATGATCTGAGAGAAGAAAGAGTGGATATACCTTGTGAGGATTGAATCAAACTTGTTTGAAACATGCTTAACAGAACCCATCACCATTGTTCCAACCAAGTCCTACTTGTATATATGTAACTTATGTGTTTCAATTAACTCTCGAATGCCTAAACATTGATTCTTGGTGAAGTGCTAATCTTGGTGTTGTAAAAGTAAGAGATTGCTGAGACAAATAGTTGAAGGGCAATAGAGACTATTTTGTGTCAAGTCTTTAATTTTCGTTGACTCGTAGTCATGTCTATGTTGTGATTTTGCTAAGGGACTAGCAAAAGCTAAGTGTGGGGGAATTTGATAGGAGCATTTTAATGCGACGTTTTAACTGCATTTCCTTACATTTTTCTGCGCCATTTCCTTGAAAAATCTCTGTTTTGGAAAGTTTCCATTCTTTGATTGGGAAAGTTCCTTATTGTAGAAAGTTTCCATTTCAGTAGTTTTCATTTCTCATTTCTGGCAAGTTTCCATTTTTCAGTTTAGGAAAGTTTCTATTTTCATTTTTAGAAAGTTTCTATTTTCAGTATTGTTTCTATTTTCAGGACCTCCGAGCTAAAAAGTGGAAATGAACGCACGAATGGAAAGAGGAGCTTGCGAACATCAAGACGAACGAATATGAGAGAAAACGGGCCACACAATTGAGCAGAAATGAAGAAATAAGCTTTCCTAGTCCAACCAGGAAATCCTGCAAAATGGAGGAAGGCTTCCCTAGCAAGTTTCCAACGCAACCATGAAAAAGAAATGGAAAAATAATGTGTTTTGCGTTGGAAGATGAGAAGGCTTGAAGATGAAGCAACGAGGCCCAAGAACTCTTTGGATTTTCGGCAAAATGGATCAAGGCCCATCAAAGCCCATGACATTAGGGTTTGTGACGCATAACCCTAACCCTAGGGTTGTATTGCCGTGAAAACCAAAGGGGAGAGAGAGAAGGTGGCGTGAAAATCAAAAGAAGAATAAAAGATTACGCAAGAGATTTTCTAGGGTGAAGTTTATGGAAAGAATGCATTCATAGAAACCCTAAGCATGCTTTGGCCGAAATTTCAAGAAGAAAATCAGAAAATATTCAAGGGATTTCAGCAAGAATATATTAGGGTATCTTCTTGGAGTTTTATGATTGGTTGGATGACACACTAGGGCTTACTTGGCAATTTCTCATTGGTGGAAGCTATGTGGAATTATTAATTTAATTCATTGGAAGAAAATCAGAAAATTCACGGCTTGGAGACCAAGCATAGCCGTCCCCTATATAAACTCCACACCCCTAGACGTCTCACACCACTACACAATTCAGAAAATTCTCTCTACGCGCGGAAGCTCTCTCCATTCTCTAGTTCAACCTTTGGCGTTTTCAAGCAAGGAAGGAAGAAGCAAGACCAAAGCCGTGAGCATCATCATCCATTCCACCTTGAAGCCGTGCACTTTGAAGCTTGCTTTCAAGTTTCATTAGTTCATCATTCGAATCATTCATCCATCTCTCCATTCACGGTGTAATTCAACCTTCTTTCTTGTAATCACTTTTGATTCTCCTTGTTTGATTTCGTTAGAGATTGTTCTAGTTAACATTGATGTTTGAACAAGGTTTATATTCTGAAATTTTATGATTGAATAAAAGATTTCGATTCATACTTTGTGATTCCAAAGTTGCTTATGTGTGATTGTTCGATTGAATTTGCTTTATAGATAACTTTTATATTTTAATCTTATGTGGTTCGAAACACTTAGGGTTTTGATATGAATGGTGCTAGATTTAAGAACATGATTCAACTTTTTGTGTTGTGAACTTAAGTCAAAAGTAGTAAAGGTTTTGGACAAAAATCGAATTCAATTGAAGAGGATTGCAATTAGGTGAACTTATTCATACTAAGTTGTACACTTGAGTTGATAGCCTTTCTATGTGTTTCATGCGTTGAACATGTCATGATTGACTAGCTTTCTAGGGCTTGATTACATGTTTGATAGGATTAATCTATGTGCTTTCATTTAGATTAATTAGCATTGAAAAGTAAAATATGGGAAATCGTTTGCTTTCGAATGTTTCACATGATCAACTCCTTTCACATGACTTGGAAGAACAATGTAGGGTTATTTCGAATTCAATGATAAACTCAGTTTTGATCTTTGTTTCTTACATTTCATTCTTGTATTTGTGTTTTTGTTTATACTTAGTTTTAATTCTTTTAATTTTCGAAAAACCAAAAACCAAAAACCCCCCTAATTTCGTGAATAGTGTTTATATGTGTGAATATTATACTTTGTTTTTATTTTAATTGTTTAAATTGTCCTACATTGACAGGTATACCCTCAATCCCCGGAATAGAACGATCCCTATTTGCTTATACTACTAATGATGTTTAAAGGGTTAAATTATATGCTTGCTTTTAGCTGCATCAGGAAGCAAGGAGTCACGGACGTTGCGAAATCTTTCTTCGAGTGAGACCCACAGCCTTCTGGGGTCTTCTTCATTCATATACTCGTACTGGAGCGAATCATCCATATGACGAGTCATTAGGATGATGGTTTTCGCCTTATTTGCCTCTAAGGCTGCTCTATTTGCTTCCAAAGCTTGAGCTTGCTCAACAGTTATCACGTCCTGGCTAGGCTCGAGAATCATATCCAAGATTCCATCGGCCTTGAGATGCTGGCGGATATCACGAACCCACCTGTGATATTCAGAGCCAGTTATTCCCAATGGAGCAAAGTCCAATTTGTTCAGGCTACTCATCCTGAAAGAGAACAAGAAATTAGGGTTAGTTTCGGAGCGAAGTAGGCTATCACGAAAACATATGAAATTTCTAAGCGTAATCGCTTCCAAGAAATTAGGAATTTCCTAGCGTAGTCGCTTCCAAGAAATTCGATTCCAAGAGATATTGGATTAGATCGAAACAATGATGTAAGTGGTCGATCATAAATTCTCTACAAACTCTAAGTTTGGAGATCTCAACAAGATCTAAGCTTGGAGTGAGCACGAACCCCCACAGTTAGGCTTAATTTGGTCTCCCCTCTAATGAAGAAAGGAGGGTAGAAGAAGGGAGGTTGCAAGTCCCCGAGAATAAGAAGAGAAATTGAAATAAAAACTCAAAAACGGGAACTTTTAGTAAACCATACCTCTTAGGATTGCAGATCGCATTCGATCCTCATTGTAGGATTGCAAACAACCTTCAGTTCTAGGCGAATCAAACTTGTTGAAATTCGGAGCAAATTCGCTTCTAAACAGCTCCCACTCCGATTGGTGTACAGGTCACAAAATATTTCCAATAGGGCTGAAATTTGGAATTCAGAAAGAGGAAACAGAGGCGAACAACTTTGATGAAGGAAGAATTTTGATCTGAAAATCCAAAATAGAAGTTTCGGGGCTTGCAAACTGACTGATATGCACAGGAACGAGCATGCTGAACAGTTCCCACCTTGAATACTGTAAAAGTCTCAAAAAGACTCCAATAGGGCTAAAATTTTGAAGTCAGATAGAAGAGATAGAGATGAACAACTTTAATGAAGAAAGTATTTTGATCAGAGGTCCCAAACAAGACATTTCGGGGCGTGCAAGCAGGCCGATCTGCACAAGAACGAGCGAGCTGCTATGCTGCAAAGGCAGCAGGAGTGCCGCAATGTTGCATGGGCAGTAGGTGGCACATGGGTGCACAAGGGATGCAGGGGTAGTTTACGGCATGGCTAGCAAGGGCTAGGAGCTTGTGGCTGTTTTGGTGAGAAGAGTTTTGGTTTTTATGGCTAGGATTAGTGCTCGTGCTGATAACGTGTTTTAGGGAATCAGAAATTGAGAGATAATCGCTGTGTATTCTCATTGATAATAGGGGCCTCTTTATATAGAGGATTACAATGCATAGAATCTCAATCATACAAGGAAAGTAATTCTACATTGATTAGGATTCTAGATCCTTCTAATTAAATCATATTACCACTAGGTCAAGTAACCTAGAGTTTAGGCTAAACACAAATTAGGTTTTCCTTGAACATGTTTTTATTTTTTTGTTAAATTTCTTTTCTCTTTCTTTTATTTTGTGAATTGGTCTTTTTGTTATTCTTAAATTTTTCAGTTCAAAGATTTTTTTAATATTTAAGGGATATTTTGGTAAAAAAAAAAAATTTGGTTTTGGATGACAAATTTTCTTTTCTTAATAATAGCATAGATTAACTCAATTCTGGATCTGCGGTGGCGCTCATTGGGGCCACACTAGGGGAGGTTATGCACCTTGACAGGTCGGGAATTCGCAAGGGCACAGCGGCGCTGGTTCAGATCGTACATGTATTGTCGACGCCGGTACGAAAGGTATTCCCTCCTTCCACCTTTGATTTTACGTCTGGAGCATCTGCTATTGTGAGATTCAGGTATGAACGACTCGTTGGTTTCTGTCGTGTCTGCAGAATGATGGAGCATCAACGATCGGGGTGTACTGGGGCCCCAGAGGCGATGGTGGTCTCTGTCGGTCATAACCCTAACCCTAACTTGGCTAGGGTTTCATCATCTGCTAGCCAGCAAGTTCCGAGTTTAGTGGAAGTGTTGGCTCAATCTCCTACACCGAATCTGTTTTCTGCTACGCCCAAATTGCTCAATTTTCCGGGTATCTTTGGGTCGGCCTTAGCTACACATTTGACCAAGATTCCCTCTCCGATAACTGCACCTATCATGAATCCCATGCAGGTTGATGATAAGGTTGAGAATCCCAATACTGGGAAGAAAAGATCTGCTGCGGTGACTTTGGTTCAATATTCAAAGCGTAAGAGAGCAGATACTGTGCCCCCTCCCACTGCCCCAATTGTGTTGGACTTTGAACTAGAACTGGCTTTGAAGAATAGTAATGGGATCATTCTGGTGTCCCCTGCAAAGAAGGCGAGAGTTGGCCGCCCTCCGGGTCGTAAGAACAACCCCAAATCTACTAGTTTGAAGCCCAGGAAGCTGAAAACTGAGGAAGCCAAACCTCGTCAGAAGAGGAATTTCAAGGCAATTAAGCTCTCTCCTTCACTTGGAGAAAGTAGCATGGAAGAGGTCCCCGCTGCTGCACCAACCCTTGTTGTGGAGGAGAACTCGTCCTCCAGCAAAGCTCCTGATCTGGAGGATAGCACTCTCAACAGTGCCCTCGAGTAGGGTGTTGTTTGAGAACATGAATAAATTTGGATGGCCTCTTGATTGTCATCGTAGGTCATCCTAGTAGTGTCTGATTTTGTTTTGCAACATTTGAGCTTCATCTCATGGTTACATTATGTTTGTGTAGTCTAGGGTCTAGATTACTCATTCATGGCTCTCTTTTGTAGGTCGGAGTCCGGGTGAGTGATATTTGGAATATTTCATACTTTACTATTAATGGACTGACACCCCCCGCATTAAAAAAAAAACGCAATTCTCGACCTCCGTATCACTTGAGATTGGGGTAGTTCTATTATTTTGATTATGTGATAAGTTCTCAAATTTCTATTACTATATCGTCCTCCCTATTAATGATTATGTAAATAATATGATCAGATGTATCTGCACATCAAAAAACATGACCGCTTTATAAGACTTGGGTTGACCCAAGGGCATGAATAAAATCAATATACAAAACAAAACAAAAAATAAAGAAACGCGTCATATAATTAATTCCCAAAAGGAAAATGATTTGTGGCCTCAATGAGGCCTAAGATTTGTGGCCTCAATCTTAGGTGTCATGCCATGTCACCTACACACATCACCTATCTGTCAAATCATGTCATGTAATTCTTGAGTAAAAAGACTATCTTATCATTCCAAAATCTAATGGCTCTAAATTATTTTGGTTTTCATCTAAACATAAAATATATTATTTTAGTTTCTTTTTCTTTTTCTTTTTTTCGTTATATATATAATTATATATATATATATATATATTTGTGAATATATATATATATACACACAAATATATATATATAATTCGTCAAAAAAAATTTATATACAAATATGTGTTTGTGTGTATAAATATATATATATATATATATTCACAAACATATATATATATATATAATTATATTATATATGTATATATATATATACAGTCCGTCTCAGGTGCGGACGTCCGTACCGAGCGGACGGTACGGATTTCCTGTTTTCGGCCACTTTCCGGCCACATTTTTACATCTTAACCGTTCAGTTTTTAGGTCCTAATGTATAGATCACCTCTGCAAAATTTCAGCCAATTTGGTGATCGTGAAGGCATCCAAAACTGCAATTTACCATTATAAATACGAACGGTTCCGGTTCGACAGATTCGGTCCGTTCGTGTAAAATGCAGTTTTGGATGCCTTAACGATCACCAAATTGGCTGAAATTTTGTAGAGGTGATCTATACACTAGGATCTAAAAACTGAACGGTTAAGATGTAAAAATGTGGCCGAAAAGTGGTCGAAAACGGGAAATCCGTACCGAAAATTCGGTACGGACGTCCACACCTGAGAAAATTCCTATATATATATATTTATATTATATATGTATATATATAATTCATACAGAAATTTATAAATGTATATTCGATGTAGAATTAATATGGTATAAATATATATATATATATATATATATTAATGTCATAATTCTAAATCACAAAATTTAAAAAAAAAATTTGATTAGAAAAAAAGTCAAATTTAAAATTGATTCCACAAAAATGGAAAGAAAATATATTAATATCTTAATTATAACCCATCAAATTTGGTAAATTGAAGTAATATTCAACTCTTTAATAAATGAATTTAATAAAATTAATGGAAGATTAGTTTACTTTACACTAACAAGTTAATTAGAAAAGTCAAAAATTAAATTGGATCCACAAAAATGGAAAGAAAATGTATTGAAATCGTAATTAAAACCTATGAAATCTGGTAATTGAAGAGGTAAGAAAATATCATTAATAAATTGAATTGATGGTATCATTTCAAAATTTCTCGATAATTTAATATTGTCGCATCCAAACGCAACACTAGGAAGTGTTCCTTAAAGGTCAAGTGAGACTTCATTAATACAACTGTTTGTTTATTTTTACATTAAAAAACATTCATAATGTTATTAATACTATGTAGAAATTATAGGTGTATAACACAGTAATAATAAAAGAAAAAGTGCAATTAAGGAAGGTGTAAAATAGAAGTCATCGTCCACATTAACATTAAAGTCAGCTAACATGTCTTACACGAACAAATAAGTAATAAGTAGCTAAAAATGAGGCAGTAAAGTTTACTGGAGACTTTTCCCTAATGACATATTTACACTGAAATATAAATCATCATCCATACTGAAATTTAAAGTCAGCTAACATGTCTTACAGTAACAAATAAGTATTAAGTAGCCAATGATGAGCCAATAGAGTTCACTGGAGACCTTTACCTAATGGCATATTCATACTTAAATAGAAGTCATCATCTACTGAAATTGAAAGAGCTAACATGTCTTGCACGAACAAGTAAGTATTCACTATGCCAAAAAGGCCTTCAGACGACACAACTATTCTGTCGTCTGAACAAACAAAAATGTGTCGTCTAGTACGGTGTCGTCTCTTGGGGGCATCAGACGACATAAGTGTTCTGTCGTCTGAAAAATCAGACGACATAAAAAACTAAAAATCTTGTGTTGTCTGATGAGTTTTGCATTTTGGGAACATTGTGATCTGTATCTTTAAAAGCATTCAAACAACCGTTTTGTATTGTCTGATAGACAAAACAACCACAGAATTTTTTAAATGCTATTGTGTGAAGCATATTTGCAAGACTTATTTGTGTGGTCTGAATGCCCTTAAATAAGAAATATGAAACCTCGTATGTAGTCTCTTATCTCATACAACAACAATTAAAGGTTGTGCTAATTTACTTTAAACGATAATTATATGTGGTTGTAAGGAGCATCAGAGGACAATTAAGTGTCGTTCTAGGCTAGGTTTGTATGACATTTAAGTGTTGTGTGAAATGATTTGAAATTATACATATGTGATGTTGGGAAATGGTTTAGACAATGGATATCATATTCTTTCTGTTATGTCAGTCTCATTACGACGACAATTTACTGTCGTTTGAGATTATTTAGACGACAAATATTTGTGGTCTGAATGTAAAAAGGACCACTAATATATGTTTTATGTTGTCTGTAATCACATCCAATCACACTTATTTGTTGTTGTTATACACTTTAGCAAATACTTTCAACTAACTTATGTTGTTGTTTTGCCTTTCAGACTACAATTTTCTGTTGTCTCATTGTCAAAAAGACAATAGACTTCTTATTGGTTTTTGTGTTGTGTCTATGCAGCTGCAACCACACGTTTTGGTGTGCTTTTGTTGTAGCTTGCAGTTTGTGACGACACATTTTAGTAGTCCCCTGTACAATTGGTATGCATGCATTCTGGAAATTAAAATTAGCTATTCCTGAAACCATAAAATCCACATCCAAAATCATATTGCAATTTCCATTAATCCACCATTGTCGTCTCATGTACACAAACCTAATCATCGATAGCATCAGTTCTAAATGACCCATATCTACTAATCTGGGCAGCCAGCAAAATATATACATGCAGTACTGCTTGCTAATAAACCAAAAGCACTACACAATGTGGGCAACCAACTAAACAATATAGCAAAATAGCTAGCAGTACTGCAATCAAAATCTGGCCTATATATATATCAACTTTGCATGTCCAAAAGTTGGTGCTACATATCTTCAACTACTAGTTAACCTACACATGCACTAGTTATCTTTGAACTTCATAACATACTTTGCCCACTCTGCCCTGACAGCATCAACATTCTCCATTGTGTAATAGTGATTTGCTTTTCTTTCCCACTGCAAGGACAGAAGCTTAGTTATGCATCACAATGGATTAATCCAATAAATCACTAGTACAATAGATTAGTTACTGATTACCTTAGCACTCCACTCTTGGTTTTTGTCCTCCACTATATCCCTCATGTAATGCATAATCCAATAACCACAAGTCTTATCACCCATCTGCTCCGGAATGCCCTGAAACAAATAAATATTTTCAGTACCTAATAAACCTCGCCTGAACTGGAAAAATACAAATATAAATAGTTAGCTAGATGGGGAACACATACTGCACAGTTTTTCCATTGAACTGTCTTTCGGCCTTTCCTATGTTTTTGGGCATTGAATATTTTGATGGAGCTTCAACAACAACACAATACACAAAATTATGATGAAACTAACAACTTATAAATTGAGAATCGATATCTCCAAAAAAAAGAGGACTAAACCGTTTTGTACATAATACCAACAAAAAACCAACAAGCTAGCTGCACTTACTTGTCCACAATAGTTCTCCATTCACCGGTGATGAGTCGCCTCTTTAGCGGATCCATGAAATACACAACTTCTTCAGTGGGGTTTGCCACCGTCAACATCCAATGACCGCTGGCATTCAAATTTATGATAATCAATACCAACACGAATCTGATTTAGGTACTTGCATTGCTATATTTATGAGATCAGAAGTCAATATTTACAAAAACAAAAATGCATGAATGAAGCTTTCGTACCCTGAATTATAGGGGACCAAAAAAATCTGACCAGGCTTCCCTCTTTCATAAGAAACTGACAAAGAACGAGCCCGTTCAGTCGGATTTCCACAGCCAATGATACCAGTATTAGCAGGATCTACGAAGCCAATCATGTCAAGCATCTTCGATTTCTTCAACACTTGATAAAGGAAGCTGTAAAACCACAAGTCTCAAAATATCATTCAATAACACTGAATTAACAGCTTCATTTAAAATGCATTACAAACCTCATATACATCACAATGCAGCCGGCAGAAACCTCCTTCATGTTGGTCATGGCATACACATCCCTTCTGAAGATGGCGACCTTTTTTAGATATCCAAATAATTCCTCGCCTAAGGTTGTGTGGATGGTGATCCCATCCTTCAAGTTATCATTAGCCCATGTGGCCAACGTCTCAAGTGGTGGAGGCAAATTGGGTGGCAGCTTGTCCAAATCATCATGATCAAAAAAATCATCATATATATCCTTCTTTTTCCTCCTCACAACCTTAATCTTTTCCCGCTGCAATTGATATAAAAAATAACATTGCATGATTAGTATTTCTATATCATGTAATATAGCAGCTCACATGGTCATTTTGGTAAGAATGAAAAGGTTAAAAATGAATTTAAGCAAACTACATTACCTTTGCATCAGCTGCAGTGGGTATAACCCAGTCTCTAGGCCAAGCAATGCATGTACCAATTGCATCGCGGACAAACAGAATCTCATCATTAATAGGAATTGGTAGCAAAGCATTAGCAACAATAGATTTGGTGATCGATACTCGGACATTTTCCTCAGCCAATGGAACACCATGGATAGTTTGCTTGCTGGAGTCAACATCCACTTGAATGATCGTTCCTTCAGTCACTATGTTTTCCAATGAATCTATCGCAAGTTTACACCCTGACTGGACAATATTGGTGGACTGAACCTGCTAATTCAAACCAAAAAATATGTAAGCATTAGTCACATTTCAGGCAGCAATGTCATCAATATGGTTGATGAAATGTAATTGTAAAGAAAAAGAAAAGAAAACTAATTGTAAGGAAAAAGAAAGTAAAGCTAGGGTAGCGATTAATTACAGGCACTTGCAGTTGCTCCGCAACTGCATTTTTTTTCGGAGTTAAATCATTTCTAACCTCCTCCTCAATAATCGAGGTTAGTTTGATGTTCAGCTCCCCATCCACAAAGACTTCATTCTCCTCAACTACTTTCTGCTGGTCCTCCCTTAAATCTAACTTCTTCTTGGCAGTTTTGGCAGCTTCAATTTCAATTGCTTTCAAACCAGCCTTTTCAAGGTGCCTTGAACAGCTGCCTTGGCCAGAGCCTAAATCATTCAGCGGTGTCACAGGTTTGGGTGAGTCAGCTGGCATCTCTTTCCCATTAACCATCGCTTCTAACTTCTGAAACCTTTCCTCCCAAGCGGCTCTTTCCCTAGCAATTTGTTGCTCCATCTCCAACTCCCATTTGGCTCTTTCCTGAGCAATGATATTTTCTTTCTCTTCTGCTAGTATCTTCTTAACACTTACCCTGACACTATCTTCTACATTTAGCATTTGGCGTTTAGGTAGATGAAAATATGCCGAAGGCTTGACGAAGCCACCAACACCACGTACCCTACCAGGATACTCAGGATTTCCCAACGCCAAAGTCAGAACATCATCTGTTCCTTCAGGGTTGATTTCTCCTTCAAACACTTTCCTCTTCAAACCTTCCTGATATAGACATCAATCACAGCACACAAAAATTATCCTTAGGATACAAAACCTGAAAAAAAAAAAAAGGCAGAACAAGTAAAAAACAATTACAAAAAACTGAACTTACAATTTTTTCGACCTTCTTCTTCACTGCTGGCCCTTTGAAGTTGCTGCTCTTGTCTTGCCGGGCCTTTATCCACATCGTAGCACGATCCAATTCTTCAATCGGTATTTTTTCAGCCTATAAATATGAATAGATACGTGTGACATCATGATCAGTTTGGTGTAAACCGAAAAGAATAACAAATATATTGTAAATAGATTTGTAAGACGAATACTGACCAGTTCTTCTTGGAAGTTAGCATATCCTTTCCGTGACATTCGATGAGGATACTTATTCTCCTTCCTATTTTTTTTCTGCTTTTCACGGAGTACCTATAAAGCATATATAGAATTATGCATTATATTTTAGTATCTGCATAAACACTAACTAATAATGCATAAACTGTTCCACAACTGCATTGTCCAAGTATGGTATTAGACAAACCTGAAATTGTTGTGAAGTTCTATCAGCCACGAACGTATTCCATTCAGATACCTCAATGGATCGATAATCATCTGGAGGGAACTGTAAAAGTTCAGGAGAATCCAGATAGGGAATAATGTACCAGTTCGTTAGTTTGCTCTTGAACTCTCTCCATTTATGGCCGGCTGATGTAATCACCAATTTCTTCCATTCTTTTGGCACCACATAAGCATCCTACACATTAACGAATACAAAGTATCATAGCTTTAATTACTATTTTTTGAAAAAAATAAGAATAATGAAATGTAAATCAGTGAACAGCTAGCAACAACTTATATATAGACTGATTGTTTACCTGAATACTATTCCAAATCTTGTCTTTTTCATCCAAAGGCACATTTCTCCAATCATTTATAGATATTGGGATCTTGGTGCGTGCCAACACCCCAATGTATGACTGCATCTCCTTAGCTGCCTTCCCAATTGGCTCCCCATCAGCATTAGAATTCACCTTTAGCTTCTTTCCTCGAATCAGTCGCCTAGTAATTTTATTCATGGTTACCATCCCTCGCTTAAGCAACCTCAATCCACCAGTGATGTTATCATCATCATCATCAGAATCCTCTGATGACTTGCTCTTTGCAGACTTATGACCGGACGATGACTTCTTTGCTGCCACAGCCTTCTTGGAATTTCCTGCTTTAGGCGGTGGCATACTTCTCCTGGCGGACGCATCCTTGCTGGACTGAGTAGCTTTATGTTTTCGCGGACTTCTCCTAGGGAGGGTAGCCTTGTTGGCTTCTGTCAGGCTTGCTTCAGCTTTCTTGGGGGTAGCAGGTTTACGATTTGGAGAAGTAATAGGTGGTTCAGATACGGTTTTTCTACTACGTTTCATCTGCACCGCCTTTATCCTTAAGGCTAATGATCAGATTTCATTCCATGCTCAAACTTTTATTATACAAAGTAATACAATATTCTATCAAGAAATAAAAATGAACTTATGATTATACTCAACTAGCTAGCAGTAAACATATAATCATTTTGTGTAGGCAAAGATATGAACAAAAGGATAATTAGATAGTTGCTAACTACATAATGTATAAAGCACAAACATTGAAAACTCACCAGAAATTTACAGAAAAAAAGCCTTCTGTTTTTCTCTACACTAGTACTAGCAGTGAGCCTTCCTTCGCAAATCCTTTTGTTCCACCAAGTTTCCCTATCAAGGCCAACAAAACAGAAGAAACATGTTACAAAACATAAGAACTATGGCAGTTCCTTTTCATAGTCATGGATCTCATGGGCTTAGCAAGTGCACAAGTATTTTCTACATGGGGCTAGCTACACATCTAAAAATGACATCCACATAAAGTCATTATACCTGAACAAATTTGTAAAGGCCAAGTATTGACATAAGATCAGCGCCTATAAGCTGTAATCCAAAGTCAACATAACGCTGCAAAAAAGAGGGGGAAAATATAGAATTAGTTATAGCCAAAATATATAAAGGCTATATGCAGGTTAAATACTTAAACATACAAGACAACAAGATTATAACCAAAAAAATACAAGACAACAAGATTTAAACAAATTAAACCTAAATTAGGCATACATCAAGAGATAAAAGATTGGGAAATTAATTAAGAAATGGCTAAATTGTACTTTTGCACTGAAAATAAACCATCCCCAGTACAAATTAAACCTAAATTAGGCATACAACAAGAGATTTCTTTTATAAATTTATCTGTACCCTTCTATCATAGCTAGAATCAGTCTTGGAAGACATTTGCAACCTCATTAAATGTTCCTTTCAGTTCGGATGTGAACTGTATTTTTGCAAGTTAATACAGGCCAAATCAAAGTAGGTGCAGCGTTAAGATAATAAGCTCAGTCTTGAACCAAAAAATAATGGAATAGCCAATTTTGACTGCCATCTAATGCTAGTAAACTGCTTAGGAAGCTAGCCATTTTACCAGAGCAAACTTTCAAGTTAAAAACACACTAAACAAACCTAGAAAACAGACCTAGACCTGGGCTAATTATTCAGCAGCAGACGGAACAGGAGAAAGTTCAATCTCAAATATTGACACTATTTTCTCAAATGCACAATTTTGATTTCAGAAAACAATTTTTGATAATTATTGACAATAATTATGACAATAATTATTGATAAAGCATTTTAAAGGGATTTGATGAAAAACATTAACCATAAACCAAATGGGAAGGAAAAATACTAAGCTCAAGATAATACAGAAAACTATTAATTGTTATATGTATCACAGATGCAGGGCCACACAGTTTCCTTCTATCTTGTCTTTCCTTGCAAGCATACCTTACTTATACAGAAATGAATCTTTGAAAATGTTAAAGAAAAAAAACCAGTTTTGGAAATAGTAAATATTGAGGAAAAAGAAAGTACCTTAGCAACGCACTATTACATATTTGAGTATAAATAGACAGAGGATCACTCTCAAGTTAAAACTCTGAAACTTTGAGAGCAGCTGTTGTCCTTGCCTTATACCTGTACCATCAAAATTAAAATCATTTCGGAGTTGACAAAGCACAAAGAAAAAGTGAATCTGGTTTTAGTAAGCCCCATCACTTACTAACATTACCAATAATTCTCTATGTTAGTTCCAAACGTAATTCGCTATCCCTAATCAATAACAGACCCATATCAATTTTCCAACCAAAAAAAATCAAAAAATCTCACCCAAGGTCGTATTCTCTGTAAAGCCTCCAATGAGACATACTCACACCAGTTAAATATTATACTACTACAACCCAATACCTAATATGGAAAAGAATTGCAGAAATAGTGAGCAGTTAAGATTTATATATAATAATGCAACCATAGCTATCACTGTGTGCATTCACATGATTCACATGGAGAGAGTGAGAATCGAGATATGATAGAGATAAATGATGCATATATCAATCCTAGCAATGAAAATGTAAACTACTTAGTTCCCTAGTCTCCAATTACAATCCCTATGAAAATGGTTACCTTCTTGACAATCAATTCACACTGAGTTCCTTTGTCAGAAGCCAGTGCACCGGAAATCATAATCTTCAAAAACAGCATCAGCTTAAAGAACAAAAGTTAAGCCCGGAACTGACCCCAAAATTCATGTATTAGCTTATTTCCTGCAATCAAAATTCATTTGGATTCTAAAAACAAATCAGAATTCACAAACCCAAATCAAATTTCTCAAGCTATATTAAACCAAGCTAACCAAACAACCAAGTGGAAGCAAATCGAATTCTGAGAAAACCCAGAAACAAGTTGGCTACAGCTCACAAGCCGATCCTGCTCTAAGCTGATAACTAGATACATCCAAAGATATACAGCCAACCCAACCAAGCCCACCAACAATTAATTCGATTCCAACAATGCTCTGGTGGATCAATCACAAACCCATTAACACAAATCAAACGTTGGAATCATTTGTTTATCTCGGATCTAAAAAAACCAGCCCCAGAGACCAAACAACAACCTAAATAATCTTTTTATAACCCAATCACTCAAAAAAGGATCAATTCAATCTGAAATTCGTAAGATACTAAGTTTAAATGTTACCTCCGTGGTGAAAAGATTAATTAGTGATTGTATTGGTGAAGAGAAGAGAGAGAATGACCTCGAGGCGGCTCGGGTTGGAGAACAAGCTCGATACGGCTCAGGTCGGAGAATGAGCTCGAGGAGGCGATGGTTGGAGAACAAGCTGGAGGAGGCGATGGTTGGAGAATGAGCTGGAGGAGGCGATGGTCAGAGAAGGAGCTCAGGTCGGAGAACGACCTCGGGCCGGCTCAAGTCGGACAATGAGGAGCTCAGGTAGGAGAATGAGTTCGTGGTCAGGTCATTGAATGAGCTCGCTGAAGGAGTTCGTTGTTCTGGGTCGATGAAGGAGCTGAAGGTGGCTCGGATCGTTGAAGGACGAGGTCGGGTCGGAGAACGAGCTCAGGTCGTACAAAGAGGTCGGAGGAGCTCGAAGAAGGAGATCGTGGTCGTCGTCGATCGAGGCAGTTCTGGGTCGGTGAAGGAGCTGAAGGTGGCTCGGGTCGTTGAAGGACGAGGTCAGGTCGGAGAGAGCGAGGTTGGTGTTTGGGCTTTTGCGGCCGGGTTAACGTTCTAGGTCGAGCTGAGAGATCTAGTATGTGATGACAAGGCAAGGACAGATCGAAAGTGACTTAATTGCGAGGGATATATGTCAAATAGCACAAGTCAAAATAACTTGGGAAATTTTAAAACAATCCCCACATTTAGACAACATTTAAATGTTGTCTGAATGTCACAATCTAGTCAAATAGGGCGTGGCTATTTGAGAGGGAAAAGACTCGGTCAACTTTTGATATTCCCTCCAAATTTGAGATAGGAAATCACCACTTTCTACAACTACACAAATGTGTCGTCTGAATGCTCACCATTTCTCCAAATTTGAGATAGGAAATCACCACCTTCTACAACTACACAAATGTGTCGTCTGAATGCTCACCATTTTTCCAAATTAAACCAGTATGGTTTAAGTGTATATTCAGACAACAGAAAAAAAAATTATGTCGTCTGAAAAACTCAGACGACATAAAACTAAACTTATGTCGTCTGAGGTGTGTCGTCTGAAGGCTTTTTTGGCATAGTGATTAAGTATTCAATGATGAGCTGGTCAAGTTTATAGAGGATCTTTTTCTAATGGCATAATTATACTAAAATAGAAGTCATCTTCCACAATGTCTTACAGTAACAAATAAGTACTAAGTAGCCAATAATGAGGTAGTAAAGTTCACTGGGGACCTTTTCCTAATGACATAATTACACTAAAATAGAAGTCATCATCCATACTGAAATTTAAAGTTAGCTAGCATGTCTTACACGAACAATAAGTACTAAGTAGCTAATAATGAGCCAGTAAAGTTTACTGGAGACCTTTCCCGAATGGCATATTCACACTAAAATAGAAGTTATCATCCATTGAAACTTAAAATAAGCTAGTGTGTCTTGCACGAACAAGTAAGTACGTACTAAGTAGCCAATAGTAAAGTTCAACGGGGAATCTTTCCCTAATAACATATTCACACTAAAATTGAAACCATATATCATTCACGTTGAAAATGAAAGTCAGTTAAGTACTAACATGTCTTATACGAACAAAAAAGTACTAAGTAGCTAATAATGAACAAGTAGAGTTCACTGGGGGGTGTGTGTGTTTGGTGGGGTGGTAAGGCTTTGGTCTCATATATAAGAGGTCAGGAGTTTGAGCCCCATCAAGGGTGGGGTTTTAAAAAAAAAAAAAAAAAAGTAGAGTTCACTGAGAACTTTTTTCTAATGACATATTTACACTAAAATAGAAGCTATCATTCACATTTAAAAATCATTATTGTCTATTGAAAAATTTGGGATCAGCAAAACAAGTATACTTTCAAAAATTAATTTTCTCATGTGCAATATATTGTATTCCATATTAAGCAATTTCTTTTCGGATATCAACTTCCCAATCAATTTAGATATCTAGGTTTTCAATCACCAGATTTTATGAGTTAAAATTACGATTTAAATACATTTTCTTTCCATTTTTGTGAATCCAATTTAATTTTTGACTTTTCAAGTTAACTTGTTAATGTAAGGTAACTAATCTTCCATTAATTTTATTAAATTTATTTATTAAAAGATTTAAATATTACTTCAATTTACCAGATTTTATGGATTATAATTACGATATTAATATATATATATACACACCACATTAATTCTCCATCGAAAATATATAAATTTTTGGACGAATTATATATATATATATATATATATACCCATACTTTTTTTTGAATATGTATAATGAAAAAAAATCCAAAATAATGAAAAAGAAAGAAGGAAAAAAACCAAACAATATTTTTTTTAGAAGAAAGTCAAAATAATTTAGAGCCATTATATATTCAACAGCACACACACATACATATATATATATATATATATATTTGACGAATTATAGATAAATATATATATATATATATTCACAAAATATATAAATATTTTTTTAGACGAATTATATGTATATAATAAAAAAAATGTATCTTTTCTAGAAGAAAGCTAAAATAATTTAGAGCCATTAGATTTTGAAAGGATAAGATAATATTTTTATTCAAGAATGACATGACATGATTTGACAAATTAGTGAAGTGTATAGGTGACATGGCTTGACACCTAGGATTGAGGCCACAAATCTTAGGCCTCATTGAGGCCCTATATCATTGCCCTTCTCAAAAATATCTCGATTAGATTTACAAACTATAATTCAACTGATTAGTGTTTGGTTCCTTATAAAATATTACACACGTAAACAATTTACAGTCAGTTCAACAAAAATTTTAAAGTGAGACAGTTGTGCCACGTGAGACTCAAACTCTCCAAATCATATCCAAGCAAGCAAGAGAGTATAGGCTGTATTTCATGCAGTTTGCATGTATGACAAGGCTTGGCCGAGTGATCCAGAACTTGGGATTCGATTTCTGTATTTCATTAATTCAACAGCTTATTTTTGGTGACCCTAATTGTCCCACTACTACAGAGACGGTTCCTTCGCAGAGAAGGGTCCTCTTCCCCACCGAAGCGACTGCAAAGACTGTTCCTCCGCAGAGACATATCCTATTCCCCACCGAAGCGACTGCAAAGACTGTTCCTCCGCAGAGACATATCCTATTCCCCACCGAAGTGCAAGCATTGTCCCTCTTTCCCGTCCAACAGCAAGCCTTGCCGCTCTTCCCCATATCAAGTGGAAGGGATCTTCATCATCATCAAGGTTGATAGGCTTGTGGTGGTGAGGTGACTGGACCCTTGCACCCCTAGAGTCCTAGTTTCCAACAGCAATTGCAGGAAGAGGAGAAGGATGTACCGTAGGGACCTGAATGAGTAGATCACCAAGTAAGTTTTCAAGAAATTTCAACGAATCCTCAAGTAGCCCAAATGTAAAAGTTAAATATTTTTACCAGAGAAACCTCGAGAATTTGAACGTTAATTAAATTACTTAATGCAGCAATTATAGTCATTACTCGATCAAAATGGTGGTAAAACAGTAGTTTGTTGATAATCTCAATTTTACATATTAAGACCAAATTATCACAAAGGCGAAGAAAGTAAAATTTGGCAACAAGCACAACAAAAATCAAGAAGGGGCACCAAGATATGATTCTCTCTACCAGCAAAGAATGGGGCACACAAAGATGTACTAAACAAGAAATTGAAATATAAAAAGAACTATATACATATTTATATCTATTTACCTTTAGATTTGGCAAATCATTGATTCGATGATTGAACTTGGATAACAAGTCTCTGCAATATCTAACAACAGCTTCCACTTTACTACGACTTTTGAGTCCTCCAAATCCTTGATCACCATTTTCACTAGTTGTGGAGAGGAGATTTGGTTAATTGTGTTGTGCAATGCAGTATGTGGCCAGTTTTATAGGCTGAACAGAGCGTTCTAGAATGGCAGTTTTGAAAATAAAACAGTTGGCATCATTGAAAACTACGAGCATATTTAAAAACTTGTGGGCGACTTTTGAGAAAAGAACTCTAAGGCTATGTTTGTTACGTGGGACTGGGCTGGATTAGAGTAACTTATGTAAGAAAATAAGACTCATCCCACGTTTGGCACACATAACGACTCAATTAAATGAGATTAGAGAGTCCCTGCATCAGCTCCCGACCTTCTTACATAGAACCCCCAAATCTCATCGGACTGTGGAAGCACAGGCTTCAACAACACATTAGTTTCTCCTTCCCTTTCGCACGCTTCAGCCTCATCTCTCCATCTCTTTCGTACTTCAGCCTTGTCTCTCCATTCTCGATCACGCATCATCCTCCTTGAACTTCCAGGTTCAATTTCTTTTCTCTGTCATGCTTCTTTTGCTTTGATTCTGATTCCCTCTTCCCTTCGACCCCGTCTAGCTTCTTCTTCTCATGTATCTACTGTGATTTGTTAAATTAAAGACTATGGATTGATTTTCTATTAACAATTGTTTATGGGTTGTAACAATTGGTGTCTGGGTAGTTTGATTTGCTAAGAATTGATCAATTTTATGGCTGGTTTTTTTTTCTTTTAACAATGTCTGTGTTTTTATCTTCTTCTTTGGTTGGTTGTTTTCATTGATTTTGGATGTTGATCAATTCTGGGTTTTTCTTTCTTTTAACAACGTCTGTGTTTTTATCTTCTTCTTTGGTTGTTTGTTTTCATTGATTTTGGATGTTGATCAATTCTGGGTTTTTTCTTTCTTTTAACAACGTCTGTGTGTTTATCTTCTTCTTTGGTTGTTTGTTTTCATTGATTTTGGATGTTGATCAATTCTGGTTTTTTTTTTTAATAACGTCTGTGTTTTTATCTTCTTCTTTGGTTGGTTGTTTTCATTGATTTTGGATGTTACTGTGAAATCTTAGATATGGATCGAAGGCAAATTATGTTGCTCTTATTGGTGGAGCTGTGGCACCTAGAGACAATGTGTGCTTGTACTATGCTTGTGCTATTGATGTTTAATTTGAGACGAAGGCGTGCTGAAAGACATGCTCTAAATAATCGTTCATTCGTTAGACGTGAGACTCGTTTGAGTTATCTAGATAGTATTACAGGCAATAATGACACCGAATGTGTACACGAATTAAGAATGGATAGAAGGACTTTTGGCCTTTTGTGTGAACTGGTTCACACAGATGGAAAGATAAAGAGTGTTGGTTTGGTGTCTATGGAACAGCAAATATGTATGTTTTTACATATACTTTCACATCATTGGAAGAATCGTACTATTAGAGGTAGATTTTTTTTATCCGGAGAGACTATTAGTATGTATTTCCATTCTATACTATCAGGTGTTTTACGATTGCAAGGTAGTTTGTTGAGGGTACCTGATCCGGTACTTGCTGACTGCACAGATCGTAGATGGAAGTCTTTAAGGTTAGTGTTTGTAGGGACTGCAGTTATGCCTTTTCTGATTGTTAAAAGGTTCCTCTATATGTGCAGTTTATAGACTTCATGAATATATATATATATATATATATATATATTTTTAATAGAATTGCTTGGGGGCACTAGATGGAACTTACATTAGAGTGCGTGTACCTGCAATTGACAAGTTACTACAAATGTGTTAGCTGCTTGTTCTCGTGATATGCAGTTCATATTTGTCTTACCGGGTTGGGAGGGATCGGCATCGGACTCTAGAGTTCTTCACGATGCAGTGACTAGGCCGAATGGATTAAGAGTTCCCACTGGTAAGGCTATTGGATTAGTTTTTTAGATTAAAATAACGCAGTTTATGTGCGTTTCACACACTAATAGGAATTTTTATTTTGGCTATTAGGTTATTATTACCTTGTAGATGGTGGTTACCCAAATGGTGAGGGATTTCTTGCACCATATAGAGGAACAAGGTATCATTTGTCGGAATGGGATGAAAGAAATATGCCTAGGGATCATGTGGAATATTTTAACATGAAGCATTCGAAGGAAAGGAATGTCATAGAACGGTGTTTTGGAATGCTAAAAGGAAGGTGGGGAATACTAAGGAGTCCATCATTTTATTCAATAAAGACACAATGCCACATAATTAAGGTTTGTTGTCTTTTACATAATTTTATTAGGAGAGAGATGTCCATTGATCCGATGGAGTATGCGGTATGTGAATTAGATGCACAAAATGGGGAAGAAGCTGAGGTAGTTGGCACGGTTGAAGCGTCTAATCAATGGACTACTTGGAGAAATGAATTAGCTTTACAAATGCATAATGAATGGACGGGAAGAAGGGCTTACCGGGATGCTAGAGATACAGGGGTTTCAGGTGCTGCTGCAAGGGATGCAAGAGCTGCAAGGGACGGAAGAGTTGCAAGGGATGCAAGAGTTTGAAGAGAATAAATGATGTAGTTTATGCTTTATAGGCCTTTTAGTACGAAGGATCATAATTTATGTAGCTTTTGATTTGTTGTGAACACTAGATGAGACAATAGGTAACTGATTCTGTACATTAGTTACTTGCATTGTTAGGAGCTATTGATTAGTAGAGCTATTGCTTAATATGAAATTGTTTTCCTTATTCTCATGATTAGTTTTTGTGTTTTACTTGTGTTGATGTAATTGGTTTATTATTTTCAGTTTTGGTTATTAGTTTTGTTAATATCCCAATAAGACAAACACAAGCTGAGAGAAAAAGAGGGAAAGTTGTGGACTGTGTTTGGTGGTACCTTTTCTGATTGCTTTGTTTTGTTGTTCTTGCAGGTTTGGATTCAGGTTGAATTGGTTTAGTGCTTATTGTTTTTCCTGGCTGAAGTGGTTTAGTGCTTTTCTTGGAGGGTGAGAAAAGTTGAGTTTTTGAGTTTAGTTTGCTTGCATTGTATGATTAGTTTACAAGTTTTCTGTTGGATTTTACTGGGCTGAACCATTTGTGTATCATCAGTTTTCTGTTGTGTATGCCTTTGCTGCTCTAGACCATATATCATTTTGGGCTAATAAGTATATTTTGTGGAAGATATACTTGCCCTTATTCTAATTCAGTTTTCTGGGTACTTTATTAGTTTATTTGCATTGTTTCTTCTGTTTGCTTTGGCATTGCATTGCAAATTATTGTTGCAGTTGAAAGCTCACACTGAACATGGACATAGTCAAATAGCATGTATTTAAAATTGATCAATTCTGGGTGGCAGTTTGTTAAACTGGGAACATTGCAAAGTAGGAGAGAAAATGTGCAGTTTGCCAAAGAAAAAAAGTAAAATATTCTGTTCAGATTAGGATTAGTTTTGGAAAGAAGAAAAGTTGATAGTGAGCGGAAACTAAACTGAAACCAGAAATTAATTGCATTTGGTTGATCATATTTATGCTTCTTTAACCATGAGATGTTGATTTTTTTGCAGAAAATGGAAAGTGGTGATGAAAATACAGAGCAAGGGAAGTCAAGGCGTGTATGGACTAGCTTTGAAGAAGAATCTTTGTTGAATGTTCTTGACGGAATTATTGCTGGAGGACAACGCTACGACACTGGAAGTTTCAAATCTGGTACTTTACTGAAAATCGAGAATGCTTTAAATCTTTTATGTCTCAATTCCAATCTGAAGGCAAGTCCACATATTGAGTCAAAGTTGAAGAAACTGAAGAAAATTATAGCATAATCTATGACATGATGAACAAGAGTGGATTTGCATGGACTGATATCAAAAAGTGCATTGAAGTTGATAGTAATGAAGTACGGGATACATATTTGCAGGTAATGAGGAAGTTTCATTGAGTTTCATTTTTAATCTAACTGATTTCATTGCTGCACTTTGATCGATTCATTTATTTTTTCTGTCATAGCACAACAAAAAGGCAAAGGGATGGAGAAACAAGAAGTATCCATTATTTGATAGAGTAGCTACCATCTTTGGGAGTGACCATGCGACTGGAACTGGAGCTGAGGTCCCTGCTGATATGATGGAGGAGCAGAGTAACAATGAAGATGGCATTGAAGTTGAGAATGACACAAGCCCCATGTCAATGAGCACGAGACAATCTCAGGTTAGTCAGAAAAAGAGGAAAAGAAAAGATGAAGATAAAATAATGCTTGCATTGGATAAATTGTTTGAAGAATCTGGAAAAAGAATGCAAGCAGTGACTGATGCTATAGTGAAAGGTAATGAAGATCGATCTGATATTGCTAAGGAACTTAAGAAAATGGGACTTTTGGTTTGAGACCAAATTGAGGCATTGAAAATTATTTTGGATAAGCCCCAAAATATCTCTGTGTTCATGTCCTTAGATGATGAAGTGCGAAAAGTGTATGTGGATAACCTGCTTGTGGGCACTGATAGAGGATCTACATAACTGCTGCATCAGGATATGTTCTTTTTTTGGTTTGGAAAACTGCAAGAGTTGTTGCAGCAGCCTAGGTTGGACAAGCTTCTTCTTTTTCTAGATTAACATTCATTTTTGTAATTGCTAGATGGAACATGTGAATGTTAAATCTGTGTATTAGGGACTTGTGAATGTGTAAAAACTAACTACAAGTATGGAACTTTATTAGCATGGAACTTTATTAGCATGTGTTGTATTAATAGGTGGACTTGTGAATGTGTAAAACCTAACTACAAGTATGCAGATTGTGGTTGCTCTTCTCAAGCTATTTGGTTATTAGATTTCTTCTTGCTGTGTGTGAACTTTGCCAAAAAAAACAAGCTACAACAGTTTCTCACGGCATTTTCTAATTGCCATCTTGAGATTAGTATTTGTCTTCAGCTTTCACATTCCAATTTTCTTTTCTTCTCACAAACTCAGAAAATCGTTCATATCTCTACAAATTACCAACTTTTAGTCCAATACACAAACAAACATAGGATAGGACTATTTTGACTATTCTGCTCTTTAGTCCTAAGCAGTACCAAACATAGGTCATGTATTAACATAGCATATCCCAGGTTAGAAGAGTCCTAGACTATTATAGGAAATAAGGTGGGAGATATTAGTCCCATGTAACAAACACAACCTAAATGGAAACTTTCAAGAAAAAGAAACGTTTTAAATTTCAAAAATTTGAATAAAAAATTATTAGTGATTCAGAAACCTGTGGGTGATTTTGAAAAACCATGGTCGGTTTTAATAGTTTGGATTTTGTTTACGTTAATTAGTGTTCTTTTTCTTAATTTGAATGGAAATTAATTTTTTATTTTTGGAGAAGAAATTAATTCCATTCCTTATAATAATCAAAACGACACATACATCAATTTCTATCTTTGACCAAGTAAATAAAAACTAACAAGTACCACTCATTACAAACAAGTTTAGTTCAGTTATTCAAAACAAGCAACTAACAAGAGAAGATCGTATCTTATTAGATGATACATGACTCAAAACTGTTGAACATATAAGTTTGCCTATATATCTCAATTAGTCTACAAAAATACTAGTAAATTGCAATGAGCCTGCCTCAAACATAGCATCTAAAAGGTCACAAAATACCATATATAAGTCAAAACCAAGCCCAAGCCAACAGACCATTGCCTTGAATTTGAGATTGGGTAACCCACGACATCAGAACCAAGGCCCAACCACCCAAGCCCATTCCCATCTTCCTTGCCTTTAAATTTGATCTGACATTACACTCCCCGTGGCGGAGACACCACCAAAATTCAGAGCAACAAACGTTTAGGTTGTTGATACCTGAGTCCCAAATCCAAATCTTCTACTAGCCTTATGCAAAGCTGCTACTCAATCACTCTGTCACGTTGCACACAGCCTTCAAATGATAAACCGGATGAATAACGTCCAGTACGTACTCCTACTACTTTCCAACACACAACGACCAAAGACCAAAAACCAAGATCTTTAACAGACCAGATCCCCTCAAATCTAGTTGCAGCCTTTACCAATAGGCCTCGTTTGTTTCGTGGAAAGTAAGCATCGAGAAAGGAAAGTTGCTTCTTTCTTGCATTTGGGATTTAAAAGGAAAGATAATATTTTCCTGAAGCAAAGGAAAATATGGGGGAAAATGCCTTGCATACTCCAAAGGAATCATTTCCCCTCCTTCTTTCCTTGCATTTATTACTCACAACGCATTATTTTATTGCATTAGTTACAAACATATTTACAACTTTCTGGATAACTCTCCTTATGTTACAAAACATCAGAATGGAAAATTCTTCGGAAATTTCATTTCCCTTCCCATAGGAAAGACAAAAGAATTACTTTTCTTTTCCCGGACCAAACGAGGTCATAGATTAAGACCAAGATCCACCACCATGTACTCAAATCCCAAAATCGGATTTGATCCCACAAATAGAGCCATACACCCACACAACGACCAACCCTCACCACCGTGTAGTGTTGTTGCAATGCCAAGGAAGAGATCCATATATAACGGATATTTTTTTTGTTTAAGCGGAGGGGCTGCGCTGCGAGAGGACATTGTTCTGGAACTTCACCGATTGTTGCTTCGATTGGGGGGTTGCCATTGGATTCAGATTCGGATCCGGATTGGGTAGAGAGAAGGTGCGGAGGCACTAGGGTTTCTATCTATGGTTTTACATTATGAATGGAAATTCATTGAACTATCAACGAGTACAAAATTGGGACTACTAGTTTGACGAAACAGTTCTCTACTTCAAATAGTACTACACTCTGCAACTAATAAATTTACTAGCCTAGGAAGATCATATTCCTAGCAATATATCGACCGAGTCATGCTCAAAGAACTCAATAAATGAAAACAATTGGATCAAGGTCTCTAAGTTAAAGGTTTTTAAATGTGCAATTCCAGCATCCCACACTTTAAAATAGAGGTGAAATCAATGAATATAAAATCAAAAATATCGTCGATAATTGGGAGATATTTTCTTTTTTTTCATGTGGCGATATATTCTTTACTTACCAAGAGAATTTCGTCCGAAATTTCCCGAAATAAAGGAGATATCGTGATTTGATTGCTACTTTTGGGAAAATTCCAACTTCACCTCCAATTCTCACATGAGTCAACATCATGCAACGTCAAGTCAGACTCCACCACGTGATTCTCAACATTGATTCTCAGTTTTCTAATTGAAATTTCAAGCAAAAAACCAATTTGGGGGCAACCAAGGTTCCAACCTTGGTTGCTTCCATACACTTTGAATGTCGTGCCATCTCTTGCTACACTTGCAGGTCTGTTTTATGTGCAACATTGTGATATATATTCTTTCCATACAAATTTGAAAACTTAGGTAAATGTCTCATCAATAACTAACTTATAACAATCAATTACTATATTGGATTTTATTTACCAAATGTTCACAATTTTAACAACAACATTTCAAATTTTAACTTCTATAAATAGTTCAAAATTTCATTCATTCCTTGTTTCTTTTTTCACTTCTTTCTCCTACTACTTCTTCACTCTAAAATTTTGGTAAGCAATTAGTAAATATTATTAATCATTTGGTTCTTATTGTTTATTTTATTGTTCTAATTAATGACATTTACTACTTTTAATATTTGGTTTCTTAATACATTCCTACATTATATCAATACACTCCTACATTATATAGGAGATTAGTAAAGTATTGAGATATTAACAAAAATAAGTTAATCTAAGTCGCTGCAGATCTGTTATCTCCATATGCAAATTTAGGATCAACTTATGACTGTAGGGTATTTTTATATTTATAATAATATAGTTTTTAGGGTTTTGGGTTTTGGGTTTAACTTTGCTTAATTTACGATAAGAAAATACAATGGCTGGTGGTGGAAGTAGGCGTGATCCTGCATGGGAGCATGGAAAACAAATTGCTGCTACACTTTGGTCACTATATAACAATGTTTATTCAATGTTTATCCAAAAGTTTCACCAAAAATTTCGACTGAAAATGGCCCCAACAGTGTCCCACCTTTCGGCCATTCTAAACTTTCGTAACTCAATTTCAAAAAATATCAAATTGGTATCTTACGTTCTCACCCCAACCCAATATTGGTATCTGGAGCTGTTAGCTCTGTTAAGGAGGCTACCGCATGACATATTTTGAAGGGTATTTTCATCCATTCGTTGTTCCTTTCTCTCCCACCCTTAATCTATTCTTTAATGTCTTCTTCTTCCTCACAGCCTCTTCTTCTTCTGGGTTTGGTTTGTACATCATACGTTAATCAGGTTAATTGAGATATTTAAATGGGTGAGAAGAACAAAATTCAATGAGCTCTTGGTAATGTCAGACTCAAACTCACAAAAATGCAATCTAACCAGTAAATTTTGTTTTGGGTTGTGCCAGTGTTCTTGGGTTAATCAAACCCGTTGTTTTGGGTGCGAGAGATTTGAAGCCTTTGGTGGGTTAGTGTTGTCAATTTTAATTTAGTACTCGCAAGTGCATGAATCAATTGTAGAATAGAGGTGCAAGCACGAGGTCATTCCCTCAAGGACTGATTGAGAAAATTTTGTTGTGACAAATGTGCTATACTTAAGTGAGACAAACTGATTTTTATGATGTGATTGAGTTTTAAACAGAAAATTAAAGAAAGGAACACTAAAATTAAAGACAAGAATGAGCAATGAGATTCTTTAGAGTTTAAGAACAGATTATGAATATGCTAAAGCATTGAATCCACCACCTAATACACCTATCCTATTCTCTAGTTGATAACAACTGAATACGTAGATTACATACTAAAGATTTGTATACATAAGCTTTATTGATCCCAGACATATATGCAAAAGTTCTTCTAAACTATGAATTCCAACTTATTGATCATGTATAGAACTCAAGTAGCCAAACTATGATTTACTCCACTTAATGATCAGGTTCAAGCAAACATGTTCAACTCCATTAAGCACAAAAGAACTAGAAAATCATGCAAACAAGAATATCGACTATGATCAAGCACTTGTATTCTTAATTCACAACTCTTTAATCACAAGATTGAATTATCTTTTGGCACCCTAGAAAACATCTACTCATTGATCAAGCATCATGTTCTCCAACCAAATAACTCATAAACAAAACCTAGGTCTTATTGATCCCAAGCAAAGATTTTGAATAAAAGTTCTATTGAAACGGTGATTAAGAGTTTACACTACTAGAATAATGTCATTAGACATCGTCACTATTAAATCGGTCAGGATTGCACCTGATGTTAAAAATCGTTCTAACATCAGTTTGTGAAAAAACCGATTTCTATTGTTATTATAGACATCAGTCACTAACTGAAACGATGAGAAAGGTTTTGTTGGAAAAAAATTTAAAAATGCGGAGGGACTAACTTTAAAAAATTTGAGAACGCAGGGACTAAAATTTCATTTCCCCCCAACACTTAGTATTTTTTCCGCTTTCTCTAAAATTTCGAACCCTAGATAACGATCGACTCCAGACCTCCTTCTCCAAGCTGACCTGCATCGACTCCCGATCTCCTTCTCCAAGCTGACCTGCGTCGACTCCTGACCTCATTCTCCAACCTAAGCCTACTGGAGCCGCCTCCAACCTGACCCCGAGTCCCCGACCTCGCTCTCTGACCCCGAGTTCCCCTGCCTCGCTCTGACCCCGAGTCCCCGATCTAGTTTTCCAGACCTCGAGCTTGAGCTCCGATCTGACCTCGAGCTTATTAGCCGACCTGAGCTTGTCATTCTCCAACGTCTAGTCTCGTAGGTCCTCTCTCTCTCTCTCTCTCTTCTCTTCGTTACCACCAGTACTGATTTTCTGTCCGGTTTTGATCTAAAGTTCAGTCTTTTTTGTTTAATTCTTGTGTATTTGAGTTGGGTTTGTCTTTGAATGGCTTAAATGTGTGGTATTTTGAGTTGGTGCATGTTGATTGTGTTTGATTTTAGTTCTTGCACATGTTGGCTGCCAATATTGATACTTGGGCATTGGTCCTCTTTTTAAGTTAAACTGATTGTCAATTTTATAAGTATGTATGATCTTCATCTGTTGCCATTGGCATGTGGAAGCACCACGTTGTGCAATTGTTTGCAGGATTATCTGTGTGATCTGAGTCTTTTGTCTTTCGACTGCAGATATTAAAGATTTTGGAACATGGAAGTATCAGAGGTCTTAGTATCTTGTCTTTTGAGCTTGAACTAGTTGGTTACATGATTGCTTTGGCATACTGTCTTCATGGAGGGCTTCCCTTCTCAGCTTATGGGGAACTGGCCTTTCTTTTGATCCAAGGTATGCCAAAGGCTTCTTATAATTTTCTTCTCAGCTCTAACATGTCTCCGGGAAATGCTTCTTAGATGTAAGGGTGAATTGCTTTTTCCATACTTAACCAAATTAAATATTTCATATTCGCTTGACCCGTTCTGAAAGTTTTAGTCCATATAGTAGTGGTTGAATAGATCGTAGTTTTCAAACAAGGAGCCTCAGAACCTTGTTTATCATTTGTTGGCCTTATTGGACTAGGTGTTGTTGCATGCAATTCTGTAGCATTAGGAAGAGCAGTTATGGCAATCCCAAAGGATCTAACACTGTTCCCGATTTTGCTTGTTTTTTTTTTATAGCTCTAATATTAGTTGCCATTATGTACTATTACTCCCAACCTGTGAGCATCAAAAGATGGATGACGGCATTACTGTATCCTTCTCGCTTAAGAATCAGTTTAATTTTTGCAATTTTATTTATTTATTTATTTAATCTACATTCTGTAAGATTGAAAATGGTGATGTACTTCTTCCTTAATATAATGGTTTTCTAGATATTGTGGTATAGCACCAACCATATTAGCAGGTCGAATTGATCCTGTTCTATTTGAAGCTCTATATGTGAGTAGCCACTTTCACTGTCCAGCCTATGAATCAGTGGACATGAATAGTAATTTATTTTTCCTTCTGATCTAAATAATTCTTTATATCATAGCCCGTCTGATGCTAAAACGATTTATTACAGGCATCACAACATGCAATTTTTCTCTTTGCCAAGATCCCGCAGATATGGCAGAACTTTTCTGTAAGTCAACACCTGCTTTGTTTCCAAATTGGTTATTATTACTACTAACATCGAATGTCTGTAAATGTCTTACTTTACAAGTTGCAAGGATTCATCTGGTTTACATATTGAATGTTTGCATTTTGCAATTAGGAGTTTGTGTTTATCTCTGGCAACTAATCCACTTGATTGTTATGTATTATTCTTCAGTTCACACATGTTTTAGGTACTTTCTCATGTTGATTAACTATTTCTTGGGCAGAACAAAAGTACAGGGGAGCTCAGCTTCTTAACGAACTTTATGAACTTTGGAGGTTCTATGGGTACGTTCAAATTGTTAAAAGGGCTGTATGCTGTAATGTGTAAGATATGTATTCCGGGGAACTTACAGATATTTAACTTCCTTTTGCAGTGAGAGTTTTCACCAGCATCCAAGAACAAGCTCCAAAAAGTGGTATCCTCGACCCTTGGCTGTCACTTTAAGTTGCATTTTTAATGAATTAACTATAATAAAATGTGTGAATAACAAAGGTAGTGCATCTGTACATGTAGATTTCAAATAGGTTTTGGCGGTAAGTGGCCCACTTTTGAAGTGATAACTAACCATTCCTTTTGAAGTGACTGTAAATGTTTCTTAATTGAGGCCAAATAAAAAAAAATTATAAGGAAAAAAATTGCACAATTAGTCAGTCTGTAGATGTGGCAACAAATGCCATCCTCCTGAGTCAGATACTTATATACCAAAAGCCAAAATCTCGTGCTGAGAAGGAGAAGAAAACGGAGTAGAAGAATGATGCCTCCAGATATAAAGAGCTTTGCTTCAGTAGGATTCAACAGTTGCAGCAAGCGAGCCAGTGTTTCTACAGGTGGTCACTACCAGTTCCTAGAAAGAAGACGACAATATTCATCTATTATATGAACCTTGGGTTTATTTTGTTTTTGCCAAACAGTGAATGATGGTGGGAAATTATGGTGGATTCCCCCTTTACTTCTTTTCCTTTTTCAAAGTTAGATGTAGTTTCCTTCTTTATGATTGTCGCTTTAATCTTTACATGTCACCCACTCACACTGCTTTAGAATATTAGATGGTGTCTAAGCATGCTTCAGTATTTGTTGTACAGATGATGAACCTGAAGCTGAACCTCTTTTATGCAGAAAAGGCAAAAACAAGAAAAAAAATGTTTATTGTTTCCTAGGCAATGCAGGATGCACCGCTCCAACTCAAATGTTGGAGCAGCCGTTGCACAGAATTGTTTGATGTTTGTTCCCAAAAATAATAAGGAAGATGTGGCGTTTTGGATTCCCTTTAGAATGATGCATCTTCTTTTTGCATCTCAATACTGGCAACCCCAGGCTTTTGACTATTTGGCATCAGGCCTGTACCATAGTAAGAAACAGCTAGTATGTCGACAATTGTCTGAAGGATAAATTCCCTGTTGCTAATTTCATGCATGCACGTACTATCCTACTCATCTAGTCATCTGACATGGAATGCATTCCTATAGTTTCCAGATTCTGGGGAAAATCACTTTGACATGGAGAGTGATCTCTCAGAACTTTCAAATGAGAGAGTACATGCAAGATTGGCTGTGAGAGGGTATGCATATCACATTTTTAGTTTTATTTAAAATTCTTTTTTTGTTGAAATTCAAGCAATGGTGACATGTATGCTGTGTCTATGTTCATACTTCAAATTTTTGGTCTTTTTATCTGGCTTCAAGCAAAATGCTTATTTCACATACAGTTCGGGGTTTACTTTGTGTATTTAGAAATTCCTAAGGGTCTAATTGGTTCTGTTCTTGTTTGGTTAGTGTTACGACTGCAGCCATACTTGGAGTTCTGTATACCGTTGCCGGCAAATTCCAACCGCTGCCTCAAGATATTTATCGCTATGGTACTAGTCCTTTGTAACTTGGTATATATTTCAAGATGTTTTGTATGCAGAGCATTACTAATAATTGTAGAAGTTAAACTTTAGAGCTCCTTTTTGCAAGATTGGGTTTGTTAAGCCTGGAGAATGTGATCATTTGAGTTAATATTAGCTTGTACTGTTGCAGATTGTATTAGCTTGTACTGTTGCAGATTGGAGGGAACCTTTCAGTCTACCGAGAGGGTGGCTTTTGTGGGCTGGGATTGGTCTTGTTGGTGCTGTAGTTGCTGTGGCATTGACAGGGGCTGCCACGTCCTTTTTCAGTGGGCAAACCCCAGAAAGAGAGGTTTGGAGTTCATCTGATAATTTCTTTTTTCATTATAAAGTGCAGTGCACTCAATTCCTTATTCGCTCATGAAAGTGAATTGTCACTGAGTTGAAGGGAGAAGATATTCTGAAGTAATTTCAATGTATAAGAGATCCTGGATGTAATGAAAACTAACATTGCAACTCATCATATCTGCCATAAAAAGGAAAAAAGTGCGGTATGCAAGCAATTATCCTTTATAGATTTTGGGAACTAATGTTACCGTACTGTAAATGTTATTTTTTGGCATATTATGATTTTTTTGGTTCTTTATTTCACACACTAATAATGATATCTGAATATAAGCTACCTGAACTAGAAGTAGATCATGTATATTTTAACTTCAAGGTCTTCCCATGTGTGGTATGGATTGTGGAAAATGATTTGGTAGTTGGTTTTAGTGTGGTGAATGATCTGTTCAGCTTTTTGTCTCTTTATTTACATCCTGATTCTGTTAAGCAAAGTCTTGATTGATCAGGCATCTGTTTTTGTGCTATGCTTGTACTTATATGATGTTTTAGTTTGGGTTTTCCAATTGAGAGATTAATTTCTACATTGTTATTTATGAGACTAACAGAAACTGTCATCTTGTGGCTTTCCGAAGATCAAAGCTTTTGGGATGATATTGAGGATGGGCCAAGGCCTTTGGGTCCTTTTGGCTTACAACAGGTAAGTAGTTTCTGGTCAAATGAATTAATTTAAAATCTGAATCTTTTAACTCTTTCGTTTATTAAGGACTGTGATTCCAATACTGCAACTAACACATTATATGAATGTGAATAGAAAGCACATAGACATCTGCGCATGAAATGCTGTTCTTAATTAGGCAAATGAGAAGGTAACCAGGAATTATATCATATAAAAAGGAAAGGAAGTAAATCAACATCTAACATGCAGAAAAACGATTGAACATTTGATGACACTTAAATGATTGAGAGTTGTGATAAATATTAACCATTCTTTCATCAACCTAGAAGACACATACGTAATTCATTTCGGATATTGTACACTTGGCCTTTTGGAAGTTTATCTAGATACATTTATGCTTTTGTTCATCTTGTTCAGGCTTTAGCTTCTAGCTAGCTGCTGATTTGTTATATAATTGAAGATTGCTATTACTATGTTTGTCTCACTTTCTGCAATCAAGTTTATGTTTTTGCTGCTAAGGATTGGAATTCTAGATTTTAAAACTTCAGTTAACGAGTCGGTCAATTTCTTCTGCTGCTTTGTGTGGTGCTGTCATGACTTACATTGTTATACATATTTGTAGTGGGCGGTAAAGGATCGGAAATGGTATACCCAACAACAACTTGACGAGGTCCGCATTGAAGTAGCCGACTACTTACAGACTCTGCTGTAGGTTCTGACCAGTTTCTTGATTTTGAGTTAGGCTAGCTTTCAATTAACTTTTTTGTAGCAATTATGAACAAACATGAATACTAATTGCTAGGCTAGCCTTGTAGTATATAGGTGCATGAATTGGGGTTTTATTTTGCCCATTTTGTAAACTGTTAAGGATGATGAATGTCGGATATAATACCCCAATTTGCAATTTATAATCACAGTTCTATTTTGTGGACAGAATCCTCTTTATAGAATGTGATGTTTAGATATAAAGTTGAAATCAGTTTTAGCCATAAAAACTGATGTCCAGTAATACAGATACATCAGTTCCAAAATGAAAATCGATATTACTAATATATCCAGACATCGGTTCATTGTTAAAAACGATATACTACCGAGTGCCAGACATCAGTTCTGAAATGAAAACCGATGTTACTAAAATATCCATACATCGGTTCATTATCAGAAACGATATACTACCGAGTGCCACACATCAGTTTCGAAATGAAAACCGATGTTACTAAAACATCCAGACATCGGTTCATTGTCAGAAACGATATACTACTGAGTCCCAGACATCAGTTCCGAAAGGAAAACTGATGTTACTAAACTATCCAGACATCGGTTCATTGTCAGAAATGATATACTACCGAGTGCCAGACATCAGTTCCGAAATGAACACCGATGTTACTAACATATCCACACATCGGTTCATTGTCAGAAACGATATACTACAGAGTGCCAGACATCAGTTCCGAAATGAAAACCGATGTCTGTAACAGTATTACTCATCGGTTCTTAAATCAATAACGATGTTAAAACTCAAACTTGTGTTATATAATCTATATTTCTTTAAGCTTTAAATACAATAAAATGTGGGTTTAACAATAGTAAAGCATGCAAGTTTGTTATCATTTAAACCTATTTACATCGGTTTATTATAAGGAACCGATGTCTACCCGAATATTAGACATCGGCTAAAAACCGATGTCTGCATTTTCCGGATCTTTCTCATCACCCACAAAGACATCGGTTGGGTTTTTGTTTCTCATCGGTTTTTGACCGATGTCTGGGGCCATAATTCTAGTAGTGTTAACATAGAAATCTAGAAATTCAATGGCAAACCAACTAAATAAATAGAATAGTCATACTAGGGGCTTCATCTCAACCCTAACTTAGAAGTTTAGCAATCCATAACCATGAAAAACATGACTAGAATCAAAGAAAACATGAAACAAACAATGGAAGAATTGAGGAACTCGAGTCCAGCGATGGTGAAAGTTTCTCTTCTCTTTGTTCTCTGCGGAATATGCTGCCTCCTGTCTCTAGGCGTGCTAGGTTTTCTGTCTTCTATCTCTCTTTCCAAATCCTACTTGACTTTGGGCTTCTTATGTCTTCTAGTCTAACTTGGAATAGATTCCTTCTCTCCAAAGAACACGCAAGGCTACTATAATCAACGCAAGGAATTACTCCAAACATGCCAGACACGTTCAGTCTTATCCCATCAAAGTGCTAAGAGCAATGGACTTGGGCTTCACAAATCAGATTCCGAAAAGATATGTAAAATCCGTCAGAATCTGCCTTCCCAAACTAGGTTCACTTAAATCATCATAACTTCATCCTGAAGAATGCAAATCCACTTCCGTAAAATTCCTCAGAAAGCTAACATCCGTATCTTTCCAATGGTGTGAGGCTCGCCTGCTAGTTCCTTGTGAGAAGGTACAGTTTAATACTTGAAGTTGACGCAAAATAGAGATAATTCTGGAAAACCAGGATGGCCAGCATCCTTTCAATCCTGCGTGACTCTAAGCTCCAAATCTTTCTTTTCTCCAATTTAACCTACAAAACACAAACACAAAGTGAAAGACTCAAAAATGACAAGAACTCAGCCTAGAATCCGATATTTAAGGGTATAAAAATGTATGAAATTATGAGTTATCAAATATCCCCAAACTTAGATTTTGCTAGTCCTCGAGCAAACAAGAAAAAGAAAATTAAATATGACTCCAAGCACGAACCTAATGTCTTCCAAACAACTTAGAGAACTTATATTGCCCACAAGTATGGTCAGTCAAGATTCAAGCAATCACAATATCAAATTCACAACTTCACGTAAAAGCTAATCTATTTTGATTACCATCATGCTCAAAATTTAGTGCAAGGACAATCAGACCAATGCAACAAAAGAAACCCAACCTCCTCATGTTTTTGAACAAGTGTCAACTCAATTTCTCACTAGAATGAACTCAATTTGTTTTCACTCATGACTTTCTGACTATGGCATAAGCTTACATTTTCACTCAAGTTATATGTGGGAGGAATGATGTATAAACGCAACAAATAGCTCACATATGACAACAAGAAAGAAAAGCTTTTTCTGAAAATATATTTTGTATTATGTTCTCATGAAAAGAAAACATGAAACAAACAATGGAAGAATTGAGGAACTCGGGTCCAGCGATGGTGAGAGCTTCTCTTTTCTTTGTTCTCTGCGGAATATGCTGCCTCCTGTCTCTTGGCGTGCTAGGTTTTCTGTCTTCTATCTCTCTTTCCAAATCCTACTTGACTTTGGGCTTCTTATGTCTTCTAGTCCAACTTGGAATAGATTCCTTCTCTCCAAAGAAAACGCAAGGCTACTATAATCAACGCAAGGAATTATCCAAACATACCAGACACATTCAGTCTTATCCCATCAAAGTGCTAAGAGCAATGGACTTGGGCTTCACAAATCAGATTCTGAAAAGATATGCAAAATCCGTTAGAATCTGCGTTCCCGGACTAGGTTCACTTAAATCATCATAACTTCCTCCTGAAGAATGCGAATCCACTTCCGTAAAATTCCTCAGAAAACTAACATCCATATCTTTCCAATGGTGTAAGGTTTGCCTGCTAGTTCCTTGTGAGAAGGTACAGTTTAATACTTGAAGTTGACACAAAACAGAGACAATTTTGGAAAATCAAGATGGCCAGCATCCTTTCAATCCTACGTGACTCTAAACTCCAGATCTTTCTTTTCTCCAATTTAACCTACAAAACACAAACACAAAGTAAAAGACTCAAAAATGACAAGAACTAAGCCTAGAATCCGATATTTAAGGGTATAAAAATGTATGAAATTATGAGTTATCATATAGCCCAGTTGAGCACTTGGTTTCAGAAATTTCAGATTATTAAAGTACCTCACTCTCAAGCACAATCCAAAGGTTTGGTTAATGGCTACTGCTAGTTATCAAACATACATGAGATGGCCTGGATTTAATCTTCTCTGCCGATGAGTTATTGGTTGATGATGAGGAGTTTATCTTTTCTGATCTGGAATTGATGTTCTCAGAGGATGATTTATTACTTGATCCGACACCGTTTGAGAATGATGGTTAGATTCTAGTGGCAGAGGAGATCGATAATCTCATGGCCTTTGGTGATGAGTCCTTGAATTCTGATACAAATAACCCATGAATTGATGATGCCCATCTTGAGAAGGAGAAGGAGGAGGAGAGTATTAAGATTTTCATGGCTTATTTTGATGATCCAATTGATGATGCTACGATCTAACGGTGCCATTCTTTGACTTCCAGCCGGCAACTATTCTTGCTATTTCAGTTCCATCAGAAAAAGAACATAATAGAGAGAGAATCGAAATCTCCTTTTCACGAAGCAAACGATCCCTTTCAAATCCTCGTCGAAATCTCAGATCTGATGGCTCTAGAGTGGATGGTGCTAGGCTACGCCATCGGCGTAGAGGCCATGATGGTCCTCCTCCTCACACTCATTGGCCTCGACTGCCTCCCCAAGGGCCTCATGGCTGTCACGCAAAACCTCCTCAAGCCCTTCCTCTCGGTGGTGCCCTTCTGCCTCTTCCTTCTCATGGACATCTACTGGAAGTACGAGAATCGGCCGAACTGCGACAACAACTCTTGCACGCTGTTCGAGCACCTCTGCCACCAGAAGTCCATCATGAAGAGCCAATGCAACACCCTTCTCATAGACAGGCCACTGAGTCGAATTTGTTTGTGTGGTTTTCTGATCTTGAAATGCCGATCTTGTTAAAATGTGAATCATTTAAGAGATAATTTGTGTTGCAGAGAAATAAGAAATATCAGAAGGGAACATGGTTAGATTAGACTCATTAGAGACTAGTTGTAGAGAGAGAGAGGGGAAAAAAAAAAGCTTAGAGAAAAGAAAAAAAATAATAGATTAAAACATGAAAGGATAAAAATACTCTTCAGAATAAGCCAGGTGGCAATCTCAGTAACGGAGCTAATGGCTCCAGATACTAATATTGGGTCGGGGTGAGAACGTCAGATACCAATCTGATATTTTTTGAAACTGATGTACGAAAGTTTAGAATGGCCGAAAGGTGAGACACTGTTTAGGCCATTTTTCCAAATATCTATATTTTTCTTCAAATTTCCATCATTTTTCTTGATTATTTACCGAAATCGATATATCCACGATATTTTCGTCGAAATTTCCATTTTCGGGACTATCAATATTTCCTCGATGTTGAGTAAAAATATGCACACAGTAAGTGTAAATGTCACCCAACATAATTTCACTCGTATTCATTTAGTGAATAGAGTTTTAATTATTTCATGTTCGACCCATTCAAGACAGAATGTGTCTCTTAATTATATTTCCTTGTCACAAGGAAACACCCTTTGATTCCATTTATGAAGAAACCAATTGTGGATGTGTGTTTGTTTGTTTGTTTTTGCGGCTACACCCGGATATTTGAGTGGGTTGCCTACGTACCCTTGAAAAGGGATCAAGCCACTCGTAGTTCAAGAGTTCCAATGATTGAATGACCCATTGGAAGGTATGGCTTTTTGGGAATAGGAATAGTGTTTGGACGAATTTGGTGTAAGCAAACCAGGGATTTGATTTATTTTGGATTTGTTTGGAAAGGCTGTGACGTTTCCTGGTGTTTAGCAGAATTTGACTGATGAGGTCAGGGATTCAAATTGGATGAACCAGGGAGTCAGAGATTTTTTTTGGACTTGCGGTTGCATCTAGTGGGTCGCTAGATTGCCTACATACCCTGTAAAGAGATCAAACCATTGTAGTTAAGAGAATTTCTATTTCTAGTGTTGGGAGAATTTTGGTGTCAACGGATGTACATATATTTATTTTCTAATCCGTTGGATGTATTTCTTCTGCAGACACTCAAATTTGATTTGGGCACCTGATGTGTTGAATTTTGTACTGGGCCGTGTAATGGGCTTTTGTGTTGTCGACAAACGAATTTGGCCAGGCCCGAACGTCGAGATAAACTATTTGAAAATGGGCTTCAAAATTTGTGGATGAGTGATTCAGCAGGCCCATCTTTCTTTCCAGGCCTTTTAGCTTTAATTTGCGTCAGGCCCAATTGCAAAGCCCGCTCCACCTATGAGACCAAACTGATAGACTCTTGTCTTCACATCAGAAAACTGGGATCTTTCGTAGTTGCCTCGAGCTGGTACAGATCGTGTTTGGAGATGGAAGCTAACTCTTGTAGTTCGCTTTGGAGAGGGAAACATGAAGCCCAGCTCTGCATAAATAGCGGGTTGCATGCCCATGATGCTACAATTACAAACTGGGTAAAGCCTCCATCCTTCTTATTTCTTCTCAATGGATTTCAATCAACCGAAACACCCACTAAGATTTCCGAATTTATTTCTTTGCTGCTGCAAATTTGGTGTGGCAATTGGACGAACTTCTATTGCGGCAACTCGTCAGTCAGCTGGTGTACAAAGAGCTTGCGACCCATTTTTTTTTGGTACAATCCACCTCTCTGAATGTTCAATTAAGCATTTGTTTTTGTCTTCTAATTGATCATGTGTAGCACTGCTTTAAGAGAGTTGGAATCATTAATTCAATTATGCTTGCCACCGTTTGACATTTGCTTATGACATATAGCAAGTTCCAGATTGAATATTGAAACCAATGCTTCTTGTCTTCTTGCTTATGACATACAGCAAGTTCAAGTTTGAATTCTTGTTTAACAATTAAGCTTGCCTCCATTGTTTTGTCTTCTTGTTTATATTCACGGCACCGCTTCAAGAAACAAAGCAAAGCTTAATTAATCTTTCTATTGCTTCTGAGCATCTGGACCTTGTCCAGACCCTTTTGTATTGCTTTAATATAAACTCCTTTGCAGGTTTCCATTATTTCACCACCGCCAAGCTTTGTCATGCAATTTTGTTTGAAACGTGGTTGTAAAGGATGAGACTTTGAAAGACAGACTTTCATTCGTCTTAGTTTCTATTTGCTTACTATAGCTTCGACATTGGCTTCAAGGAATATTTGTGTGATGGTCATGACCATCCATGACTTTGGCTGTTCGTGAACAACCTCTGTTAAAATGATAACAGCGTCATCCTTTGGGAGAATTTAGCATTGAAGCTAGGCTGTTCGTGAACAACCAAATATTTCAATGCATTAAGCTTACAACACCATTTGGGAGGGATTTGAGCATGAAACTCGGCTGTTCATGAACAACCGCTCTTGTTTCAATGCTTCAGGCCTCGGAACATTTGGGAGCAGCAAGAATATCATTTCGATGAGCTTAGGAGAGCTCTAATAATTGTGGTCATTCATGAACGACCTATTAGAGTTTTGGAGGGCCACAAGACATATGAGGATCACTTGGAGAAGGTTGTATCACAGGGAAGGCAGACTTGTTTTTTCTGTCATTGACATCATCTGGGAAATTCTGTCTATGAAAAATTAACCATAATATAGCCTTATACGTGCAGACTTTCTTCATCTTTCTCTTGTAACTAAACGTAGCTTCACTGTGTAGTTGTACCTCCTTTTCCTCTTTCCGCTCTCTGTATTTCTGCTCTATAACTTTTTCTCCTCTGCTGCCTATATCTTTGTATTTCTCTCCCCCTGTGTGTATTTCTTTTCATGTTGCCACCTTTATATAGCTGTAGTTGGATAAGTGTAGCTGGGTAGCTGATAACCCTTTCCAACTTTGTATTTGAATTTGAATGATAAGTTTATCTCCAGCTGTTATCTTCACATTTGAATTGGTCAAGCACTTAACCAACACTTGAATAGTCAAAGCTAGCAGAACATGTATCCTTGACGTCAGTTGTACTTGTCAAAACTCAAAGACCAAAATTTTGAATAGCAATTATCCTCATTTGCTGGACATTCAAAGCTATTTAACAAACTTTAAGCTAATCAATCAGAGATGTATGAATGTATTTCTTTTTTCTTAGTCCCGCAACAGCTTGTACAAGCGTATAATTGTGCACCAATATTTGGTGTGATGGGCTCCCACCTTTCCGATTTAAAAGACCATCACCATATAATTTTTGGACTTGTGATTTTTTTTTTGTTTCAACACTCGAGACTCGATATTTTGATCATTGGGTGAAATTTCTTAGGATGTGACTCTTCCTGCCACAGTTGAAGGGGTGAGTCATGTTGTATAACTTTGCTCCAATTAATTAATAATATTATCATTTTTCTATTAGGAAAAAAAATCATAAAGTATAGATGACTCAATATTCTTCAAAAGACATCAGTTTTGAGCCATACGTTTTACTAAAAAGTATTGTAACAAATTGTTGTATCTCATATTTACCAAAACACCCTTGAACATGAGATACAACAATTTGTTACAATACTTTTTATCTGTATCTTCAACCACGAGAAGAAGAATGAATCAAAATCACATGATATTGTTCTCTTATGAGTATGTCTCTCCTCCACCAAAATTAATCAAAGGGTTGGTTCTCGATCTTGATATGTTGCTGTAATCCCTTTGAATTTGCTAAAAGAAGGATTTCAAGGGTTTTGGGTTGGAAGATTGAGTGATAACCATATCATAATATTCATTGAATTAGGTTTAAGGAAATTACAAATCAAATTTTTTTGAATTTATTTTTGTATTAAATGATAGGCCATCTATAAAAAAAATATTATTTTTACTTAATTGTTTTAAGTAAATTATAAAACTATATAGGCAATATAAGGAAATTCCGGAAAAATAAATAATAATTTAATTGAATGTTATATTTAAGGGAGGTAAGAAGAGTTTTTTTTTTTTTTTTTTGCATTTTTCTCTTTTTATCCTTATTTGTCTTTTCATATGACTTGATAAAGTCTATTTACAATTGAAAAAAGTTGGAGGTCCAAATATCAAATTTAGAGGTCCAACTAGAACCACTCTCTTAGAAATAATAAAAATCTCTCTTGTTGTTTATAAGTAATGGGACAAAACCAATAATATTGAATCCAATCCAGTAATGTAGAATCAAATTTAAGACAATGACTTAAGAATAATGCTAGGTGAACCACCTTTTTGGGTACCACCTGCATCTCATCTTATATGACAACTGATGTGGCAGAGCCATGCCATGTCATTTAATGAAATTCTATGATAGGTTGGACTTTCTGCCACATCAGCAGCCACATAATGTGGGATACAGATTGTTCACCTAGCATTACTCATGACTTAATTCCCCATTGGAAATTATACTAACGATAAGACTAGACAAGGACAAAGGTAATCATAACCACGAGTTAAAATCACATTTATCACCTGTATTCACTGGCCAAGAGGTAGGAGATAGCTTGGTGGGCACATTTTTTTTTTTGGGCCATGAGTATTGAGCCATAACTTGGTTGGAACACTAGCCCATCCTGGGTTAGTTTCCAAAGATTGAATTACCTTTTTGTAAGCCCTCTGCCAGATTAGTGTCCATGTATCTATATGGCTTCGCAACGTATAGGAAAAACTGTAGCTCCATTATTTTGTTTTCTCAGCATGTAGAAGTAAAATTAAGGAAACTAGGCCCTTTATTTTGAATAGAAATTAATATCATTATAAATACCCAATAGCTAGAGCCTAACACGTACTTAAAACAACATGACCGGCAAGAAAAAATCAGAACCTTGTTTAAGTAAATGCAACTCATTACGAGTTTGATTTTAGCTTGCTATGTAGCGAACTTACAAAAAAAGAACAACTTTGTGTCTATAATGAAAAAAAAAATAATTAGCCTCCTATTAGCCTACACATAATTGTGGTAGCCATAAAACGCCACTTCCTAGCAAATAAATAGGAGCAACTCTTTATCCATAAGCCACTTGAAACACACCAGTCATATTCAAGATAGTTACTAACTCCTAGAGAAGTCATGATTCGAATAATCTGGCGCTTAAAGACTACAAATCGACCCAAAAAGTCCAAGAAGGTCAGGACCCTAGGCCCTATTGTTTTATTAGAAGTAGGCTTTTTAATGACTCCGAATCGTAATTTTTCTCTATTTGTAATTATAATTTCTAATTCAATGAAATCTCATCCCTTTTTTTTTTTTTTTTTAATCAAGCCAGAATGGCACAGATACATATATACATTCCCTTACCATTTATGGGCAAGTCTAGGATGTGGCATGTTAGCACCACTCATTAGACAATAAGTGCTCACAAATGAAAGCCAGCCTATAACTATGAAAAATCTAGAACATAGTATATAGGCATAGTTCAACAAAAAACTAAAATCTCTCCTTGCCATCCAAGTTAAGGTGAGGAGGTTTGGCTGGAATTCGAAACCCCATAAAAACAGAACCCAAAACTTTGAGCTTAAAATTTGAATTTAGTTTTTGTAGCCAATTTTGTTTGGGCCCCCAAAAGAAATTGGACACCCTAACACAATTGGACCTCCAAAATGATTTGGGCCACCCAACCCAAATTGAACTCTTCCTTCTTTGCGCCGGTCAATGTCGCCGTCGCCGCCTCCGCCACCGTCGCCCGTACAGGAAAGAAGCACCCAGATTGCATCGTTGCCGCTCCTTGAGACCGGATGCCTCCAATCGCCGTTATATGGTAGTGGGAGCCTCTACTGCACCAAACCACAGCCGGCATCAAGCCGATCCCTTTCACGGTTGAAACTGCTACTGCACTTACGGGATGCCAACCACCACGATTTTCCGTCCAGTGTGACCCGATCGTCGCTAACCCTGGTAACCCATCACCTGCCTTGAGCCGCACTCTATTTGGTCAGATTCTACCAGAATCCTGACTGAAATCTTCCCTCGTTAATTTCCTCCAGCGTGAGAGTCTGGCAATTGCAAAACTATCCATTTCCCCAGAAATTGTGGAAAGGTAGTCTAGTTGGGAGCTAGTCAACTGGGGTTGGCGTCGACCGGCGTTGCATGGATTACGGCTAGGGTTTGCTAGAATTCTGAAGAGGCTGCGTCACATCTTATGCTATTGTTTGCATTCCTTATGAAATCTCATCCTTTATGATCACATGAACAAAAGAAAAAAAAATTTGAATTGAGTGCCAGATTCCCACTTTTATTTTATTACTTGATAGTTAATGACTTAGAGCATATCCAACCCTCCTGTCAAATGACAATGTGGAGGCTCAACCGCAAGAAATGAAAGAGGAAAGCACTCCAGCAGATCTGCCAAATCCTACATGGATTGGGCATTCCAATTCTCTCTGTTAAATTTGACAGATCTCCCAAATCTGTTAATTTGTATCTTTTCAATTTTTAATACATTGATTCTGTTGAAGGAAAACCTAATTTGTGTTTAGCCCAAACTCTAGGTTACTTGACCACCGCCGCCCACCTTGAAGATCTCAACTCCAGGAGTCCAGAACCGGCGGCCCCCACCCCTGAACCGGCCGGCAAACCACCGAACCGGCCACCGGAAGTATCGAAAGTCCCTCTACCCGGTTCGATGCTTTCCTCCCAGCCAATTGCTACCAAACTTCACCAGCAGCTGTAGCCGGACCCCAGATCACCGGAGACGAAAATTCATCACCGGAACCGGCCTAAATTTGACTGAACCGGCCACCAGAAAAGTTTGATACCGAACCGGCAGAAAACAAAAAACAAAAAAAAGTAGGAGAAGCCCGCCTGCAGCCCACAGAACCCACGTGCTGCAGGCCCAGCGAAGCCCACATGCAAGCCAAGCCGCAAGCCACCTGCCACGTCAGCGTCCAGCAAGCGCCCAGTCAGCCCTGCCGCGTCAGTAACTGACCTGCCACGTCAGCTCCGATTGCCACGTCAGCGACCGGTCAAACCTCCGGTCAACACTTTTCCGGCCACTTTCCAGCGACTTTCCGGTCAGCTACAGTAGCTCCGGCAGCTACATTAACTTTCCGGCGTCCGCTTTTCCGGCCATATTTTAAGGTAAACTTTTCTAAAAGTTCCCGTTTTTGAAGTTTTTTTTTCATTTTCTTCTTCTTTTCTCGGGGACTTCCAAAATCTCTTCTCCTACCCCCCTTTCTCTACATAGGGAGGACCAAAAGCAGAACTGTGGGGGTTCGTGCTCACTCCAAGCTTGGAGCTTGTAGAGTCCTCCAAACTCAGAGTTTGTTGAGAAGAAAACGATCGACCACATGCATCGTCGTTTCGATCTAATCCAAAATCCCTCTTGGAATCGGATTTTCTTAGAAGTGACTACGCTCAGAAAATTCCTAATTTCTTGGAAGCGACTACGCTCAGAAATTTAATAGTTTTTCGTGGTAGCCTATTTCGCTCCGAAACTAACCCTAATTTTCTTGTTCTCTTTCAAGATGAGTAACCTGAACAAATTGGACTTTGCTCCATTGGGAACAACTGGCTCTGGATATCACAGGTGGGTTCGTGATATCCGCCAGCATCTCAAGGCTGTAGGAATCTTGGATTTGATTCTCGAGCCTAGCTAGGACGTGATAACTGTAGAGCAAGCTCAAGCTTTGGAAGCAAATAGAGCAGCCTTAGAGGCAAATAAGGCAAAAGCCATCATCCTAATGACTCGTCATATGGATGATTCGCTCCAGTACGAGTATATGAATGAAGAACTCACTCGAAGAAAGATTTGGCAACGTCCGTGACTCCTTGCTTCCTGACCTAGAAGTGAGATGGCATAGCCTCCGCTTCTGTGATTTCAAGTCAGTTCTTGACTATAACTCGGAAGCACTTCGCATTAAATCCTTAATGGAATTCTGTGATAAAGAGATCACAGATGCGATGTTGATTGAGAAGACTCTCTCTACCTTCCCCGTCTCTGCATTGATTGTTGCTAAGAACTATCGAATCGATGTAAATGCAAGACGGATCACAAGGTTTCATGAGCTCATTGGAGCTATGAATGTCGCTGAAAAGCATGACAATATCCTTGTGAAGAACTATAATTTGAGATCCGTGGAAACAGAACATATTCCGGAATCCAATTATAGTCGCACCTCTAAGAGAGGGCGCCAAGAGCGAAACCCTAATCTTAGGTATACTTCTGGACATTCTGATCCATATAATCGCTCTACTTGGGAAGGTAAACGCCAAAATAGGCTAACACGGAACCGAAGAGGTAAACGTGGAAAGAGAGAGGGAAGCAATGCCTCTGGCCATGTTGGTGGCGCCACCAACACTAAGAGCCATCTAAACGACGCTTTCAAAGCGTCTCAATCAATGGAATTCGAGCAAAGAGATGTATGTTCTCGATGTGGAGTGTCTGAGCATTGGGCACACATTTGTAGAGCTCGTGAAGAACTTGTCACCGCCTACAAAGCATATTGTGAAGCAAGAGAAGCTCACATGTGGAACAAGAAGATCAAGATGATTTAGATCTGAAGGGTGAAGACTACAAGGATCAAGACCCAGAAATTCGATTTTGATTAAGTCTTTATTTTCCAAGAGATGTAGGCGATTGCCATATTACTTTTATTGGATTAGATTTTCTTTGATCAAAGAAACAATGATGTACTCCGTTGGCTTATGAATAAAATTTTGAGTTCTTTTCATTATGACTCAATTTTGATTCTGAGCATATGACTTTGTGACTACGATGGCTAGACCATCAGTATTAATTCAAGGACATGGAATACCCCAAGTTCCACTTGCCAAATGGCATCTTGATTACAGTTGTCACAGAAACTCTCTACGCTCTTAGGGCACATAGTACCCAATGAATAGCCAACGAATTCCATGCGAAAATGCATGTAGAGAACGGAAATGAGTTCCTTTGCATTACCTCTAATGATTGCGAACAAAGGCGCATCTTAGAGAAGTTTATGTGTCTCTCTAGTGGACTTTATGTCACTATTCGAGCTATTAAATCTAATAAAGTTATGAGAGAAGATCTCTTGGATTTAGACACATATTGGCTTTTTCACGACAAGATAGATCATCCTAGTCATGATATGATGATCCGTCTACAAAAAGACTTCACACGGACATCTTTTCTCTCGAGCGAAACGAAGCATGAATCAAAAGTTGATTCTTAGACTAAGTGTGACCGACGTTGCTGCCTAGCACCGCCTCTGTCCACCACCAGCCTAGGGCTGGCGTAGTCTATCCATGACTCCATGGATGGCGTCCATCATGGTGATGGCGCCCTAGGTGATGCTGCAATCACCAACTTGCTTCACAATAGCGTTTCAGACGCTCAGGCCTAACCAAATCTCATTGGTTGCTTCTAAAGCCTCTCGCTCGTTTTAAAGCCCTTCCTTAGGGAAATTAGGACTGAGACCGTCCTATGCAAAGGATAGACAATACTCATTCTGTTCTTACAAAGAATCCGTAGGGATTTTGTGGATTGATTCAACCAACTTGCGGACGCTTAAATATTTTATGATGTTGGTTGACACGCAAACACGCTGGTCACGTGTTGTGCCATTGTCCACCTATAAATGCTACTTATGCTACACTCCTAGCACATTCATATGACAATGGGCTCACTCCCCAAATCATCTATTCAGTCAATTGGATTTGACTATGCTAGTGAGTTTACATCGAAGACTTTCGATGGTTATTGCATGGGACTGATGTTGGACATCATTCCCATGAGCACACCCAATTGGTCTCGCGGAAACGACTACGATGGTAGTCCGAACATTGGTAATGCGCACCAATCTTCTTACATCCTCTTGGGGTGATGCAATATCGCATGCCGCTATGCTAATTCGTCTACGACCTACCGCCACTCAATGTACCTTTGCGTTATAGCTAGTGACTGGGTACGCGTCTTTTGTACTTACGCACATTTGAGTGAGCCATTTATGTGCCAATTGCGCAGCCACAGCACTCTATGATGGGTCCTTACAGACGAATGGGCAACTACGTTGGATTTGCGACTCCAACAATCGTCTGCTACTTAATGCCCTTGCAAGGCGATCTCTTTACCGCTAGATTTGCGGGTTGTCACTTTGATGAGACAGTCTTCCCGTCGTTAAGGGGAGATAAGAACACGGATGTTCAACAGGAACGACAGGAATTGTCGTAGTCTGTCCCCACTATGTCTCATCTTGATCCCTATTAAAGTGACGAGATCACACAAATATGCTGCAAACATGCCTGCAAGGAAGGACGTCCCTACGAGAGGACGTAGCGCCACCTTACACGGAGGTAGGCATGGCGCCAATGCCAAAGAGAGTGGCACTCTGGCATTACAGGCCATGGCCCTAGCTAGGATGCGTGGGAGGCCCGTGGGTTCGAAGGATACTTTGGCACATTCCAATCCTTTGATCATCAAGACTCAAAATCCTTCTCATGAGTATCTTCCGGGTTATGGTTATCGTTGGGGGACGCCTCAACGTCAAAACCTATTCCTGAGAATATAGAGCTCTATGAAACTTACACTAGTGTACATGAGACGTGGGATAGAAACTCCATCATAATTGATGATGTAGTTGCGTATTTTGTTGCGCATGAGTTTTTGAGTTAGATGATATCGAACCACTCTCCGTTGATGAATGAATGCCAACGTAGAGAGTTTTTGGCCTAAATGGAAAGATGCGATCCAGGTTAAGATGGATTCTCTAACGAAGATAAAGGTTTCAAGCTAGAGATGCCAACACCTCCTAACATAAAACCTGTTGACTAATGGGTCTTCGTTAGAAAGCGTAGTGAGATAAAGAGATGCTAATCTCACCTTATGGCTCAAGGCTTCTCACAAAACGCCCTGGAATCGACTACGATGAGACATATTCTCTCGTAATGGATGTCATTGCACTCCACTACCCTGTCAGTTTGGTAGTTTCCGAATAACTGAACATACAGCTTACAAATATGGTCACTACGTATCTCTATAGGGATCTAGATACGGAATATACATGAAGGTTCATGGCGAACTTCATTTACCCAAGTCAAGTGGCTCTAGACCACGGAGCGCGTTTACAAAGATGTTGAAACGCTCACTAAAGTGACTACTTGATTGGGAAGGGATATGCCCACTCGTTTCTATGCATGTTGGACATGATCTTCATTAGAAGCCCTTAAAGAGTTAAGGGAAACCGTTGAACACTTGAAATCCGAGTTTGAGATGAAGGATTTTGGGAGAACACGATTATGTCTCGGTTTGGAACTTGAGCATCGTGTCGATAGATGGTTAGGCATTTTGACAAGGTCAAGCCTTCAAGCACCCCCATGATCGTCCGTAGTCTTGATCCTGAAAAGGATCCTCTTCGTCGAAAGGATGATGACGAAGATGTGCTAGAGGCAAAAGTGTCTTACTTAGTACAATAGGCGCATTATTGTACTTATCTCAATGCACAAGACCGGACATCTCATATGTTGTGAACTTGTTAGCTAGATATAGCTCTGCGCCAACGCAACGCCATTGGATTGGTGTAAAAGATATCTTTCGATATTTGAGATGTACGATTGATATGGGCTTGTTCTATCCCTACAAAGAGATGATGGATTCGGACCCATCACACACCAGATACGCCGCCAACGCTGGCCTGCGTCCTCTATCCCCATCCCAAAACGACATGTGTTTTGGAAGGTTTTGCTGATATTGGGTACCTCTCTGACCCACACAAAGGTCGCTCCCAAACTGGTTAAGTGTTCACCATGGGAAAAGACCGTGACATCTTGAAGGTCTACATAATAGACCCTAGTCGCTATATCTTCGAACAATGCAGAGATCATTACTCTTCACAAAGTGGTTCGTGAATGTATATGGATTGGATCCATAATTACGCATGTTCGAACAATTGTGGTTTGAAGTCTACCACAGATGAGCCTACGAGCATTTAGGATAATGCTACTTGTTTTGAACAAATGAGGCAAGGCTACATCAAAAGCGACAACACCAAGTATAATCAGCAACAACAGACACTCCTCGAGATCAAAGTGAACTAGGTTCGATCTGAGGACAGTGAGGCAGACTTGTTTACTAAGTCATTGCCCAATACCACGTTCGAGAAACATGTGGCAAGAATTGGCTTGCGGAAATTATCTGAACTCCCATGATCTAGTCATCAGGGGAGGTGCAGACATCAGGGGGAGATGTCTACATGTTCGTCTCGAATCGTGAAGGGTGTGTTGTGCTCTTTTTCCCCTTCGACCGAGGTTATTTTTGTCCCACTGGGTTTTTGTTACTCGGCAAGGTTTTTAACGAGGCAACGAGAGAAGCACCGCGTTTGGGCAACACAAGGGGGAGTGTTGAAGGAAAACCTAATTTGTGTTTAGCCCAAACTCTAGGTTACTTGACCTAGTGGTAATAGGATTTAATTAGAAGGATCTAGAATCCTAATCAATGTAGAATTACTTTCCTTGTATGATTGAGATTATATGCATTGTAATCCTCTATATAAAGAGGCCCCTATTATCAATGAGAATACACAGAAAATTCCTCTCAAATTCAGTTTCTCTACAACAGATTCCTTATTTTCTTCTCCCTATTTCCTTCACTTTTCTCTCTTTCTTCCTACCCAGACCAAAACCATTTATGGCAAACCTTCATATTCAATTTTCATACGAAAAGAGAAAATCGACAAATTGGATTGAAGCAGATCCGATCAGATCAAGCCCCGACCACTCAGGTCAGAATAGTGTCACAATGGTCGATTGCAGTGTTTAGATGGCGATTGCGGTGTTGGGATGAGGTTGAGATCGGTGGAGAAGATTGATTTGGAGAAAGAGAATTAAATAGAAGGCTTGCTTGTGTTTGTAGTGTTGTAGTCCGAGCTTATTGCTATGTTGCTTGGATCTGTTCTAGCTATGTTTTAGTTTTCATGGGTTGCTTGGATTTGTTCTAGCTATGTTTTAGTTTTCATGGGTTGCTTGGATTTGTTCTAGCTATGTTTTAGTTTTCATGGGTTGCTTGGAATCTGGGCATCTGATGTTTGTTCTTGTAAGGAAAAAAAAAACAAAAGAAGAAGTCGAGAAAGAGAAGTTGAGAAGGAGGGATAAATATGGATGATAATTTTTTGTAAATAAAATAATTAAAAAAATATATTCTTATTATTTAACTTATTCATTGGAGAAAAAAATTTAACGAAAACAACATTGCTATGTCAGCCTTCTAATTAATTTTGACACATTCCATTTAACATCTCCATTGAAGATGCTCTCGTGAACCATTCTCACTTACAAAATATGGAATTATGCAACTTGATCAAATTCTCATTAACTAGACTTTGTTCGGCAACATTCTCAACTCTTTAATCAAAATATTGGCAAATTGATCTGCTAATTGGGAGTCCACCGATGCAATAAGATGCACATATTTAGCACACCAGTACACTATCTTACTTTACAAGAATTCAAATATAACCTCCCCTTCAAGCGAGGGAGGTACAATGGACTCTCATATGCAATAATGCCCTTCAAGAATGTACAGAGAAAAGAACTATTATCGTTTAATTCTTATTAAAAGTGAAAAAAACATTTAAAGAGAAAAAAAGAATTCTAATGCTGATCTTAAATAGTACTAGGGGTAATCTATAATGACAAACCAAAAATGAAAAATATTACTAGTATAATGTGGTGTGGGAGGCACATTGTGGGAAGACTATACCAAGACCAATCTTAGTCAAGAAAAGCTGCGAGTTCAGTTTCGATATTGGCTCTCTCCTGTGTCATCATCTTCCTTCCATCACAAAAAAAAGATCTCCAGATCTGTTGTGCCAATGAAGAAATCAAGCTCGGCCACACCATCGAACCCCAAATGGGTCCTACCCTACCAGACCCAAAACCTCACTGACCTCTACACCTTGGGCAAGATCCTTGGCCAGGGTCAGTTTGGAACCACCTACCTCTGCACCGAGAAGTCCACAGGCCACAACTTCGCCTGCAAATCCATCCCGAAGCGCAAGCTGCTCTGCAAAGAGGACTATGAGGACGTGTGGAGGGAGATTCAGATGATGCACCATTTGTCGGAGCACCCGCATGTGGTGAGAATCCGAGGCACCTATGAAGACCCTGGCTCGGTTCACTTGGTCATGGATCTATGCAAAGGAGGAGAGCTCTTTGATCGGATCGTGAAGAAGGGTCATTACAGTGAGAGAGAGGCTGCAAAGCTCATAAAGACTATTGTTGGGGTCGTGGAGGCTTGTCACTCTTTAGGGGTTATGCACCGTGATCTGAAGCCTGAGAATTTCTTGTTCGACAGCGACGAGGAAGACTCTGCTCTCAAAGCTACGGACTTCGGGCTCTCGGTTTTCTACAAGCCAGGTGAAATCTTCTCTGATGTAGTCGGTAGTCCTTACTATGTTGCCCCTGAGGTGCTGTGCAAGCACTATGGGCCTGAATCAGATGTGTGGAGTGCAGGAGTGATCTTGTATATTCTGTTAAGTGGGGTGCCTCCATTTTGGGCTGAGACTGAGACTGGGATCTTCAGGCAGATTTTGCAGTCAAGATTGGATTTTGAGTCCCAACCATGGCCTGGGATTTCAGACAGTGCCAAGGACTTGATTGCCAAAATGCTTGAGAGGAACCCAAGGAAGAGAATCACTGCCCATCAGGTGATTTGCCACCCATGGATCATAGACGACACCATTGCTCCGGATAAGCCTCTGGATTCCGCCGTGCTTTCGAGATTGAAGCAGTTCTCGGCAATGAACAAGCTGAAGAAGATGGCGCTGAGGGTCATCGCTGAGAGGCTGTCTGAGGAGGAGATTGGTGGGCTGAAGGAGCTTTTCAAGATGATTGATGCAGATGATAGTGGAAGCATCACATTTGAGGAGCTGAAGGAGGGTTTGAGGAAAGTGGGGTCTGAGCTAATGGAGAGTGAGATCAAGGATCTAATGGAGGCAGCTGACATTGACAACAATGGAACAATCGACTATGGTGAGTTCCTTGCAGCAACTGTGCACTTGAACAAGTTGGAGAGGGAGGAGAATCTGCTGTCAGCATTCTCGTTTTTCGACAAAGATGGAAGCGGGTACATCACCATTGATGAGCTCACACAAGCCTGTGTTGAGTTTGGATTGGGGGAGGTGCATCTGGAGGATATGATCAGAGAAATTGATCAGGACAATGATGGGCAGATCGATTATGGAGAATTTGCTGCAATGATGAGGAAGGGGAATGGAGGCATTGGAAGGAGAACTATGACCAGAACTATAAACTTGGGGGATGCTTTTGGCCTGGGAGTGGATACCAATGGAGTCCAACTAACTGAATAGGATTCACTTGGGAGTGGAACTTTTGGGGATCTAACTTGGGCAGCTGAAATATGAATGTCACAGGATGTGTGTGAATGGTTTTCAGATTCAGATCATCTTGTAAGCCAAAAAAAAAAAAAATGTAGTGGAAATTGGAATAACATTCTTTTGATTTTTGTTCATATGAGGTCTAAACTTTTTTTTTTTTTGAATCGAGGTCTAAACTTTTAAGAGAATGAAAAGCATAAAATTGAACTTTTCATGTAAATGTGGGTAATTACTCTACCACTAGATTCATGTCTTAAACATCAACCACACAAATGCTTCCTGCTCAAATATCTGCCAAGTTTCTCCATAGCAAAATTTCTGTGAACTACGTATTAAAAAGAAAAAAAATCTGTGAAGTATTCTCTCCTAAACTGTGGGTTTTTTTTTTTTTTTTGTGAGATCTGGGCTTCAGAATTGGTACTAGACAGTCAGTCTATATCTGGAGCGCAACGCCTTATACGATAAGATCGACACTTGTGTCGTGTATAGACCGTTTGCGTGAATGGAAAAATTCAACTTTTCACGGAATTGGCACAAGCACAACAAACCAATTAGGAATGAAGGGTTTCACTATTTTCCTTTTTTTGGTTTACACTAGTCAAATATGAAAGGAGAGTTTTGTTCCATCCCATTTTACAACTCAATTTCACGAATCAAAAGATATCAATATTTTTGAGTAATAAACCATTGTCTGGAGTTCAACATCTTCAATTTTTGTCGTATTACATTTTGTATATACTAAAGAAATTTTGTATAAACCACACTTACAATGCCTCTGAAACTTTTTTATTAAAAGTTGGCTGGTACGAGGAGTTCAAGAAGTGTAATGGAAGGCTTCAGGCACAAACTAGGCAGAGCAGAAGGTGGAGTAAACCTGCAGCAGGTATGGTAAAGAACTAAAGATGAAGTGTGATGGGGGCCTTTCTGGCCTCATTAAGGCGTGGTGGTGCTGACTGTGTGGCTTTGCAACAGTGAAGGAGATATTTTAGCTGATGTGTCTCGGGCTTACGCCTTGCTTACTTCACCTTTCCATGCTGAACTAATGGCACTCAGGGATCGAATTCTGCTAGCCCAAACGCTGCAATACGCATAGGTAAATTTTGAGAGTGACTGCGTACTTTTGGGCCAAGCTTTGCAGACTACATATCTTCTATGAGCCTGTTGATTAATGAGGATAGAAACTTAGAGTCTCTTCAACAACTTCCTTATAATTTCTCTATTATAGAAAAATAAAAATTAATATCTCCAAAAAAAATTCTACTCCAACTCGAACAGATTCTCTATTTCACAGACTTCATAATTCTTTCCTAAATTTTTACAGATTGCTGTAAATATAGAGAATTTTGTTTTCTCTCTCGTCACTATCTCTATTTTAGAGATAATTATAGGGAATATGTTTGAGCAAAACAGCCAAATTTATCCCTAAAATGAAAAAAAAAAATCAAGATATAGAGAAGCTGTTGGAGTTGCTCTTACTACAGGAACACCCTGCTTTTTTCGTTACCCATGTAAAAACAGAAATAATTGCTCAAAAAAAAAAAGAAGTCCAAAGCACATGACTGCGAGCGAGGCCCGTGTATTACGAAGCCGTCGAACGAAACCCTACGCGCGGAGAAAAAAACAGGGCAGAGTTGAGCGATCTCTCCCGGCCGAACGTCGCCGGCGTTGCTGCCGCTGCGTTCCGGCCAGGGAGAGGATGGTGATTCGGGCTAGTAGCATGTTTCTGTGGCAGCAGTTTGGTCCAGGGTTGGAGGATGGTGGCGGGATCTCAGAGCGGACGGATCGATCTCGATCGGTTCTTCTGGGATCGGGGATGAGGGCAAGAGTGAAGCAGCGTTGGGGTGGGGTTTGCTGGCGATGGGTGATGGCGTCATCGCTGCATCTGGGATCTGGGCAGCGGCTGGGCCTTCGATTTCGTACGTCTGCTGGGCATGGGGTGGATCTGAGTTGTGGCGCGGCGGTGCAGCAAGGTTTGGATGCAGCGCGGCTGTGTGGTGGTGCAAGGAGGCTGCTGGGTCCATGGGGGGAGTGGTGGTTGGGCCGGGCTTTTGCTTTGGGGCCTTGCTGGTGGTCTCTAATGTTTAATTATTTAGTTTCTCGTTGTTTCTGTGGTGAGTTGTTTTGATTTAGGTTTTTGGCATAGTTTAATAAGTCCCTACTCTTTCGAGCTAGGTTTGTGGAGTCTTGGTATGGTAGGTGTGTCTTGTTTTTCTCAGGAGTTCAATTCACTTTTTTGTGGTCAAAGTAATGGGGAGAAGCTCCTACACATGGTCTGGCGGTTTTGGGTCATGGTGTTGAAGGGAGTAGCTTTCTTCTTGAGGTTGGCTGTGAGGATGTGCTTTGTTTCTTGGGTTAGCAGGGCTGAAGTGATGTGGATATGGCGTTATTTCCGGGGACTATATGTTTTACTCTCAATGTTATCTTGTTGTCAATGTGGATGTCACTTGCTCTTGCACGTGGTCTGGTTGGTTTGGGACACGGTGTTGATGAAGGGGAAGTGGTTGTTTGTAATGTTGGCTGCAAGGATTAATCGTGACTCTCGGAAGTGGTTTTATGTTGTAGCCGAGTTGAGGGGCAATTAGGATGGTTAGGGGTTGGGCCTTTTTGGCTCATGGATGTCATTGTGGATGACGAACCCGTAACTGAGGTTGTTCTTACGGAGGAGAGTGGGGAATTTATGTCCACCACCGGGTGTTTCTATTTGTAATCGTATTTTATGAAATAAAATGTTTCTTTCATTCTCAAAAAAAAAAAAATAATAATTGCTCACTTACATGCTTCTCATGCTTTAAGGAATAGATAGTGATAGCTAGCCTTAGTTTGTAAACAACTCCTGAAATTATAAAAGATGTCATTTGTAATTATAATCGTTAACCGATTTAATGAACTTACTTTAAAAAATAAATAAATGAGTCACTCACAAAATAACTCATTCTTACGGATGCTTCTCATGCTTTAAGGAATAGATAGTGATAGCTAGCCTTAGTTTGTAAACAACTCCTGAAATTATAAAAGATGTCATTTGTAATTATATAATCGTTAACCGATTTAATGAACTTACTTTAAAAAATAAATAAATGAGTCACTCACAAAATAACTCATTCTTACGGATGCTTAACTTTTCATAAAATGCACAGTCAAACCTCTATAAAATATCTATAAAATATCTTTTTTTCAACCTTTAATACAACAACACATTTCTAATGAATTTTTTAAATGCGTCACCACACCTAGGGCACAAAATTTTGAGAGTGACTGCATACTTTTGCGTCAAGCTTTGCAGACTACATATCTACTATGAGTCTGTTGATTGATGAGGATAGAAACCTACTCCAGGAACACCCTGTTTTTTTCGTTACCCATGTAAAAAGAGAAATAATTGCTCACTTACATGCTTCCCATGGTTTAAGGAATAGTGATAGCCAACCTTAGCTTGTAAACAACTTATAATGTCATTCTTAATTATATAATCATTACTTTAAAAAAAAAATTAAATGAGTCACTTATAAAATAACTCATTCTCACGCATTCTTGACTTCTCATAAAATGCACATATCCTCTTTTCTTTTCTTTTTCTTTATAAAAACATCATTTTTAAATGGTCAATCACCTCTATAAAATATCGGAAAATAATACCTTAAAAGTTCAACACGTTCAACCTTTCACATGCAATTTTTTTTGATTCATTCATACAACAACACATTTCTAATGAATTTTTAACTTTATGTAATGCGCTCGTATTCGTTTTTTGTTTTCTAAATGCGTCACCGCACCTAGCGCACAAAAGTTCTCATAGTATTATTATTTGAAATGGCACATGAGTGAATTGGACCAGTTGGGTACCAAGTTGTGTTTTACGAAAGCAATGGCGGCAGTGGGTCCACCGTCCCAGTTTCATCTCACGATTAAAAGAGGTTACGTCGTCGTCAGAAAGTCTCTAGAAACAGTGAAAACACAGAACCTTCTGGATACACAACCTGCAAAATATCTCGTACCTTCCCTGCAATCTCCGCCGTCCATCACCACCCCCTTAAATCATAAAGATTCTAATATTTTAGACAAGTTGAATGAAAAACCAATATAAAAATATCACAAATAAAACCTATTTAACTTGTTTGGTTTCTGGAGACTTCTTGGGGAGGTCTGTGCTGCTCGTGTTTCTTTTCCCATTCCTTCCACACACCCAGGCCTAAAACATGTTTGATGTTTACCGAGGTGTAGTAGTAGTAGTAGTACACCAAGTTGTATCACATACAAATTCTCTTTCTTCTATGATTGCCTTGTGTTAAGCAGCCTCTTGGGTACTATAATTTGTCGACCTGAAATATTTGGTTTTGTTGTGTTGTGGTTTTGGTGGTGTTGTCTTTTGTGCGTGTTTGGTTTTTTGCTGCAAGGGAATTTGAAGAATGGCTAATAGGGAAGAGAAAGGCAATGACTTTTATGATGTTTTGGGGTTGAAGAAGGAATGCTCGGATTCGGAGCTCAGGAATGCCTATAAGAAACTTGCACTGGTTAGAGTTTCTACAATTTCTAATGATTTTAACACTTTGATTTGCAATTCATTGAATGGGGCCTCGTTAATTTCATAAGTCGTAGCTAAAGAAATAGTCTTTCTCTCCAATTAACTTCTGGGTGTTTGTCAAATCATCGAAAAGAATGAACTTTTTGACTGTTCCTCAGTATTGGGCTTGGTGCAGGGTCACTAGTCCCGTTTGGTTCTTCATTGGAACCAAATTGGGTTTTCAGTGAAACGTCAAACAGGTTAGAAAGGTCGAAAAGCATTGAGTTTTTATGGGATTTATGGGAGGTCGGGGAATTTTGTGTGTTGTTGTTTAATTCATTGAGTTTTGAGTTAATAAATCTGTCTTTGTTGATATAGAGATGGCACCCAGATCGTTGCTCGGCCACAGGAAATTCAAAGTTCGTGGAAGAAGCCAAGAAGAAGTTTCAGGACATTCAACAAGCCTATTCTGGTAATTCCACCTCCTCCTCCTGATTTTTTTTTATTTTTTGGTTTTTATTTCAACTTCTAGGTTCTTGTATAAAGAAACAGAGAGATTGAGGCATGCGCTCTGCTTTTTGCTTTGACAGTTCTGTCTGACGCGAACAAGAGATTTATGTACGATGTAGGAGCTTATGAAGGTGATGATGACGAAAATGTAAGCCTTCTAGAATGGCATCATGGGATCTGTTCTCTACACCCACCAAATTATTGCATACACCCGCCAGAATATGTAGTCTTGAAATTTAGATGTAAACACGTTGTATGCCTCCTTGTGATAATGAGCTTATTGGTAACATGTTGGTGCAGGGAATGGGTGATTTTTTGAACGAGATGGCGGTGATGATGAGCCAGACTAAGCCAAATGTATGTTACCACAAATTCATGACCTTTCTTGTTTCCTAGGATAATACTTGCATTCCATTGATCATAATGGTGCTGGTTCATAAATCATAGTAATGGTATATATGTTGTTGAAAGTGATCATGGGAAAATGGTATGAAAGCTTTAGGCTTTGAAGGAAAACCCAAGTGTTTATTAGCATAATTCTGCTTTACATAGAGGCCTAACTTTTTGCTAATACACATGAGAAAAGGAAAAATGGTTGGTTTTGTCCTTGAGCAGAATGTTGAAGGGCACTCAGGGGTCCACAGTTATATTAAATTAGGCCAAATGCCTTTACCCTTTGGATAGGGTCTCCCTTCTTCTTTTTCCTTTTTTTGGGTCATATTTATGAGCTCTTTTGTGATTTCTTTTGTGTTGAAATCCTAGGAAGTCTATTTTAGGGAAAAAAAATAAAATAAAATAAATCCCAAGAAGTCTATTTTGAAGGGCCCACTTTTAAGAGTTTGACTATTCTTACTATTAAATTCTTTAGACTTATTAGGTCCTACAATCAACGGTTAATAATCATTCATTATTTCACGCGTGATATAATCATAAAGTTTTCTCTCATAAAGTTAATGCATACTTATAATTGGTATAATTGGTATCTGCATTAAAATCCAGTTTTAGTGAAATTTCTAAGCTAATTTAACATTTCCATTGATTGCATTCATATTCTCATCTGCTACTATACTGAAATATGCAGAAATTAGTTTTGCAACAAGTCTCGGTTTACATTTTATTATCATGAGATGGTATTGTGAATAGTGTTACTGCTGCTATTGACATATGTGTAACTGACAGGAAAATGGAGGGGAGAGCTTTGAACAATTGCAGGAACTCTTTGAAGAAATGTTTCAGGGGGATATTGAGAGTTTCAGCTCCTGCTCTCAGCCTCCTGCTTCCTGTTCTACTTCTTCATCTTCATACGCATCCTACTGTGAAAGTTCTACACCCAATAACAAACGTAATTCCTCTGAAATGAATTATGGCAACGCAACCTTGGACAGTTCTGGTTTTGACACTCATTTTCACAGTTTTTGTGTAGGGGTTAGTGCTCTTGCCTTTATGCTTTTAAATCTAATTTTTGAGCATTTTATGTTTTTTATATGAGACTGATGAAATGGTTGGGTGATTTTGCAGTATCTTTTTTTGTTCTTGTTTTTTTTGGTACAAAAATTAATTTTCTAACAAGTTACTGGTATGGGATAGTGGATCAGAACAATATTTTGATCTTTCAAAACAATGCCTCGCCTAATGTATTATGTGTCCTTTGTGAAGGCGTGTCCTTAAATTGATTTACAATTGGAGCAAATAAATGATATGACTATGAACCAAAATTTCAATGTTATGAAAAACATATTTATTCCGGTTTAAGTTTCACATCATAATGTTTCTGAAACTGAATTATAAACATAGAGAACATTTTTGTATTTAGACGACTATAACCATACTGCTGTGACAAATCCATTCCGTTCTCTTTTTGGTTCTTTTGTTTAATTTATAAGCTTTATATTCATCTGTCTGTGATTGATGCTGTGAAGACAGGCGGAAAGCCAGCAAGGGATCGGGAAAGGGATGTCGGGAAGAGAAGGGATTCCAGGAGGAGTAACCGGTAGGCGAAGGGAGGGCAGGAAACAAAAGGTTACATCTGGGCACGATGTCTCATCTAATGATCACTCGGGTATATCTGCTAGATAATGCCATTGAATTGATTCAGCTATTTACCGATTGCTAGAGAATTACTTGGCAGAGTTTTTATCAGCTTGGAGAGTGCAGTAGCAAAAACATCATCAGCTTGAAGCAATTACTGGTCCAATTTAGGCAAACTGTAGTTTTACTATTTAATTAAGGTCAGGGTGAGCTTCCTAGTGCATTTCTGCCATGCCATACAATTTAATGGTGATGACATTGTCTGAAGTGTTCATCCTTTTATTTATTTATTTATTTTTTTATGTTAATTGAGATTTCCCTGTTTTTGCTATTGGGTGTTCTGAAGTGTTTTCAATCTTCCAATTTTTTTTAAAAATTATATTATTTATCATGAAACAACTGTTTGCAGCATTCAAATCATTCAGTGCTCTCTTGATGGATCCAGCGCCCTTGAACAGATTTTTCTGAAACATTCACCCACTTTTATTTAGAACTTCCATGTTCTTTTTCTTTTTCTGGTCAAGGAACTACTAATTATTTAATATTTATAACCAAGAAAAAAGAAAACAGAAATGGCACTATTGTAGGATTGTGGTTTGGTCATATCTGAGGACAGTGAACCCGTGTGCTGTGACCCTACAGGGAGCCCGACTGCGCTTGGACGAATTCCCAACTTATCCGCTCAAGCTATAGTAGGTGTAGTTCAGAAATAAAGACCCTTCACAATTGGGAAACGCCATTCCCTTTTATTATATGATTTGTTGTTTTGACGGGTCATTATATGATGAATGAAGAAGGCAATGTGATTAACAATAGGAGATAAAATTGAAAAGACTTAACAAAGAAGATTAGATACAAGCGCCTTTAAGGTGTGTGTGTGTGTATATATATATATCTTGATTTTTAAGTAGAACAGAAGAGAACTCCCAACTAGAGGAGGAACAAAATCCTAAATTCATGAACCTCCATTTGGATTTGAATGACCAAGAGTCACTACTGCCTTCTCTACTATTATTTTTGTCTCAAAAAGAATTTTATGATTGCTCAAAAATTTATTAAAATTAAAAAATTGAACGATTTTAATTTTGCCAGTGTTTTATCATTGTCGACTTATGGTCCGAGCATAGTCTTCCGTAACATTATTGCTCACATATTTGGAATTAGCTCCTCAAGTGTTATACAAGTTCCCAAATAATATTTGGCAAATATGCAAGGGCAATTATGCCTATACCCTCAACTCCAATAGTTGGTCACTCAGCAATGCCATGCTCATAAACAAGTTGAGCAACTAAGCTAGTTGAAGTGGACAAAAGTTGGTGAATGTGGGATTGCAATAAATTAAAGGGATCTGGAAAATGATGTCCAGAAACAGAAAAATCCAGCTTTTAGATTATATGGGTTGAGGTGGTGACAGTAAGTCTGCATAGAATAAGTTCAGGATCTTGATTTAGACATGGTAAAAGCATTGGATTGACCTCCATTAACAAACCAAATCATTATATTATTGGTAAACTTGCCATGATCTCCCATTAATTATAGATCCAAGTTGTGCTAACTGATGAAAAGCTATATCAACCCAGCTTGCATTCTTATTTTTCTAAGAATCAACTTGCAATTTTTGTCTTTGTAATTAGGTCAAAGTTGAATGCTTTAATCTAAATACAATTTTATTGGGTTTCTAGAAGGCTAGAAAACCACAATCCAACTTAATCATGAAGATCAGAAGTCCTGTACTAATTAATTTCCTAATTCTAATACCTGCAAAAAGGATTCGTATGTGTGCGCAAGACTGCCATACTTCAGAAGAAATGAAAAAGTAACAGTTTAATATAAATATTTCATAATGTTCTCAGTTTAATATAAATATTTCATAATGTTCTATAGTGCCTAATAGGTTTAGACGTTTAGTAAGGACTAGGTACTAATAGTTGAGTTTCTCAAAAAAAAAAAAAAAGTACTAATAATTGAGAGGGGCAAAAATTTGTTAAATTAAAGTAAAGCAGTTGAAATTGACCGAAAGAAAACCAAATCAAATCAAGGTTATTTTAGTTTTGGAAAACTGAAAGCCGAAGCCATCGGTTCGATTAGCGTTCAATACTGAAAAATCAAACCAGAGTTCACCCTGTTGGTCTATTAAGAAACATTAATAAGGTCTTAAGGCCCATTTAGTGGGTTGGACGATCATGTCTGTGGGTGTGGTTAAACCCTCATACAAGACAGAGCAAAGTGATTGATCTTATGGCATTCGTCACAGCGCAAAACGTTTGAGAGATGTAGCCTAATTGCATACGAATACACAATGACATGGCAGTAGCACTTATCCTTAAAAGATCGAATCATTAGATATCTAATGATGTGAAAAAAAATTTGGCAAGTTAAACATATCTTAAGATGCGAACTATGTGCACCTAAACGGAAAGAAGGTTATTAGGCAATTTTGTGAGGAACAATTCTTATGTTCACTCTTAGGGTGAATGAGCATATTCACCCTGTTGTCGATTAACATATTTTTACTTAATAAATTTATAATACAATGGTTTATATCTTAAATTATCCTTTAAAGATCATTTCTGTAGAAAATCAATCGAATCGGAAATCGTTTAATTATCTAATTGAATCAAACAAATGGATGGTTCTAACAACACTTACTACTACTATGATGAACCGTCCATGTATTTCATAGAAATGAATAACTAAAAGGTCTTCAATTTGATTGATTTTTTATAAACTAATTTTTATATTACGTTATACAACATGAATGGTTGGATTAGAAAATTATAAAGTTATTATGCGTTAATAGCAAGAGATGGTGAATTTGCTCATTCACCCTAGGGGTGAATCTTAGAATTGTTTTTGTTAAACAGCGACAAGCGAGGCCCGTGACCCACCATTGTACCGATATTGTCCCAACTTAACCACCCAATAGGTGTTGGGTTTTAATCACAAAAGGCCTCGGTTCAATTGGGTGAGATTCACCCACTTATAAGTTATATTTTATTTGTCACTTTTCCAATGTGGGATCTTTCCTCTCCAACAGTTTTTTTGTGAGGGTAAATGAGTGAGTATATGGAATTGGGGCTTGCACTTTAGGTTAGGGAAACAGAAGGAAACAAAGGAGCATAGCAAGAAGAAGAAGAACAAAAATCATTACAGGTTTGATATTATGCTGACATATTATTGTTTTGTGGTTCATTTTCAGAAATGGAATGACGTTTGATTTCACTATCATACATGGCACCAGCTATACCTAACAGGGAAACCCACCTAACTATATTGAATTATTGGGAGCACTAATTTACAACGTAGGCCATAAGGCATTAGGCTGATCGACCAATCTCAATCCTTAGTAGTTTCTTGGTCTTTATGGTGTGGGGACTAAACATCTAATCATCTAGTAGAAAATTGTGGCAAAGATCAAAGGAAGTTATACTTTTGGGGGCCAGTTTGACGCTAACATGATGAGCAATGAGAATCACAAGAAGTCCATATAATTTTATCCCAGAAGAAAGGAACAAGAATTAAAGATCGACGTTTATTGGTACCGAGATTGACTTTCGACTGCTTAATAAGAGCACTATGTGATTAACTATTTGAAGCAACTTGTGATTAGCACATGATCATGAATCAATTGGCACAAAACCAGCCAACATATTCATTCAGTTCAATTTTCTCCATCTAACCCTACAACCTAGGAGAACATGATTTGGAAGTCTTATTTAAATTTTATTATTGCATTAGTTCTTCAAATAAGTTATGACAACTTCCTTAAGTAAATGAGTTGGTAGTTGGAGCGGCCTGAATATGATGATGGAGTGTCTTCTTTGTCGATGTGAGATTGATTGCTTCTTATAGTAGAATGTTTGAGTTTGAAGTTTTGAACAAAGTGAAAACTTGTGTGGGTGATAATTAGACCCGTTAATGATTTTATTTTTTAATAAATAAGAAATTATGCGATATTAGCTTGTCAGAGGTGGACAATATAGGGATCAAGTCCCACCCTAAAATCTGAAGGTGAAGAGTTTGCCACACTTTTAGAGTCCACCGCCTGTCTTTCTATTTAATATAGGGTTTTTGTCTATTTACCCTATTTATAGAGATTTTACTCATTAAGTTTTTTTAATTCCCACTTACCTAAAACACTCTAAAAAAATCTTCTCTAATACCCAATTATTATTATTATTATTTTTGTTTATTTTTGAGTCTATTTTACTCTCACTCTTTTGTTACTTAGAGAGAGAGAGAGAGAGAGAGAGAGAGAGAGAGAGAGAGAGAGAGAGAGAGAGAGAGAGAGAGAGAGAGAGAGAGAGAGAGAGAGAGAGAGAGAGAGAGAGAGAGAGAGAGAGAGAGAGAGAATGGAAGAGAGATAAACCATAAGAGACTTCGCCAGAGTCGCGTTACTAACCGCCTGATTCCAGCCAATTTTCGCTGGAATCCGGTGATCGGTCACCGGTCGTCGCCCACCGAACTTTTCTGAAAACCTCGCTGGAGGTCCCCAAAGAGGTCGTCGGAGATTTCATGGGTCACCGGAAAGGTTTATTGCCTTAATAGACATCTATTGCTCCCCAATAGAACTTTCGGTCGCCGAAATGAGAACTAATTTTCTTAAAATTTAGACAAATAGAACTTTTATTAAAGAAAAAAACGAAGAGATTATATCAATTCAAAACATCTATTGCCCTCCAATAGACGTCTATTGCCCCCCAAGACATTCAAAACCTTTTTTTTTTCCTTTCCTTCTGCCCCATTACTTAAAACAAAAAAAATTTGATTTCGGCACCCAAGTCAAGACTAGACCAAAAGGAGACGAGGATCGCCGACAATGCCGCGCCTGTAAATCTGGTTTTTCTCGAAGGGCATGAACTTCAACTCGACCTTAGTAGCGCAATTAGGCTTCAGAGGCTTTTTAGTGGGTCTAATAATCTCATCCCAGTCGGAAATGAATTTTTCGGAGGCGATTTTGGCTGTGAGGATCGAGGTGATGCCTATAATCTCAGCGCTCCAACGAAATCTCCTGGCCTTTGTCCATAGCCGGCATCGCCTCTGTCCAAAACTAGCTCTGACGAAACTCCTGGCCTCCGCCATTTTTGCGTCTTCTGCACGACTACCCGAACCGGGACTTCTATTGCTTTTGGCGATGTGGTGAGCTTGGTGAGAGCGACGGCAAAATCTGAATTTGACGGGCATCGGAGAGAGAGAGAGAGAAAGCATGGAAGTAATTCAGTAATTAAGTCGAGGGCAAAGTTGTCATTTTACTTTAAATGGGGTAAGAGGGAATGAAAATATCTTGTTGGGGTAAATGAGATAATTTTTTCCTCTTTTTGGTGCTTTGGGTCAAAGACCCTTTAATTTATTAATTGACAAGTAAAAGTACAAAATCCGCACAGCAGTGACTTGCAATCTTGCCGAAAAGCTATCCCCTATTCCAATCATCATCGAATTAGACTCAAAGTGTTTGATCGATGCCATCAATTCTCCCTCAATTTACAACATCTGGAGCATCTACCTTGCAGTTGCAAAGATCAAGAACTCTCCCTCCTTTCGACAGCGTATTGCTTGGTCACGGGTCTCAAGAAAAGTGAAATTCGGCGGCGGATCACCTCGCCCACTTGATGTGGGAAGAATGTGCCCAGACGTCTGGATTAATCGTCCGCCATCCTCCCTTGTTGGTATTCTATCAAGAGATGGATTGCCTTGCCCTCTATCTTTATGATTTCTTTAGTTGGTGGCTTCAGCTAACCAGAATCTTCTGTTGCTGCATTTTATTTGTTGGATTTCGGCATTTCCCGTTTTTGGGCTTTGCTATTGTATTTCTTTCTTCTTTATGTTTTGCTTTTGCTTTCTGTTTTCAGCTGTTCGTTTCTTTACTTTAAGAGCATGTTTACTTACTTGGAATGAAAGTGAATGATTACGCAGTAAAACTATTCCTACGTTTACTAATACATAAAGGAATCAGAATGATTCCGGATAAAAATATTCATGCGTTTACTAACACATGAAGGAATCGGAATGGGTGTAGGTCGATCACCTCCTTTAAGGAATTGATTCCTGAATACTCAGGAGTTTGATTACGAAGGGGGAAGATGAGTTTAGGAATCAACTCCTCTGGAATCAATACCGATTCCTTTTTTATCTCATTCCAGTTGTCTCCGATTCATGATTATTTTACATTCCAAGTAAGTAAACGTGCTGTAATTTCTCTAGTCTTTGCTTGTTTTGGCAATTGACTATGTGAATCATGTTGTCTGTATTGAACTGTGTCTCTTATACTGTTGTTGTGGCCTTGTGCCTTCTCATTGTTCGACCAAAAACAGAAAGAAAGAGTACCAATAAAGCATCCTTCATCTCTTGTAAAAATCTAAAAGGAATATTAGACAAAAGCAAGAAAAGAGCAGAAGAGCAACGCTTCATGGCAAATTGAACCGGTCAATGAATCAAAAAGAAGAGATCAGATTAAATCGATCCAATTAAATGAGGAAAACATAATTGATGTGGCCTAGTCCGGGTCATCCAGACAAATTATTACAATACGAAAATGACTGAAGTGCTATTGCAGACTACTTCTCACCATTTGCACCCTCTAGTCTACACTATTATTTAACTTAAATAACCAACATTTCACAATTCACCGATAAATACCAACATTAATATACAGTATGTAAGTGTCGGATGATCGGAGTATTCATGAGTAGGGACGTAGGGGATCTCTGAATTCCGGGATGGACCGGGTACAGAGGTGCACGATCCTTGTCACGTGACCCGTGGCGGGCCCCGCAGGACATTTCAACGTCTTGGTGTTCGGTGGATCTGTTTCTTCTTCGACCTTATCCAGCGGACGTGTAAAATTGTATTGCAGAGTGGGGGGGGACACATGTCGACCCAGTTGTCCTTGTCATCACATCTGGCGGCTGGCTTGGTTTTCCCAGAAATTTGGCTCGCTCTTTTGGAGTTTTCTTTTCTCCTCATCTGGACGACTAGATCACACTAGGGCGCAGTGTTTTGTTCCCATTCACTAGCGTGAAACAAGAAATGATTTGATAATTAGCTGTGGATTGCAATAGCCGTTTACATCGATGTTTTCTTCAATATATAGAAAATGTTTGTACTATTTTCTTCTATTTTCATTTATTTTTGGATGTCATTGTGTTGAGAATTTTTTAGTTACGAAAATACAAGAGAGTATATCAAAATTGAAACTATAGATACAATCACAATTTTTTTTTGGTGTATAATGATAATAAACATCACTTAAGTAACTTTAACCGTTTTCTAAAAGTAACTTTAACAGTTTCTCTATCATTTTTTGTATTATAGGGAAGCAAAAATCAAAATTTTCTTCTCCAACTCCAACAAATTCCTTATTTTACAGCAATATTTAAAATCTCCATAATTCAACCTTAAAATTTTAGAGATTGCTGTAAATTTAGAGAATCTCGTTTTCTCTTTCCTCACTATCTCTAAAATGGAATAGTTATTAGGAATCTGTTAGAGCAAAATATGCTCATTTTTCTCTAAAATAGAGAAAAATCAAAATATAGGAAAGCTGTTGGAGTTGCTCTAATGCAAGTAGTTTAAAAAATATATGCAGTTGCGGCATATTCCCGTGATTTGGCAAGCCTTCCTAATTTCAGGTTTGCATAGTAGATGTTGGTTGCTGCTCTTGGGTTGTTCTTTTGGGGTTCCTTATTAGTACTCAATTTTTTCTCTTCTTTAAAGATAGGATGGTTTGCTATCTTTAATGTTGGAAATTTTAGTCTAGTTGTATTTTTTCTTGATATTGGCAGATGTTTTGGTTTATGTCCCCCTCTTCCATCTTGTATTTCATTTTTTATTATTCTAATAGAATAAAATAGAGGGACGGTGGATGGGTTTCTGGGTGTAGTGGTCCCCTCTCCATTATGGGAATGACCACTAACTAAGGGCTAATATCGTCTAATCCTCTATTTTAATTATAAATAAAAAAATGTACGCTCTAAAATCAACAAATGAAAATTGAATTCATAGCCCGTAATTTTTTGTGTTCTTTTTACCTATTAAAAAAAATTAGTAGCACAAAACTCCATTATTCTATTTTATGTTGGGATGACAAGAGTTTCGTCACAGAAGATCTACGCTCCTTGTTGAGACTCGTCAAGATCACAACTACAAAGGGGGAACAATTTCGCGAACGTCAATGTAATTAATATGCATGAACCAAAATATGATTTAGCCGTAGAAATATTAGGTCCCAATATCCCAAGATGAGAGGCCGAAACCAAAATATGCCAACTAGGCGAAACACACCAAAGGCACTACACCTTCGTCGATGACCATCCATCACATCATTCATGGTCACCGATATGAGATGAGATGTCGGTTAACTGAGAGTGAATTCTCCCTCTACTAGACGATTCTCCATTGTCACGAAAAATACTCATGATACATATATTAAACTACGGTATTGCAATGGTCAAAGTTCAAGAAACTGCCACCACCAAAATTATTATCTAAGCTAATAACTCAGATTGTCCCTCATGGTTACAAGAGACTTAATGGATAGTTAATGATCCAACTTCGATCCTAGATCTTGATCTAACATGGAGGGGGAGTATTCAGAGCACCGCCGTGTATTTGCACCAACACAAATAAATGGTTAGATTGCATTAAATACACTTTTTGTTTATTAAAAATAAAGTTGATAATAAATATCAAGGGTTGAGATTATTTTATAAGTGTTGGGTCACTTGCACTATCGGTGCATAGAATAATTTCCACTAACGGGGATCCCTAATCCTGCATCGGAACCAAATATCATCTCCTTGCTAAAGGGACCAACAGTCACTGAAAACAAGTCTGAAACCACTTGCGATTTCAAAATCCAATATAAACAGGAGGCACCAAAAATAAAATAAACAAAACCTTGGGCTCCTTAAGGCGAACAACAATGGCGGACTCCTAAAGTTAGATTTTTTTTAAATAAAAGGGTTATTATCACAAATAATACCAGAACTTATCCTCTATCTTATCGATGGTACCTGAACTTAAATTTTGATCACAACAAGTACCTGAACTTTTCAATTTCATTTCAAATGGTACCTATCACTAACTTCCGTTAATGTTTGTTAAAAACTAACATGTGCAAAACACATGACCTACACTCAAGAGTAGTTTGACGAAAATACCTATTTAAATAATTTTGTTTACTAGATATTTGATCAATATTATGTTAATAAAAATAGAAGTTCAATTAAAAATGTATCTCTACCCTCTTATGAAAATAAAATTTAAAAATAAGATCTCGACAAAAATTGATTTATTTTATAAATACAGACAAAACATTTCAAATAAAACTATAAAACATTTTTTTTGGACAAACTATAAAACATTTAAAACCAAAAGCTTATCAAAACTTTCATAATTTTTTTTTCCTTTCATTTATATTTTTAATTGAAGTTGAAAGTTTTTCCTTTTGATAGTCTCATTTTTTATAGCTACAATATAAGTGAAAATAAGTACGTGATATTACAAAAAAGAAGAAGGTAATTTTACAAATTTATTCTTAAAAAATGAGTCACATGTTTGACACATGTCAGTTTTTAACGGAACATTAACGGAAGTTAGTAATAGGTACCATTTGAAATAAAATCGAAAAGTTAAGGTACTGGTTGTGATCAAAATTGAAGTTCAGATACCATCGATAAGATAGATGATAAGTTCAGGTACCATTTGTGATAATTAACTTAAATAAAAATTAAGGAAAATGTGGGAAGAAGAAAGTTCAAATAGCAGATAAAGTAGATGAGATCGATCATGAGAAGAGAGGATAAGTCTCAGTGGAAATTATGGGAAAAAAAGAGAGAAAGATCAAAAGAGAGGAGAAGAGTTTGTGGATCTATGTGCTTAAAAGTAAAAAAAATATATATCACTTTCTCTAAATTGTAGGGCAGGTTGTTTTCAGGAAACAATGAAAACGTCAAAAAGTCATTTTCCACATTTATTCATAGTTCTTGAATTGTTTCCTAAATTTTGTTTTTTGTTTTTTAAATTTAATGCATCGAACGCAAATTACATAAGTTTTTGAATTCGTAAAATAAAAAACAGTATCACAAAATGATACCAAAGGTGCCCTAAATAGTTTAAGATTTAACCACACTAAGGTTTGAAGCGTCAACCTCCAACAAAGAGGTGGAAAGCATTTTCACCAGTCAGGCACACATGCTAACTGGTCCCTTTTTTTTTTTTCCTTCCAAAGATGACCTTTAACAAATGATTTAAAACGTAAATGACACTTTCTAGTAAGTCGTTAATGGTGAATATTGGCTTATGTAACACGTTGGAATTATATTGGTTAATAGTGGAGTAAACAAGTCTATGAGTGGACTGCAAATTCTTCATGTCCATCATGAGCTATCTAATTTATCCTTGCCACTCACATGTAACATACATATTACCCAAAATAAACTGCCAAAAAGAGAAAGGTAAAAATTAGTTGGATGGCTCCAAAGCAGTGAAGCCATGTTAGCCGTTAGCTCGAATTACTCAATTTAGCTCTGTTAAGCCATCACCACCTCTTCGTCTTCCCACAAAGCCTCGTTTCCGTCTATAAAAAACATCGATCACCTTGTTTTCCCAGAAAGACTTTCTTTCTGCGTATTTGCTCACATCTTCTCTCATTTGTTTCGCTTCCCAAAATCTCTTTGTAACAGTCGTATAGCTTGGGTTCTACGCATACCAACGTAGTTCATTGTTACGTGACTCGTACGGCCTGCTATAGCTGCTTCGGTTGTTACAAGAGATAGATAGATTAGTTAAAAAATAAGTCATGGGTTTTCTTCACAAGCTTTGGGATGAAACACTCGCCGGCCCCGCACCGGAGTCCGGCCTCGGCAAGCTCCGCAAGTACGACTCCCTCTCCGCCCCGCGCACTGCCACTATGGTCGCTGCAGATGAGGCGCCAGTTGTCACTCGGAGCATTACTATTCTTAGGACTCATTCTTCCAACCTTGGAAACTTTCCGGCTGATTCTGGCTCGCCCTCCGAGTCTCCCACCACGCCGGGAACGCCGGTCTCACGTAAGATCAACATCATTAAGTAAACTATAACATGTTATCTTGTCAGATTATTGATCTTATTTCTTTTAGTTCTGTGGATTTTAGGATCTATATGTTTTTGTGAGAAATTTAGACATTAATTTTACTTTTTCATGGATTACTCAGACCCTCAATCAGAATCAAGTTCAACTGGTTTCTCTTCTTTTATAAATAGAATGTTTATAGCCTTCTCTGTTCAGTTTAAGTATTTAATTTTAATTTTAATTTTTGTTTTATTTTTCCTTCTGTGTCCTTTTGGCTTTTCATGCAGCGGGAACACCAACAAAAAATTTCAGGAAACTAACAAGGAGAAAATCATCCACGGACGCATTGCGACGCGCCGAGCCTAGAAGTCCGACTGGTTACGATTGGTTGTTTGCTTTTTTAGTGTCTAGAAGGATAATACATATCACATTACATATTATAATTTTCTAATTTGGTTTAGCTATTGATTTAGTTCTAGGGTTTAGATAATTAATTATCATTAGAGTAAAAGCTGACCGAGTCAGTACCCGTATTAAGCTATTCAATCTTAGATGCATGCCAACTCTAATAATCTTCTGTAAATGACATTGATTTTTGTGGAACAGTCTTATATGTTTTGCTATTTTATCATTATGATCAAGGAAGATCGAGTCTAGTAGTATAACATATGAGACTGTTCGATAAAAGAAAAATGTCCGTAGAATGCCATTCACGTATGATTATTCCAATAGGAATACTAAAACCAGTATCAATCAAGGAAAAAACATTGTTTGACAAATATATGCTCTTTGACCTCGACCTCCTCTGTTTTGTTTGATGTGGTATATCAATGTGTATTGCAGGATGGTGATTACTGCATTGGATCGTTGAGAGAGATCGAGGAAGGAATGATGACGACGATGACGATGTTTTGCTTCTAAGTATTGCGCCGGCAAGTACTCCAGACTATTGTACATAGAGAACCTTTCTGGGAACTGATGCATATGTATATTATTATAAATAATATATGGAGAGATCGATCTAGGTTTGTGTATACTATATCTATAACAATAAGGTGCTTCGGACGAGGAACAGTCGAGGAACCAATGCACGATGCTAGCTTCGTGGAGATCAAGAGGGAGGAAGTAGGAGATGGTAGCCTTCTTTTTCATTTCTATCTATTGTCTTCCAAGTTTTCTTTTGTATTTTGGTGGTGGTGATCTCTTGTACATATGGATTATTTTGTGTGTTGAAAATGCTCCCCTTCAATAAAACTCCTTGAGCTTTTATAACATTTTGAGTTAATTAATTAGTCTATTGGCCACTTACTAATTGTCATTTTGATTTATTAATTAAAGGTTGCTGCATTTCTATATAACATTAGTTAACTAACAAATTATCCCGCCGACGCTTATTGGAGTTAAATCCCAATATATCTTGGTGGCCGGGGGGAGGGAGCGTTCTGACATGATCTCCCAACACAGATTAGTTTTTGAGACTGGAAGCCTTTTAGGAATCGTGTGATCTCAATAAAAAAAAAAAAAACATATATAGATGCATGAAGGACATTAGAGAAAAATTTAAGTTTTTCTTTATTCTGAATGTGAATGTTGATCTATTGCTATGCGAGTGGATCCAGCCATGAACTTTTTCTCAACCATGAGATCAGAAACAAACAATCTATCGAGTTCAGCATGTTTGTGCATTTCATCGAGAAAACATATCCCACCTTCATATCAATGAGTAGAGGATATGAGTAAATGAAGTAATTGGGATAAATTAATGGCAAAATATTATTTTGTGAAGGCCTTGAAAAGTGGTTATGCACTACATAATCGATCTTTTCATTTCATTTCGAAAATTAGAGAAGGGCAAACAACGAAATACTTATTTTTCAAAATCCATTTCATTCCAAAATGAAAATTATAGATCGATCATGATCTTACGAGTTGGAGTTCGGACATAATGGAAAGGGCAAATGAGAATACAAAACTTGAAGCAGAGGAATCAATTTCCTTCATATCGACTCTAGAGGTTCTTATTTAGAGGCCATTCAATTAAGTTCATGCTGATTTCACTTTCTCAATCAGATCAGCAGCATCTTGAACGGTAGCGATATTCTCAGCTCCCCCTTCTCCGATGGACACACCAAACTTCTCCTCCAAAGCCATCATAATTTCAACCTGTTTCATTTCATTCATTGATGGATCAGATAATCATGCATATAGAGTGCACTAATTAATTACTTTACCAATTAAACAAGTAACGCATTAAGTGTTGAACACAGATTACATTTGTCAAAGCACATGGATGATTGAATACATTGTATATTGTTATTAATACTATCCTAAACCTTATCTCCATTTGATTTTCCATTCATTTCTTAGTCACCAATATGGGGTATCAATCAACAGAAGCAAGACTATATAATCAAAGACAAGTGGTAACCCATCCTAGTAAATTAAATAAAGGGATTCATAAAAAAAATCTAATAATTCTGGCTTGTGATATGACTTTGTCATGAGTTAAAATATCAAATATCTTGTTTTATGATAAAGTTCAGATAAAATTTAAAATTAGTAAAGGTGAAGATAGTAAATAGCATGATTTACTTTTTATTTACTTTATGTAGAGATTTCAGATAAGAGCAACATAATTAGAATTTTACTACGAGTATATGGCAAAAGTCACAGCTAATGAACTCTGGCATGTTATGGTGCAAAACTAATGTTCTCCTGATAATAATTGACCAAGAAATTTGCTCAGCAACACTTGGATGTATATCCACCACTGAAATATATTATGTTAAGGTGTTTTGTTTTATTTTTCACTCTTAGATTGTAATTGAACATAATTCTCTTGATCAATTACTGATTAGGTGAACAGTATGTGTTATGATTTATTGTGCAAAACCCCAACCTATACACAACTCTTAATCAAACTAGTAGCTACAAGAGAGAACGACTATTAGTTTACTAATATTTTTCTTCATAATGTTGAATGAAGTCTAAGAAAAAGAGAAGAAGATGAAAATGAGCATACAGTGTCTAGAGAATCTGCCCCCAAATCGGCGAACTTGGTCTGAGGAGTGACGGTGCTTTCATCAACGGATAGTTGCTTGGCAATAGTGCTTTGAACAGTTTGGAGAGTTTCCGGTTGAGCCTGCAGATGGCATTATCGAATCCAAATAATTAAATCTTCTACTTAATCAAGAATCACACACAAATATTTTTAGAGTGCTCGATCATGTTTTCAATAAAAATGCAACGTATATACGTACGATGGAACATGAGATTGTGGTCTTCAAGCAACTAGGGACTGGAAATGATCTTTCTGCTGCCTTGGTGATCTTGATCTTTGGCATAATTCTTAGCTCTCTAACCACTGGACCTCCCTTCATATGAAAAAAGTAAATAAATAACCCCTACAATAATATAATGCCGGCATATTTGTGCCAGAAATGTGGAACTCACAATGCTAGAGAAGCCATTAATTTGGCAAACTGTGCTTCTGCTGGCCTTAGCAGTGTAAGGCAGAGTGGCCACAGGGATTGGGGAAGTTGAAACAAAAGAAGCCATGAGATCGATTAATGGAAGATTGATAATGTGAACAACAGCGAGAACAGAAAACTTGGTGTATAAATTGTAATTATGCCGTGATAAGAAGACTCTGTTTCATTTATAAGCAGCAGAGGCATAAAAATGGCCGAGTTGGGATCGATGATAACAATAAGTTATGGTACTGACGAGTGAATTAGGCGGATAATACCATGCAGTGTGTCCCTTGTGTTTGTAAAGCTAGTGTTAAGTGGAGGCTTCGTTAAAGACTCGAACATGGTGCCAAAGTAAGAGACGAGCTGTGAACATTTCAGGTGTATTGAGCTTTTGAGCATAGTTGTTAGTCCGCAGTTATGCAACATTAGTTTAGGCCCATCGGGTGTGATGAGCATTTTTTTGCATGTACGTGAAGATAAGCTAAAATAGAAAAATCTCATATAAGGGACAATTAGATTGTTTGCAAGTAGACCTGTAAAATTGGTCATTTGAACTGTCTCCGGCCGTAAGATACGTGAAAGTTCTAGAGAGAATTGTAAGAAACAAAAAGAAAATATCTGATAGATGCCTTGAAATTATAGAATTGAGTCGTACAGATAGGTATATATAGTAGTAGCAACTGATCTCCTAAGCTTGACATGTGTCAAGACAGCTGTGGAGCACTAAACATTACCTCATGCAACTAATAGTAATTAACAGAATGCTAATTACTCTAATTGCTTATTACAAAGTTAACAGAAATTAACATAGGTTTAATAAGCCTAACACCCTCCCTCAACTTGATGGCGAGACATGAGCATCAAGTTGGAGCAGAAATGAGAATGCTTAGGACCACACAGGCCTTTGGTAAACAAGTCTGCAATCTGATCCCTTGAGGTGACGAACTGAAGCTTCAAAGACCCAGCTTTGACTTGATTCCTTGTAAAGTGAATATCAACTTCAAAATGCTTCAGTTTAGAGTGAAACATAGGGTTGGTAGCTAGAGCAAGAGCTGAAATGTTATCACAGTGTAATGTAGGAACATCAGCAAGGTGGATATGCAGATCATGCAGGAGATGAGAAAGCCAAAGAAGTTCAGAAGTGGTATCAGCCATGCTTCTATACTCAGCTTCAGTTGATGATCTGGAAACTGCAGATTGTTTCTTACTGCACCAGGAGATGGGGGAATTGTTCAGAAATATAACAAAGCCAGTTGTTGACTTTCGATCATTAGGATCACCAGCCTAGTCAGCGTCACAGAAGGCATGTAGATACAGGCATTGATGATCACTACCAATTGAAGCTTTCTAAAGAAGAATTCCATGTGATAGTGTACCCTTGACATATCGTAGAATTCTTTGTGCAGCAACAAGATGATAAGTGGATGGTGAATGTAGGAATTGACACACAGAGTTCACGGCAAAGTCAATATCTGGCCTAGTGAAGGTGAGATATTGCAGACATCCAACAAGACTTCGGAACATAGATGCATCAGAGTCTGAAAGTGGGGAACCTGAGTCTTTCATGAGTCTAACTCCAGATTTACAAGGAGTGGAGTGGGTGTGACAATCATCAAGACCTGATTTATGCAATAGGTCTTTTGCATACTTGTGCTGAGACACAAACAATCCAGAGTCCAGATACTTGATTTCAATGCCAAGAAAGTAGTGCAACATACCAAGGTCCTTCATATCAAATTCTTGTTGAAGGGCAAGTTTAACAGCAGTAATAAGATCATCACTATTGCCCGTGAGAATAATATCATCAACATACAGCAAGAAGAAAACTTGAGCTGAAGCAGAATGTTTAACAAAGAGGCTGGGATCTGCATAAGATGAACTAAAACCAATGGTTGGCAAGAAATTGGTAAATCTCTCATTCCATGCCCTTGGTGCCTGCTTAAGACCATAGAGAGACTTGTTTAATTTGCACACAAAATGTGGGGAATCCTGATTGACAAAGCCACCTGGTTGAGTCATATATACTTCCTCATTCAAGTGACCATGCAGAAAAGCATTCTTCACATCAAGTTGGTGAAGTGTCCAATTGAAATGAGCAGCAAGACACAAGATAAATCTGACGGTTGTGTGCCTAACCACAGGGGAAAAAGTTTCTTCATAGTCTATCCCAAATTCCTGGCTGAAACCTCTAGCCACAAGCCTAGCTTTATGTCGAGCAATTGTGCCATCTACATTTCTCTTTATCTTAAACAACCATTTGCAAGATACAAGGTTTTTACCTGAGGGCAAGGGAACCAAGGTCCAAGTCTTCTGATGCATTAAAGCATTATATTCTTCCTCCATGGCAAGCTTCCAGGAGGGAACTTGTAGAGCAGCTTTGTAATTGCACGGTTCAGTTGTTTCAGGATCAGTGAATGCATTGTCATGACTGGTATTAGGTAGCAGTGAAAGAAAGCACTTTTTCTTTTGTATACCTCTCTTGGCTCTGGTAAGCATAGAGTGCTCATTAATGATCTGATTAGATAAGCCTGCCACAGGATGAAGAATGTTGGAATCGGATACCTGACATAAAGGTGGCCTGGTATCATCAGAGTTTAGTACAACAGAGACTGAGCCTTCACCAGGTTCAGCAATAATTGTCAACTCTCCATTAGATTCAGCAAACTCGACTCGTGTGGAAGAAGTAGGTGCAAATATGGGGGCTGAAACTGGCACTGAAGATATGGAGGCATTATTTGGAGGTGAAGATACTCTAATAACAGGCTCATTGTCAACATAATCACACTCTTGTTGAACTATAAGTGGTGTGTGATAAGAGTCACTAGAACTTTCTGTTCGTGCAGAGGGAGGATCAGAAGAGGTGTGTGGCAGTGGTAGAGTGTTTGAATGATCAGGAATAACATGAGACACATTAGGTGTTGTCACAGAAGAAGTCACAAAAGGAGCAGGAGGCTGCATAACAGTGAGTGCCTGAGTAGAACATGATGAAGAGCCTGGAGGAGTGTCACAAGATTTGACAGCATATGGAAAGGATTGTTCGTCAAAGAAGACATGTCTCGAGATAATATACTTCTTAGTGGTAGGACTAAAGCATATATAACCTTTGTAACCGGCAGCAAATCCAACAAAGACACACTTGATAGTCTTAGGTTGAAGTTTATTTGACCTGTATGGAGTCATCAAAGGATAGCAGGCACAGCCAAAAACCCTAATTAAGCATCTCAATTTGAGGTGTGGAGTGGTACAGCTTTTCAAATGGAGATAGCATTTTGCGTACTGGAGTAGGCATCCTGTTGATCAAGTAGGCAGCAATAGCACATGCATGATACCAAAACTGATTGGGAAGAGAAGCATTCTGTAACAAGGTGACTGCTGTTTCTCTAATATGCCTGTTCTTTCTTTCAGAAACCCCATTCTGCTGAGGAGTATAGGGACAAGAGATATGATGAACAATGCCTTTTTGTTTCAAAAAATCCTGGAACTGCAAACTCATGTACTCACCACCTCCATCACTTCTAAGAGTTTTAATTGAACTGGAAAATTGAGTAGATACAAAAGCACACAGAGATTGGAAGTAAACAAAAACTTCATTTTTATTCTTCATGGGATACATCCAAGTGAATCTTGTACAATCATCTATGAACAAGACAAAATATCTGTAGCCATCAATGGATAGATGTGGGGAAGGTCCCCAAACATCAGAGTGTACAAGCTCAAATGGAACCTCACTTCTAGTAACTGAACTAGAAAAGGGAAGTTTATGCAATTTGCCTAGAAGACAAGGTTCACAGACAAATGACTCACTATCATTAGCTACTGAAATGTTGCATTTTTCCAGAATGTGATGAGCCACCTCATTTGTTGGATGACCAAATCTCTTGTGCCAAACTGAATTCTTGATTAACTGTCCCACAAAAGCAGTTTGATGCTGAGAAGATGAACCTGAGCTAACTGTAGTAGCCTTATTGGATGGAATTGGTAGCTGTGAAGAAACAGAAGACTTGTTCACTGGAGGCAGCTGAAAAGGAATTGGATAGAGACCTTGTTTACATAGTCCCTGATAAAGAATGTTGCCCTGCACTTTGTCCTGAATTATGCACATGAACTCATCAAACCAAACAGAACAATTGTTCTGCTTGCATAGTTGATAGATAGAGAGTAAATGTGCAGTGAGTTCTGGAATTAATAGCACATTGTCAAGTATCAATGGACCTAAAGTAGTAGTGCCAGAATGTGTGATAAACAAGTGATTACCATTCCCAACTTGCACAGAGTCATTGACTGGATAAGGAGCAGCATTGTTGAGGAGTTGTGCATTATTAGTCATGTGATTAGTGGCTCCAGTATCAGCCAACCAAAATTGAGGAGCAAAGTTGGTTGTGGCAAGCATAGCTGTCTTAGTGATAGTCTCAGATTGTTGTTGTTGTTGACCAGGAAAACCAATGATGTAGTAGCACCTTTCAGCTGTATGTCCTGGTTTGCCACAGTATTGACATCCATTGCTATTGAAGTTGATGTTACCTTGCTGGTAATTGGAGAGAGTTTTGCAGGTTTTTGCACCATGACCAATCTTGCCGCAAAGTTGAAATGTAAAAGCTCCAGTTCCAGCATTGACATTATTCCCATTGTTGCCTCTAAATCCACCACCAGAGGTTTGCGCTCCAGCCATAGGTTGTGCATTAAACCCACCTGAGCCTCGTCCAAAGTTTGGGAAACTTCTATTACCAAAGTTGGTTTGGGGTCTGGGATTGCCTCTACCAGCATAGAGACCAGCCATGCCATAGTTGAAGTCAAAGACAGGATATGGAGTAAAGGGATTATAACCATAGGGCATAGGAGTGTAGGGTGATTGGACTGGGACAGTGGTTGGGGGCTGAAAATGATGTTGAAAACCAGGTGGCACAACTGGTGCACCATAGCAAGGTTGAGGAGCAGTGCTAGCTGAAATAGCTGGAGCAGGTGTGGAAGCTGGAGTAGGAGTTGTAGTAGCAGTTGATGACGTAGATGTGGAAGCACTTGGAATATCTAATGTGGTCTTGGCAAGCATGGCAGTTAGGAGACCCTGCAATCCTTGAGTTTCATTGCTAATGTCAATCTCTGCAGCCTTGAGAAGTGTTTTAAGTTCACCAAGTGAACAGCTCACAAACTGAGCTCTAATGACAGTCTTGATAGCAGCAAATTCAGGAGGTAGACCTCTCAATACTGTGACAACAACGTCCTCATCATCAATCACAACTCCAACAGTCTCAAGTGCATCCTTGGCTACCTTAATCTTGTCTAGGTAGGTTTCTATGTCATCAGTTCCTTTCTTCAGGTTTTGAAGATTGGACTTGAGCTGGAGAACGTTTTGTCTGTTGGGAGCAGCAAACTTGAGCTTGAGTCTAGACCACATGTCTTGAGCTGACTTGCTTCCCACAGCACAAATCATGGCAACAGTGCTCAAGGTTTGGCCCATCATGTTCACAATGCTTTGATCTTGAGTCTTCCAAGCAATATACTCAGAGGAGATCACAGAGGCGGTGCCATCAGATGATGTGGTAAACTGTGAAGGACAAGGAGTGGTGCCATCGACAAAGCCATAGAGGTTTTGGCCCTTGAGAAAAGACTCCATCCGAAACAACCAGGTAGGATAGTTGGTTTCATCTAGCAAGATATTAGGTAGGAACACAGTAGGCTGAGTTGTAGCATGAGGTGTGGATGAGGATGTCATGACTGCTCAACGTGCAGAAACAAACAAATCAAATTTTCCAGGTAGATGAGCTATATATGATGTACGAGAAATAACAAGAGAATCACACGAGCTAGATCTGATACTCTTAGTGTAATACTAGTGCATCGATCACAGTAAAGCAACAACTCAGGAGTAGCAGGCCTTGTATATCTATGATTTTTAGAATCATCACCTTGAGTCTAACCATTTCAGAGGCTTAAAAATAACACTTGAAATAACACTTGAGCTACAGACAATCACCTCGAGCAATATAAGGCAGTAAATCATCATAGACTTGAAATAACACTTGAGCTAGTAAATCATCATAGAGTAGGAGCTAGGGTTTCGATGAGTTACGAATCACAGATCTAGACAGATTTTTGATAAACAACGACTATGATTGAGCTTCAATTACTATTAATGAGCTTCGATTCACAGATCTCATGTAATAACAACTAGTTTTGATGAGCAGAGGCAATTTTCGAGCTCGATTTACAGATCGATGCACTCGATACCAGATTTTGATGAACAGGCACTACATTTGAGTAATCGAAGCAAAGATTGTAGGCCACAAAGTTATAGATCAGATCAAATCACAGATTCACCAACAGAAACATCATAAACTTCTTCATTTCTTGAAAAATTCATCAAAGAGAAAACTTATCTGAGTTAATAACCTTGAGTAGAACGAGAAAGATGTAGAGGAATATAGATCTTCAAGCCATGATCGCAGCCTGGGGCTTTGATACCATGAAAGTTCTAGAGAGAATTGTAAGAAACAAAAAGAAAATATCTGATAGATGCCTTGAAATTATAGAATTGAGTCGTACAGATAGGTATATATAGTAGTAGCAACTGATCTCCTAAGCTTGACATGTGTCAAGACAGCTGTGGAGCACTAAACATTACCTCATGCAACTAATAGTAATTAACAGAATGCTAATTACTCTAATTACTTATTACAAAGTTAACAGAAATTAACATTGGTTTAATAAGCCTAACAATACGACAGTTCGCCATAAGCTTTGTCGGTTTAGAGTGTAAGACGAGCTAGGTTGGATGGACCCTATCACGTAAGGCGCATATCTGCTCATGGGTCGATAAAATTCAGATTTAGAGATGGGTTAGGGCTCCATTTCTCTAGTCCACATAAATAGGGTCCTAACCCATCTCCAAGTACTTTTTCGTGAGGAATGAAAGTACGTTGTGTCCTCTCATGCCATCTAAATGCAATTTATTTTTTATTTTCAGTTAAATTCTCTCACACTTTCAAAGTTAGCCAACAAGAAAATGAGTCGATCATTAGTTATGCCAATAGAATAAGGGCCATGACCACTTACCCAATTTTAGCCTAAAAATTGCCCACTTACTCCACCAAGAGTTTTTTAACCCCATTTACCCAATCTAACAGTGTTTGACAGTATTGCCCTCATTTTAATTAACAAATTACACTCATATCTCTCACTCCTCCCCCTCATCGATTTCTCTATCTCTCTCTCTCTCTCTCTCTCTCTCTCTCTCTCTCTAACCTCGTCTCAGGCTCTCTTTCTCTCTCTTTCTCTAAGCCACCATGCCCACCACTCCACCGTCGATGACGGCCTCCACCGCCGCCGCTCTGTCCCACCGTCAGACCACCAGAGGATGACGTCATCCAACTCCACGATCCCAACCCCTTTGGGCTTCGCCAGTTTTGTTCGTCAGATGTCCGGGAAGCTCTTCACGCTGGAATCGGGTCTGGGCTTAGCTTGCAGGTCTCAGACGATGTCAAAATTGTGGTCTATTGGGGGGCAATAGACAGATTATTGCCCCACAATAATTTCTTAACTGTGGTTAATTAATCACTGAAATTAGAGTTTTGATAAGTCTTATGTTGTTTTGAGTTTATTAAAGTACAATAATCTGTCAATGATAGAAATTGGTGATTTTTGGGGTGGTCTATTGGGAGGCAATAGATAGATTATTGCCCCGCAATAATGTCTTAACTGTGGTTCATTTATTACAAGTCATTTCAACAAAATGCTGCTAGATTCATTAACCAAAATAATTAGGTTTATTGGGGGGTCATAATATGATTATTGGGGGGCAATAATATGATTATTAGGGGGTAATAAAATCAGACATCGGAATCCGGTCACCAGTCCGGCAGTCGGATTCGGGATTCCGGTGACTGGTTGTCGGATTCCGGTCACTGGACGCCAGACTCCGGTCACAGGTCGCAGGAGACCGCGGCCGGCCACTGATCACCGGAGCACAGCAAGGTGGAGGATGACTTATCTCTCTAAGTGAGAAAGATGGAGAGGGCAAAAAATTCCTAAAAATAAATAAAAAGAATAAAAAAAGAATTAATTGGGTATTAGGGAAATAATCCCTTAGAGTGTTTTGGATAAATGGGGTTAAAAAACTGTTAGTGGAGCAAGTGGGAAATTTTTAAGCTGAAATTGGGTAAATGATCATTTCCCCTAGAATAAAATGCTTCAATCGATAGAATGGCCACAGGGGTACCAACGCAATATGCAGCTACACATTCTAAGGGCACAACTTTGGCTGGTTTTAAAAGTTTGTTATCAATTTGTCATATTAAGATAAGTTTATATTCTCTTTGGGATAAAATCCCTTCTTTAAAATTTAGTTCTCGATTTTAATATTCTTAAACAGTAAGTTAGACATAAAATCTCGATATCATTGATTTTCGAGTTTCATCAATAAAGCGTAAGTTATGTTGTACAAAAATCTTCAATTGGTATTACATTGAACATTGAAGATAAGCAATTTTGTAAAAGGAAAATATTGAGTATGATTCTCTCCACAAGGTGCCACAGTGTTTGCGATCTACAGGATGGGAGTGACCTTGAATTTCATCATGTCTTTCAAGCAGTTAAATGAACACATGAAATAGTAGGTTCCAGGATCATTCATGACTATTAAGTCTGACCCACCACCATAGTCGCCAAGGTTTGGAGACATCTGACATTGATCAAACGATTCAGGAGAATCTGCTACAACCACATTGTGAAGCCCTTCGTTGTATTGGAAAACTGAAAACCAAAATGTTAATCAGAGTTATACTTCCTCACAAAAAATATTTATTGATCAAACAACAAAGTAATGAATAAATGTAACAAATAAGTAACCATGTTAAGAAACCTCCTGTGGTAGAATCTAGGAGGCTAAACTCTTTAGAGAATACAAAACCCTAAATATGCCTGTTATTGCTTGAAAATTTGAAGACCAATAAACCAATACAAACTTAAATTTGTACAGAAACTAGGCTAACTAAGGTAAATAAAACTAAGGAAAAAAAAAGTGACGAATATAAGGTTTTGCAGCCAGAGTTGTGTGCTGAAGCTGGCTTTCTAAGTACTCACCTAATTCATCTCCAATATAGAAAGTATTGCTAGACGTTCAGATACCAAACTAGATCAAATTAATAGATGAACTATGTTTCAGTTGTCTCGAGAGGAGTTCGATCCAGCTGAACACGGGATGTATCGGTCTGCTACTACCACTAACGGTCTCGCTTATCTGCAAAACAAAAGAAGGTCAGAGGGAAGACTGGGTGTGCTGGCCTTTAACGCTCCGACGTCTAAGTCAGGATCGAGAAAGATAATGATAATGGAAAGTGATAGTAAACAGTTACCTTTTTAGGTTGTTGGAGATGACCTTAATGTAGCAAGTTTGTGGGAGCTTGGTTCCGTTTCTTTAGGTGTGGGATGCTCGGGATCCCGATATCACCCTGAGGGGTATCGGGACCCTCGGCTGGGAACTTACGTCGCTTGTGTATTGGCGATACTAGTCTTGTTCTTTCGATACTTGTGCTTAGGAGGTATGTGCATACCAACAAGTCCCCCAAGTCCCCAGTCAAGAGTTCTCTTGAGTGGGGAGTTTGTTATTTGGTAAAAGTATCGGAAGTTCAAGGCCAGTTTATGCCACGTGGATTCTGTACAACCATTACCCCCAGTCCCCCAAGTCCCCACTTAAGAGGAGTCTTGGTTGGGGTGAGGAGGACGTGTTGGCATTCGACATTGTGTCGCTATCGCAAATCAATGGTGGGGTTGCATGCGTCTTTTGGGGCATAGGCTATGCCCCTGTGACACGTGTGGTGATTTTATTTGTTTTTGTGTGTGGGAAGACCGGTGTACTGGAGCCCGTAATGTGTAATAATGGCGTAGTGGTGAGGAGCCGAGGCGACGGCCCATAACCTCTGTAACGCTCATGGATGTCAGACACGTGGTGAGATCTGGGGTCGTCGTCCTTACCCGTCCAACAATCCCGGTGTTCTCGAGGTCCTTATATATGGACAGAGGAGAGATATGGAGATGGTTGTTCGTGTTGGACATTGAGATAAGAACTAGGTGAGGTTGGGGTCGTTGGTGTGCTGAACTTGTCGTGAAGTGGTCGTCGTTGTCTCTATGTTTCGATCGGAGAAGTGAACAGGTATGCCGTCTCTTGACTTTTCTGGGTTTATCTGAGGGCATTGGTGTGCGTGGGTCTTGTGAGGGGTCTGATTCCGGGGGTGAGATTTACTGACAGGTTCTGGGTTGGGTTAGGTCTGGCGAGATTTCGGAGAGGTGAACTTCGGGTTGAGTTGGGTTTGCTGTTGTTGTGCCGGGTAGGCTTTTGAGATTTGAAATTTTGCTGGGGAAGGTCGAGGACGGCGATAGATAAGAAACGCCTGACCGGTTATTTGTATCGCTCGTAGTATGGCGCGCGAGAATCGCAGTCTCGGTAGGCGAGAGGGTTCCTCTCGCGGAGGGGAAGGAGCCTCTCGTGGTGATGTCGGTTCTTCTCGTGGTGGAGGAGAGGGCGCCTTTCGCAGTCACAGTGAAGGTGTTCCCCGTGGGGGCACCTTGGGTGGTTCCCTAGGAGGTGGTGAGGGAGCTTTCTGGGGAGGTGGTGGGGGAGTTCCTCGTGCAAGTATCGCAGGGAGTTCCCGAGGAGGTGGAGAGGGTATTTCCCGGGGAAGAGGCGAGGATTTGTCTCGTGGAGTTCCGAGTAAGGTTGGGTAACCCGTGGTGTCTGATGTACCTGACGTGGAGGATGTCGAAGTATTGGAGATCCCGCGTTCGCCACGGGGGCGGTTGCTCCTTGGCAATACGCCTATTGACCAACCTGGTCCAAGTATAACAGAGGAGCAGATCGCAGAGATGAGGACCACTTGGGGTGATTCCAGACAACATCTTGCTGCGCTTTTTGAGGGATGGTGAAACTTTGAGCCACCCCAAGTTGGGGTGGGTATGCTTTTACGAATATCAGCTCAGGTGTGGGTTGACATTCCCGATACCGGAGGAGTTGCAGTATCTGTTGTCCTGTTTGAATATATCGGTAGGGCAACTATCGCCTAATGCGTTGAGGCAAATAATGGGAGTGTTGCTGCTATGGAAGCTTAACAAGTTGTTATGTTCCAGTATCGGCGAGTTCAATTCCCTATTTAAGATGTAGTACTCGACGAAAGTCGGCGATAGTGGATGCATAAATTTTAGGGGGGGCGGCAGTGCTGTAATCGTGGACTTGCTGTCGAACATTTGTGCGCGCTGGCGGGGGAGGCCTTTCTTGGTACGAGGCCGGTGGCAGGATCTGGAGATGGTGCATAGGGTCCCGACCGTTTCCAACATATCTATGAGTATCGTGATTGCATTTTTGATGGGTTTTTGCCTTTGGTGTATACTAGTAGCGTGTTTTTGCATCGTAGTGAGGCAGGAGGTTGATCTGACCACGCTGGAGCGGAAGCGTGTGCGAGGGTGATGGGTACGTTTCCCAAGGGGACGAGGGGGTTCTATCGTCTGTGTAGGCTCCCGATATACTAGAGGTTTGAGTTGGGGAGGTTTCCAGGTGAGGGGTTCTCTTTTGTTGTTCTGGTGGTTGTGTATTGTGTGTTGTGTTATGGCGTTGCTAATGTTATATGATTATTTTGCAGCGGATATGCCGAACGACTAGCAAAAGTGACGCCCCGTACGCTGATGTCGATCCTGATACCATTATTTATGGGTTGTTGCGAGAATCGCAGACGGCAAGGCGAGTTAAGGTCGAGTTTCCAGATACGGTGGGTGTGACTGATCATTGGGTGAGTATGTCGCTGCCCAATGAGATGTATCTGAGGTTTCCCGATGCCGTGCTGGAGTATCTCAATCAGCGGGCCGAGGAAGAAGCCGGTGCAAAGGGGGATGAGGTTCTGGGTGCTCGGGAGATGACTCAATATCCCCAGGAGCCGCCCATGCAGATTGGTGACACGGGTGAGCGTTCCCAATTGCGTGTTGGCGAGCATCAGTCCCTCGAGACTCAGAAAGTGATGAGGCAGTCCCCCCGGGTCTCGACAGGAGGGGAGGATCTTGGTGACGTGGCGCTGGGGCCTTAGAACTTTGAAAAATGGTGTCCAGTCAATTACTTTTTTGTGGGTCCTCTTCAGAACTTTGAAAAATGGGAGGCACCTGTCAGTGAGTTTGGAGATGAACTGCGAGAGAGCGGTTAGTTAGTCTTGGAGGCTCTGAACGTGCACTTTCCATTTCAGAGCCTTCATGTTGAGGATGGCTTGTACCTTATCAGGATTGGTCTCTATGCCCCGTTCACTGACGATGTAGCCCAGAAATTTGCTAACAGTGACGCCAAAGAAATATTTTTCTGGGTTGAGGCGCATACCATATGCCAACAGAATGGCGAATATGATCCTGAGGTTTGCCACGTGCCCGCTGGCCTTGATGCTTTTGACTAACATGTCGTCCACATATACCTTTATTATCTTGCCGAGATGCTCCGCGAACATGGCATTCATCAACCGCTGATAAGTTGCACCGGCGTTCTTCAAACCGAAAGGCATGACATTGTGGCAGTATAGGCCATTGTAGGTGGTGAAGGTGGTGCATTCCTGGTCGCCGGGGTGCATTTGGATCTGATTATAGCCGGAGAAGGTGTCCATCATGCTGAGCAGCTCGTGTCCAGCGGTTGCATGGACCAGTTGATCTATGCGGGGTAGAGGGAATCTATCCTTTGGGCATGCCTTGTTCAGACCATTGAAGTCGACACACATCCGCCACTTTCCGCTAGGTTTCTTGACCATGACCAAGTTGGAAATCCACTGAGGATAATTAACTTGGTGGATGAACCTAATGTTCTGAAGCTTTGCAACCTCTTCCCCTATTGCACGATATCTCTCTTCATTGAAGGCCCTCGGCCGCTGCTTGACAGGATAGAAGGATGGTTTGATACTCAACTTGTGTGTGATGATCTCAGGGGAGATGTCCAGCATATCAGCATAGGACCATGCAAAGACGGCGTCATTGCCACGTAGAAACTGAGTGAATTCAGCCGCTACCTCTGGGGCTAGCGGAGCGCCTATTAGGACTGTCTGCTCAGGGTGATCGTCGGAGATGCCTATAACCTTTAATGATGTTTCTGGGTTGACAGGCTCCTTCATTAAATATTTTTCCTCGTCATCCCTAGGGTCCTCAAAGATATTTGGTGTCATTGCATGGTTTCCTACTGTTAGGATCTCATGCCGACGCGTCGACAGTGGCACAGTCTTTGAATAGCATTCCCGTGCCAGTTGTTGACTTCCTTGCACACAGCCCGTCCTTTTGGGTGTGGGGAACTTCATGAGAAGCATGTATCTTACTATGATGCACTTGAGTTTGTTGAGTGTCGGTCGACCAATGATGGCATTGTATGAACTGAAGTAGTCGACGACAATGAACTCCATATGTATCTCCTCTGTGCATAGACTAGCGCCAATAACTAGTCGCATGTAATTAGAACCAAGTGGTTGTGTGGCGTCATAGGAAGCTGAGCAGCGGCTCATGATCTTGGAGCAATTTTCTATTCCGCTGGAGTTGGTTGTAGAAACCATTGAAGATGACATTGACAGTGGATCCACTGTCACCAAGGACCCTTCCCACTGACCATTTATCGAGTATGGCGTCGATCAAGAATGGATCGTCGTGGGGTAGATGTACTCCGCACTCTTCCTCCTCTGAAAAGGTGATGGGTTCCCAACCAGACTTTGGGAGTTTAGCGAATCTCTCATAGCGGATGTTGCAAACTTCTTTGGGGTGGTTAGCGCGTGCATAACGCTTTCTTGCCCTATGAGACATGTTTGTTATTGGGGCACCACCGTTGATGGTGTTTATGCAGTGCATAGGTTTGATGTTGGTGACCACAGGTGGCGGTTGACGCACCTTGAATTGTTCCATCTTACCATCACAGTACAAAGTCTCAATAGTTGTTTTGAGAGCGTTGCAGTTGTTGGTGTTGAGACAGCTGTCCTCGTGGTACTTATACCACTTGCCCGTGTTTCTTGGTTTTCCCACTCTTGGGTACTTTCTTGGGGATCTGGTCCTTGCACTGGTCGTATATCTCTTCATACGAGGCTGTGAGGACTGTAAACACTACTTACCGCTGGGAGGACTCCGTCGGTTTGTTACAGTTATCCCCATGGGATGAGTGGTTGCCCTTGTTGTAATGCTGGTCCTTCTGCCGCTTGTTCTGGTAGTTGCTCTATTGCCACTCTCTCTTCTTATCAGTTGGCGGTGTAGCAGAGGTTTTGTTAGCGGTCTCCTGATGGCTGGCTGAGGGCTGAGTGGACTTTACCAGTGTTGGATATGATGGTGGGGTTTCTCTATATGTGATGAATTATGCCTGTTCATGGATGACTGCTTCGCCCATGACGTGGTCATACGCGGCATTTGGATGATTGTAATTGAGGTGATAGAGAAATGGCCCCTAGAAGAGTCCTTGCTTAAAGACCACTAATGCCATTGTTTTATCAAGATCGCGACACTAAGATGCTGCCGCTCGCCACCTGGTGACGAATGCTTTCAATGTCTCTTCTGCACCCTGCTTGACGTTGAACAACTGAGTTGTGTTTTCACGTCTGGAGGCTAGCAGGATGAACCGAGAGAGGAAAGCATTTGATAGTGCATGGAATGAGTCGATGGATTCAGGTGGGCATTCAAAGAACCAGCTCATTGCCTCACTGTCTAGCGTTTCGCTGAACAAGTGGCAGAGGGTGGCGTCATCAAATCCCTTGTTGTTAGTGACTCTCTTGAAGGTGTCCATGTGGACAAAGGGGTCAGTCATGCCACTATAGTGTGACATCTTTGGTGTCTTTGCATATGTTGGTCTGACAGCTTGCAAGATCCTGGCGGTGAATGGTCCTGGTCTGGACGTAAAGAGCAGATTTGGGATTGGCGCTGGGGCGCCTGCCTCCTCCCGGATTATCCTTAGCTCTAATTGCTGCATCCTCTCTAGGATTAGGGCGGAGATTCCGCTGAACCAGCTCCCTCCTGGGGATAGGTGGATTGCCCTCCGTCCTAGCCCTAGCTGCCGAGCGGTTGGTGTGCGGCTGTGACTCTGCTTCCTGTTCAGTCATTAGGCGGGGCAGGGGAGGTGGGCCCATTCCCAATTGTTCTGGTGGGTTCGGCGGTACCTGCATCTGTATGATTGGTACGGGTACTAATCTGCCGGTATTGGGTTGATACGTCTGGTGCTACACGATTGCTCGCTCTGCTCTGGGTTAGCGTTTGCCTCCAGCGCCTTCTTCAGTTCGTCGAATTTTCACATCAGCATGGCCACTTGTTTTTGGGCCTCTGCCTTCTCTCTGCACTCTTGCTCGCACTCCCTATTTTCCATGTGGAGGTCCGCCATTACCAGCTCATATATAGCGGCGAGATCCTGACCCGGTGGGCGATTGCTGCCCGGTCGGGCCTCCATTACCGTTTGAGTTCGCGGGACCTGGGATGAGCCCTGGGGTTCCTCGCTGGAATTGATCGGAGTGTTGAATAATGCACGGTTAACATTAACCGCTGGGTTAATGCTGGCCATGGGGTTGGTGGGATGGAGGTTGGCAGACTGATCCACTTGCTCCTCAGCATTTCCCCCGTTATCGTTAGTCATGGTGATTGTTGTGGTGGGATGGCCTTTTGTTCATGGATTCCCACAGGCGGCTCCAATGTTAATGTCTAAGACTGAGCGGTGGCCCAAATCTTGGTTAACTCTGGTCTGATGGGCGGACCGCTACTAAAGATATTCTCAGAGCTTCCGCTACCTGTCAAGTAAAATACAAAGGGGCGTTAGAGGGAGACCGCGTTGGGCGGTCCTCTCTTCTCCGATGCCTAAGTTAGTCAATGCATTTGTGTTGATAGAATAACAGTAGGTAAGTAGTAAATGCGTAAGTAATGACACTACTAGCAAAATAATCAATGCACACTGATTTTAGTCATACTGATTTATGTTAGCTACAGATGTCAGTATGAATGATTAGTTTGGACAGATATCTGTGTGAAAGATTAATTCACACAGATATCTGAATCTAATATGCTAGATTGGGACCACAAATACATTTAGTATAATTGTATATACAGATGTGTGTATGAATAAAGAAGACCCACAGATATCTGTGTAAGGTGTTAAATTAGTATTTCTTAACTTACACTGATATCCATAACAATAACTATATACACAGAAATTTATATGTAATAAAATAACAAATCACTATGCCAAAAAGGTAATCATACGACACACATCAGACGACAAAAGCCTAATTTTCTGTCGTCTCAATTTTTCAGACGACATAAAAATGTAACTATGTTGTCTGAATACTCACTGAAACACACTTTTTTTATTTTGAATAAGAGGGTGGCATTCAAACAACATAATAACTTTGTTAGCTCAAGATAGAAATATAGCTATCATTTTCATTCATCTGAAGCCGAGAAGGTAGTCATATTCAGACAATGGTGATAAGAAAATTTTGTTGTCTGAATATAAATTGTTGAAATTTTGGAATTCTCCCTCCATGCTCGTTTGACCATTTCCCTCTCAAAATGGTCAAACCCTAGTTGAGTCAAAAGACCAGTAACATTCAAACAACAGATTTAAAGAAATTGTGTTGTCTGATCAATTTTTTAATTTTGGTATTTTCTTTTTCCTTTGAAAGTCCCATGTCCTTAAGCCTGATATTTTTTTCATTTGGTCTAAAACTCTCAAGTCTCGAGTAGAGTTTCTCTTTGGGTCACCCACTCACCCCTTCTCCATCACTCTTCCGCTCTAGCTGTTTCTTTCCCTCATCAGATCTATGAACGAGGAACTAGTGTAGCTTTTGGGTACTCGAATCCAAAAGCCCCAACTACATTTTTTTCACTCTTTACTCGCTAGATCACCCGTTCGTCCAACCCTAGAATCATAAAAAACTAGATTAGTTGCAGTAGCATGTGGAGTGTCTGATCATTGGCACACATTTGTAGAGCTCGTGCAGAAATTGTCACTGCCTACAAAGCATATTGTGAAGCAAGAGAAGCTCACTATATGGAACAAGAAGATCAAGAAGATGATCTAGAGTGAAGGGTTGAAGACTACAAATCTAGTTGGGATCAATAGATCGCCAATTCTGTTTAAGTCTTTATTTTTCCAAGAGATGTAATAGGCAATTGCCATATATTTTTGTAGTAAATGTCAATGGTTTAGCTTTTCTTCAAAGTAGGCTCACTCAAAGTAAATTTGATGTCTAGGAAGATTATGAGATTAGTGGTACTTAAGCGAGCTTCGCTCCACCGACATCTCTCTACTCACCTAGTCACATTTATTTTGGAACTACCAAAAGAAGTTAAACGACTACCATTATTTTGCATTAGCTATCATTTTGGACTAGATTTTGTTTAGTCAAAGAGACAATGATGTAACTCCGTTCACTTATGAATAAAATTTCGAGTTCTTTATGACTCCATTTTGATTCTGAGCATATGAATTTTGTGACTACGATGGCTGGAACATCAGTATTAATTCAAGGACATGGAATAGCCGAAGTTCCACTTGCCAAATGACACCTTAATTACTGTCACAGAAAATCTCTACGCTTCTAGGGTGAATCACACCTATGAATAGCCGATGGATTCCATGCGAAAACACATGTAGAGAACGGAAATGAGTTCCTTTACAATACCTCTAATGATTGCGAATAAAGGCGCATCTTAGAGAAGTTTATGTGTCTCTCTAATAGATTTTATGTCACTATTTGAGCTATTAAATCCAATAAAGTTACGAGAGAAGATCTCTTAGATTTAGACACATATTGGCTTTGTCACGACATGATAAGTCATCCTAGTCATGATATGATGATCCGTCTACTAAAGACTTCACATGAACATCATTTCTTTCTAGCTAAACGAAGCATGAATCAAAAGTTGATTTCTGGACTAAGTGTGACTGACGCAGCTGCTTAGGGCACCGCCTCCGTCCAACACCAGCCTAGGGTTGCCGTAGTCCCTATCCATAACGCCATGGATAGCGTCCATCATGGTGATGGCACCCCAGGTGATGTTGCAATCACCAACTTGCTTCAAGTAGCGTTTCAAACGCTCAGGCCTAACCAAAATACTCATTGGTTGCTTCTAAATCCTCTCGCTTGTTTTACAAAGCCCGTTTCTTAGGGAAATTAGGACTAAGACCGTCCTATGCAAAGGAAATGAACATACTCATTCTGTTCTTACAAGAATCCATGGGGATTCTGTGGATTGATTCAACCAACTTGCAGACTCTTAAATATTTCATGATGTTGGTTGACACACAAACACGCTGGTCACGTGTTGTGCCATTGTCCACCTATAAATGCTGCTTATGCTACACTCCTAGCACATATCATATGACAACGGGCTCACTCCCCAGATCATCCTATTCAGTCAATTGGATTTGACTATGCTAGAGAGTTTACATCGACAGACTTTCGATGGATATTGCAATGGGACTGATGTTGGACATCATATTCCCATGTACACACCCAAATGGTCTTGTGGAAATGACTAGGATGATAGTCCGGACATTGGTAATGCGCACCAATCTCCTTATATCTGCTTGGGGTGATGCAATATCATATGCAGCTATGCTAATTAGTCTACGACCCACCGCCACTCAATGTACCTCTGCGTTACAGCTAGTGATTGGGTACAAGTATCGTACTTACGCATATTTGAGTTAGCCATTTATGTGCCAATTGCGTCGCCATAACGCTCTATGATGGGTCCTTATAGACGAATGGCCAACTACGTTGGATTTGAGACTCCAACAATCGTCCATCACTTAATGCCCTTGCAAGGCGATCTCATTACCACTAGATTTGCTGGTTGTCACATTGATGAGACAGTCTTCCCTTCGTTAGGGGGAGATAAGAACACGGATGTTCAGCAGGAACGACAGGAATTGTCGTGGCCTGTCCCCACTATGTCTCATCTCGATCCCTGTTAAAGTGACGAGATCACACAAATATGCTGCAAACAAGCCTACGAGGAAGGACATCCCTACGAGAGGACGTAGCGCCACCCTACACGGAGGTAGGCATGGTGCCAAAGCCAAAGAGAGTGGCACTCTGGCGTTACAGGCCATGGCCCTAGCTAGGATGCGTGGGAGGCCCGTAGGTTCGAAGGACACTTTGGTACATTCCAATCCTTTGATCATCAAGACTCAAAATTCGTCTCATGAGAATCTTCAGGGTTAGGGTTATCGTTGGGGGACATCTCAATGTCAGAACCTATTCCCGAGAATATAGAGCTTTATGAAAATTACACTAGTGTACATGAGACGTGGGATAGAAACTCCATCATAATTGATGATGTAGTTGCGCATTTCGTTGCGCATGAGTTTGTTGAGTCAGATGATATCGAACCACGCTCCGTTGATGAATGAATGCCAACGTAGAGAAATTTGGCCTAAATGGAAAGATGAGATCCAGGTTAAGATGGATTCTCTAACGAAGAGGAAGGTTTTCGAGCTAGTGATGCCAACACCTTCTAACATAAAGCTTGTTGACTAATGGGTCTTCGTTAGAAAGCGTAGTGAGAAAAAGAGATGGTAATCTTGCCTTATGACCCAAGGCTTCTCATAAAACGCCCTGAAATCAACTACGATGAGACATATTCTCTCGTAATGGATGTCATTGAACTCCACTACATTGTTAGTTTGGTAGTTTCCGAATAACTGAACATGAAGCTTACAAATGTGGTCACTATGTATCTCTATAGGGATCTAGATATGGAATATACATGAAGGTTTATGGTGAACTTCATTTACCCAAGTCAAGTGGCTCTAGACCACGGAGCGCGTTTACAAAGAGGTTGAAACGCTCGCTAAAATGACTACTTGATTGGGAAGGGATATGCCCACGCGTTTCTATAACAAGTTTAGGATTCCATCGCAGTTCATGTTGGACATGATCTTCGTTAGAAGCCCTTAAAGAGTTAAGGGAAACCGCTGAACACTTGAAATCTAAGTTTGAGATGAAGGATTTTGGGAGAACACAATTGTGCCTCGGTTTGGAACTTGAGAATCGTGTTGATAGATGCTTAGGCATTTTGACAAGGTCAAACCTTCAAGCACCCCCATGATAGTCTGTAGTCTTGATCCTGAAAAGGATCCTCTTCGTTTGAAGATGTGCTAGAGGCAGAAGTGCCTTACTTGAGTACAATAGGCGCATTATTGTACTTAGCTCAATTCACAGGACCGGACATCTCGTTTGCAGTGAACTTGTTAGCTAAGGTATAGCTTTGCGCCAACGCGATGCCATTTGATTGGTGTAAGATATTTTTCGGTACTTGAGATGGATGATTGATATGAGCTCGTTCTATCCCTATAGAGAGATAATGGATTCAGACCTATTACACACCAAGAATGCTGCCAACGCTGCCTGCGTCCACTATCCCCATCAAAAAATGAGATGTGTTTAGGAAGGTTTTGCTGATGTTGGGTATCTCTCTGACCCACACAAAGGTCATTCCCAAACTGGTTAAGTATTCATCATGCGAAAAGACCGTGATATCTTGGAGGTTTACAGAACAGACCTTAGTCGCTATATCTTCGAACCATGCAGAGATTATTGCTCTTCATGAAGTGGTTCGTGAATGTATATCGATTGGATCCATAATTACGCATGTTCGAACAATTGTGGTTTGAAGTCTACCACAGATGAGCCTACGAGCATTTAGGATAATGCTGCTTGTTTTGAACAAATGAAGCAAGGCTACATCAATAGCGACCACACCAAGTATAATAAGCAACAACAAACTCTCCTCAAGATCAAAGTGAACTAGGTTCGATCTGAGGACAATATGGCAGACTTGCTCACTAAGTTATTGCCTAAATTCCACTTTCGAGAAACATGTTGGTAGCATCGTTTGTGGAAGTTATTCGAACTCCAATGACCGTAGTCGTCAGGGGGAGATGCAGGCATCAGGGGGAGGTGTCTACATGTATGGTCTCGAAACGTGAAGGGTGTGTTATGCTCTTTTTTCCCTTTGACCGAGGTTATTTTTGTCCCAGTGGGTTTTTGTTACTCGGCAAGGTTTTTAATGAGGCAACGAGAGAAGCACCACGTTTGGGCAACACAAGGGGGAGTGTTCAAGTAAACCCTAATTTGTGCTTGGCCCAAACTCTAGGTTACGTGACCTAGTGGTAATAGGGTTAAATTAGAAGGATCTAGATTCTCATTCAACGTACGATTACTTTCCTTGTATGATTGGGATTCTATGCATTGTAATCTTTTATATAAAGAGGTCCCTATTATCAATGAGAATACACAGCAATTCTCTCTCAAATATCGTTTCCCTAAAACAAATATGAAATTGAGGTATTAAGATGATTGTATTCAAAAATGTCGATTGACTTAAACTTAAGTATTGTCACATTTTTTTTATATCAAGAAAATAAAGGTATCAATATTTTAAACTAATAATTTGATACCTCAACTTCATATTTTGTAATTCACTTTGTTACATGTTGTCAAGTTGTTTGTCATATTACTTGTCATACCTTTAGTTTACATATATATAAAAATTTGAAGACAAGTACCAGAGTGAATGACTAAATATGAAATTAAGGTATAAACTGATTGTATTAAAAATGTTGATTGACTTAAACTTAAGTATTGTTTGTCACATTTTTCTATTACAAGAAAAATAAAAGCATCAATAATTTTAAACTTGTTCAAGTAAAACCTAATTTGTGTTTAGCGCAAACTCTAGGTTACTTGACCTAGTGGTAATAGGACTTAATTAGAAGGATCTAGAATCCTAATCAATGTAGAATTACTTTCCTTGTATGATTGAGATTCTATGCATTGTAATCCTCTATATAAAGAGGCCCCTATTATCAATGAGAATACACAGAAAATTTCTCTCAATTTCTGATTCCCTAAAACACGTTATCAACACGAACCCCTAACCCAAAAACCTAATAGCCAAACCCTAAATATTCCTGCCCGCTGCCCGGTTTGCCACCTCCCAGCAGAAGAATAAAAAAAAAAAGGAGTGGGAGAGACGGCCACATGCTTGGCCAGAAGAAAAGAAAGAGAAAAGAGAAGAAGAAAAGAAAGAGAAAAGAGAAACAAAAAGGAAGGAGAGAGGAGGGCCCAGCAGAAAAAAAAAAAAAAAAAAAAAAAAGGGGAAGGCCCACGACTTGAAGAAGAAAAAAAAAAGAGAAAAAAAGGAGGGGAGCAGCCTATCAGTCAACCCTTCCACTAAACAACTTTTCCGGTGATTTTCCGAGTCAAATTTCCAACGAATTTCCGGCAACTTTTTCCGGTGACTTTTTCCGGTCATTTTCCGACCACTTTTTCCAGTCAAATTTTCCGGCAACCAATTCGAGGTATTTTTTACTAAACGTTCCCTTTTTTTTTAGAGTTTTTAAATTTATTTTCTCTTCTTTTCGGGGACTTGCAACCTCCCTTCTTCTACCCCCCTTTCTTCATTATAGGGGAGACCAAATTAAGCCGAACTGTGGGGGTTCGTGCTCATTCCAAGCTTAGAGCTTGTTGGGATCTCCAAACTTAGAGTTTGTAGAGAATTTATGATCGACCACTTACATCATTGTTTTGATCTAATCCAATATCTCATGGAATCAAATTTCTTGGAAGCGACTACGCTCGGAAATTCCTAATTTCTTGGAAGCGATTACGCTTAGAAATTTCATATGTTTTCGTGGTAGCCTATTTCGCTTCGAAACTAACCCTAATTTTCTTGTTCTCTTTCAGGATGAGTAACCTGAACAAATTGGGCTTTGCTCCATTGGGAACAACTGGCTCTGGATATCACAGGTGGGTTCGTGATATCCGCCAGCATCTCAAGGCTGTAGGAATCTTGGATATGATTCTCGAGCCTAGCAAGGACGTGATAACTGTTGAGCAAGCTCAAGCTTTGGAAGCAAATAGAGCAGTCTTAGAGGCAAATAAGGCGAAAGCCATCATCCTAATGACTCGTCATATGGATGATTCGCTCCAGTACGAGTATATGAATGAAGAAGACCCCAGAAGGCTGTGGGTCTCACTCGAAGGAATATTTGGCAACGTCCGTGACTCCTTGCTTCCTGACCTAGAAGTGAGATGGCATAGCCTCCGCTTCTGTGATTTCAAGTCAGTTCTTGACTATAACTCGGAAGCACTTCGCATTAAATCCTTAATGGAATTCTGTGGTAAAGAGATCACAGATGCGATGTTGATTGAGAAGACTCTCTCTACCTTCCCGGTCTCTGCATTGATGGTTGCTAAGAACTATCGAATTGATGTAAATGTAAGACAGATCACAAGGTTTCATAAGCTCATTGGAGCTATGAATGTCGCTGAAAAGCATGACAATATCCTTGTGAAGAACTATAATTCGAGATCCGTGGAAACAGAGCATATTCCGGAATCCAATTATAGTCGCACCTCTAAGAGAGGGCGCCAAGAGGGAAACCCTAATCTTAGGTATACTTCTGGACATTCTGATCCATATAATCGCTCTACTTAGGAAGGTAACCGCCAAAATAGGCGAACACGGAACTGAAGAGGTAAACGTGGAAAGAGAGAGGAAGGCAATGCCTCTGGCCATGTTGGTGGCGCCACCAACACTAAGAGCCATCTAAATGACGCTTCCAAAGCGCCTCAATCAATGGAGTTAGAGCAAAGAGATGTATGTTCTCGATGTGGAGTGTTTAAGCATTGGGCACACATTTGTAGAGCTCGTGAAGAACTTGTAACCGCCTACAAAGCATATTGTGAAGCAAGAGAAGCTCACTATGTGGAACAAGAAGATCAAGAAGATGATCTAGACTGAAGGGTTGAAGACTACAAATCTGGCTGGGATCAATAGATCGCCAATTCTGTTTAAGTCTTTATTTTCCAAGAGATGTAGGCGATTGCCATATTATTTTTATTGGATTAGATTTTCTTTGATCAAAGAAACAATGATGTACTTCGTTGGCTTATGAATAAAATTTCGAGTTCTTTTCATTATGACTCCATTTTGATTCTGAGCATATGACTTTGTGACTACGATGGCTAGGCCATCAATATTAATTCAAGGACATGGAATAGCCCAAGTTCCACTTGCCAAATGGCACCTTGATTACAGTTGTCACAGAAACTCTCTACGCTCTTAGGGCAAATCGTACCCTATAAATAGCCAACGAATTCCATGCGAAAATGCATGTAGAGAACGGAAATGAGTTCCTTTGCATTACCTCTAATGATTGAGAACAAAGATGCATCTTAGAGAAGTTTATGTGTCTCTCTAGTGGATTCTATGTCACTATTCGAGCTTTAATCCAATAAAGTTATGAGAGAAGATCTCTTGGATTTAGACACATATTGGCTTTGTCACGACAGGATAGATCATCCTAGTCATGATATGATGATCCGTCTACTAAAGACTTCACATGGACATTTTTTCTTTCGAGCGAAATGAAGCATGAATCAAAAGTTGATTTCTAGACTAAGTGTGACCAACACAGTTGCCTAGGGCACCGCCTGCGTCCACCACCGGCCTAGGGCTGGTGCAGTCCATATCCATCATGCCATGGATAGCGTCCATCATGGTGATGGCGCCCCAGGTGATATTGCAATCACTAACTTGCTTCACATAGCTTTTCGGACGCTCAGGCCTAACCAAAATACTCAATGGTTACTTCAAAGACCTCTCGCTCGTTTTACAAAGCCCGTTCCTTAGGGAAATTAGGACTGAGACCGTCCTATGCAAAGGATATGACAATACTCATTATGTTCTTACAAAGAATCCGTAGGGATTTTGTGGATTGATTCAACCAACTTGCGGACGCTTAAATATTTCATGATGTTGGTTGACACGCAAACATGCTCGTCACGTGTTATGTCATTGTCCACCTATAAATGCTGCTTACGCTACACTCCTAGCACATATCATATAACAACGAGCTCACTCCCCAAATCATCCTATTCAGTCAATTGGATTTGACTATGCTAGAGAGTTTACATCGAAAGACTTTCGATGGATATTGTAATGGGCTTGATGTTGAACATCACATTCCCGTGTACACACCCAATTGGTCTCGTGGAAACGACTACGATGGTAGTCCGAACATTGGTAATGCGCACCAATCTCCTTATATCCGCTTGGGGTGATGCAATATCTCATGCAGCTATGCTAATTCGTCTACGACCTACCGCCACTCAATGTACCTCTGCGTTACAGCTAGTGACTGGGTACACATATTTTGTACTTACGCACATCTGAGTGAGCCATTTATGTGCCAATCGCGCCGCCACAGCTCCCTATGATGGGTCCTTACAGACGAATGGGCAACTACGTTGGATTTGAGATTCCAACAATCGTCCGCCACTTAATGCCCTTGCAAGGCGATCTCTTTACCGCTAGATTTGTGGGTTGTCACTTTGATGAGACAGTCTTCCCGTCGTTAGGGGGAGATAAGAACACAGATGTTCAACAGGAACGACAGGAATTGTCGTGGTCTGTCCCCACTATGTCTCATCTCGATCCCTATTACAGTGACGAGATCACACAAATATGCTGCAAACATGCCTGCAAGGAAGGACGTCCCTACGAGAGGACGTAGCTCCACCCTACACGGAGGTAGGCATGGCGTCAATGCCAAAGAGAGTGGCACTCTGGCATTACAGGCCATGGCCCCAGCTAGGATGCGTGGGAGGCCCGTGGGTTTGAAGGATACATTGGCACAAACCAATCCTCGATCATCGACACTCAAAAATTTGTCTCATGAGTATCTTCCGGGTTATGGTTATCGTTGGGGGACGCCTCAACGTCAAAACCTATTCCTGAGAATATAGAGCTCTATGAAAATTACACTAGTGTACATGAGACGTAGGATAGAAACTCCATCATAATTGATGATGTAGTTGCGTATTTCGTTGCACATGAATTTGTTGAGTCTGATGATATCGAACCATGCTCCGTTGATGAATGAATGCCAACGTAGAGAGATTTGGCCTAAATGGAAAGATGCAATCCAGGTTAAGATGGATTCTCTAACGAAGAGGAAGGTTTTCGAGCTAGAGATGCCAACACCTCCTAACATAGAACCTGTTGACTAATGAGTCTTCGTTAGAAAGCGTACGGAGAAAAAGAGATGGTAATCTCGCCTTATGGCGCAAGGCTTCTCACAAAACGCCCTGGAATTGACTATGATGAGACATATTCTCTCGTAATGGATGTCATTGCATTCCACTACCTTGTCAGTTTGGTAGTTTCCGAATAACTGAACATGCAGCTTACAAATGTGGTCACTATATATCTCTATGGGGATCTAGATATGGAATATACATGAAGGTTCATGGTGAACTTCATTTACCCAAGTCAAGAGGCTCTAAACCACGGAGCGCGTTTACAATAAGATTGAAACGCTCACTAAAGTGACTACTTGATTGGGAAGGGATATGCCTACGCGTTTCTATAACAAGTTTCAGATTCTATCGCGGTTCATGTTAGACATGATCTTCATTAGAAGCCCTTAAAGAGTTAAGGGAAACCGCTGAACACTTGAAATCCGAGTTTAAGATGAAGGATTTTGGGAGAACACGATTATGTCTCGGTTTGGAACTTGAGCATCGTGTCGATAGATGCTTAGGCATTTTGACAAGGTCAAGCCTTCAAGCACCCCCATGATCGTCCGTAGTCTTGATCCTGAAAATGATCCTCTTCGTTCGAAGGATGATGACGAAGATGCGCTAGGGGCAGAAATGCCCTAGTTAAGTACAATAGGCGCATTATTGTACCTAGCTCAATGCACAAGACCAGACATCTAATTTACCATGAACTTGTTAGCTAAGATATAGCTTTGCGCCAACGCGACGCCATTGGATTGGTGTAAAAAGATATCCTTCGATACTTGAGATGTATGAGTGATATGGGCTTGTTCTATTCCTACAAAGAGAAGATGGATTCGGACCCATCACACACCAGGAACGCCGCCAACACTGGCCTGCGTCCATCATCCCCATCCTAAAACGACATGTGTTTTGGAAGGTTTTGCTGATGTTGGGTATCTCTCCGACCCACACAATGGTCGCTCTCAAACTGGTTAAGTGTTCACCATGGGAAAAGATCGTAATATCCTGGAGGTCTACAGAACATACCGTAGTCGCTATATCTTCGAACAATGCAGAGATCATCGATCTTTATGAAGTGGTTCATGAATGAATATGGATTGGATTCATAATTACGCATGTTCGAACAATTGTGGTTTGAAGTCTACCACAGATGAGCCTACGAGCATTTAGGATAATGCTGCTTGTTTTGAAGCAATGAGGCAAGGCTACATAAAAAGCGATAACACCAAGCATAATCAGCAACAACAGACACTCCTCGAGATCAAAGTGAACTAGGTTTGATCTGAGGACAGTGAGGCAGACTTGTTTACTAAGTTATTGCCCAAATCCACGTTCGAGAAACATGTGGCAAGAATTGATTTGCGAAAATTATCTGAACTCCCATGATCGTAGTCATCAAGGGGAGGTGCAGACATCAGGGGGAGATGTCTACATGTTCGTCTCGAATTGTGAAGGGTGTGTTGTGCTCTTTTTCCCTTTCTACAGAGGTTATTTTTGTCCCACTGGGTTTTTGTTACTCGGCAAGGTTTTTAAAGAGGCAACGAGAGAAGCACCGCGTTTGGGCAACACAAGGGGGAGTGTTCAAGGAAAACCTAATTTGTGTTTAGCCCAAACTCTAGGTTACTTGACCTAGTGGTAATAGGATTTAATTAGAAGGATCTAGAATCCTAATCAATGTAGAATTACTTTCCTTGTATGATTGAGATTCTATGCATTGTAATCCTCTATATAAAGAGGCCCCTATTATCAATGAGAATACACAGAAAATTTCTCTCAATTTCTGATTCCCTAAAACAAAACTATTATTTTGATACCTCAACTTCATAGTTTGTAATTCACCTTATTACATGTTGTCAAGTTGTTTGTCATATTAATTAACACACCTTCTGAAATCCAAAAAAAAGAAAACTCTCTCTCTCAGAACCCTAGACAGGTCGGCGGCGGCCTCAACCGAGAAGAGTGTTCTCGTCCGGCGGCAGCTATGGTATTAGGGAGGGCACTTTGCCTCACCAATGACGCGTGATCTGCTGCCGGACGGGACTCGATGCTAGCGTGCTGGAGGCTCTAGTATGGGTGTTTGCTCGAAAGTTTTGCAGGTGATTTTTCGGCTCTGGATCGACGGATTTCTCTGGGGCGTGGTGGTGCAGTCTGGTGGGTCTCGTAGGCAGATCGACGGGGTTGCAGATTGAGGGAGCTGGGTTGGGGCAGTTTCGATTTCGGGGCGGCGTGGATCGTGGAGCGTCGTGTTGTAGAGTCGAGGCGGTTTCGACTTGGGTGGCGGAATCATGGAGCGCTGGGTCGTGGTATGGTCCGTGGCGGTGTCGCATCGTGCCGGTGGGTACCTTGCCGGAGCGGGCGTGGGTATGGTGGCGGCTGAGTTCTGCTGGGCTTGCTGCACGGATTTGGAGATGGCAGTTGGTCTGGGCCAATCTTGGCCTGTTGGGCTTGGGGTGAGCAAGTTTTTGGAGTCTCTTGGGACAGTTTTTTGATGGGCTAGGGATTCGCTCTCAGCCCATCTCTATGGTTTTTTAGTTTGTCTTTTTGTTTCAATAATCCCCTTATTGGGTGCTATAGGCCTTGGCCTTGTATACCTTGTTTCTCTAGGACGTTATAATGTGCCCAAGGATCAGTACTGATGTACACCATAGGGTCTTAGGCAGATGTACTGATTTTTGGTGTTGTAGCTTCTTGGTGTTCAAGGCGCAGTAATCTCGGCTAGTAGTCATTTTTTTGTGCATTCAGTGCACTACTTGAGCAATGATTGTAATATGAGGGGTGTTTGTACCCTTCATGATTGACCGAGTGAGGTCGTATGATTTTATATCAATGGATCAGTCTTCCGTTCCCCTAAAAAAAAAAAAAAAATTAACACACCTTCTGGTTTAAATATATAAAAATTTGAAGACAAGTACCAAAGTGGATGACTAAATATGAAATTGAGATACTAAAATGATTGTATTTAAAAAAGTACGTCAATTGATTTAATTGTAGGAGTCGACAAAAACCTTGTGAAAGCTCAATCGCCACTTGATTTTGTTTAGAGCTACATGCATTCACATGGATCACAACTCTGATAGCAAATGGCATCTCTTCTTAGTCTTTCACTCTTCTGCCGAGTTTTTTTTAGAAAAATGTTTGAGATCCCAAATATTTCTACTAGATTTTTATATCAAATTATGTAGCAAATGATGTGGCATATGTTTTTCAAAGCTTAATGATGACATGGGTTTCTTTGCTTATTTCAGAATGCAGAAAACATTCTTGAGAAAAGAGAAAAGAAAAGAAAAACAGAAGAAGAAGAAATAAATGCCCCACTATCATTTGATCTGGTGGTATAGTTTACCCTTCGTAAGTGAGAGGTTGTAAGTTCGACTCACGAATGACTAGTTGTAACATTTAAATTGTTTATTTGATAAAAAAAAATTATAAAAAAATAAATCCTTGGTCGATCAATTAAAGAGTGTCCATTTTGCTACCCTTCGCAACCCACCCAGAACATCAATCCAAACTAAGAGAAGGTTCTATATCTTTGATTAATAATTGGGTGGATGCTTTCAAAGCTTGCTAATTAACCATGACATCCTTAAACAAATAACTCGCAGAAATTAATATAAGTTTATAGTTTTCTAAAAGCTCCTCATCTTGTCCTGCATCTTCTTTGAGCGGATCCAATTAATTTACATCTGTTATGAAATTTTCTGGGGTTGTGAATAGATAAGAAAGAAGATGAATTTAGGGTTTTGGAAGGTTTGGAGGAAAGATTTCATCGAATTAGAAAATCACTACAAATAATTACAATACAGGAAAATCCTTGTCATTTCTAAAGTGAAAACGGCGGATAAGCCACATACATCATTTAGTACATCAATTTGGTAAATTATTTTGGGATCTCTAACACTAATCCTTATTTTAATACTGCTGATTGTTATACAAACGGACACGCAATCGGAAATTAAAAAACAGGGTTCATTTATGTATAAATCAGTGGTTTAGGTACTGTATTTTCTGCACATAGAACTCAGAAACTAGCTACAGATTTCTGAAGATAGCTAGCCCCAATCGGATCAGTGAGTAATACATATTGTTTCATTTCCCTATAATTTGCTTGCTGTTTTCACATGTATATGCTGTCGAAGATCGACTGACATGAAATATATCATCTTGCATGATTGACAGATTGTTCAAGCATGGCTACCCCAGTTGTCCCCAGTTGGATTGTCAATGAACTTCTTAATAAAGACAACTACGAAGATTGGAAGTTTCGGGTCGAAACCTATTTACTAGCTAAAGTTCTCTGGGGTGTTGTAGAAGACGACGCTGAGCCTCGTCATAAAGGCTAGGCAAAGATAAACGTGTGGCCTGGGAAAAGATCAACGCCGAGGCTCTGCATGCAATTCATATTTGTTGCGGAAATGATGCCTTTTCAGCTATCAGGGGCAAAAAGTCAGCCAATAAAGCCTGGCATGCTTTGGCTGAATACGCAGGTACGTATATGGATGCATCACTCTTCGTTCAAGCTAAATATATGACATATATATGAAAATCCCATCTCTGGTTGGAATGAAAAATGAAAAAGTATATGGATGCTTCCCATGCCTTATATTCTCTGAAAACCTCACCGGAGATTCCTAAGGAGGTCATCGGAGATCTCATAGGTTGCCCGGAAAGGTTTATTGCTCTCAAATAGACATGTATTGCCCTTAATAGAGGGGCAATAAACCTCTATTTCCCCCCAATAGACCTTTATTGGGGGGGGGGGGGGGGGCAATAGAGGTTTATGAAACCTCACAGGATGTCCCCAAAGAGGTTGTCGGAGTGGTTCATTGCCCCCCCCCCCCCCCCAATAAACCTGTATTGCCCCCAATAGACCTTTCGGTCCCCTGAATAGGAACTAATCTCCCTAAAATTAGACAAATCAAACTTTAATTAAGGAAAAAAATGAGGAGATTACATCAGTTCAAAACATTTATTGCCCCAAATAAACGTCTATTGCCCCCCAATAGACTTTTAATAAACCTCGATCTATTGCCCCCCCAATGGCCCTCTATTGGCCACTATAAAACTTTTTTTTCTTTCCTTTTTTTCTTTCTTTATGAACTAATCTCACTAAAATTAGACAAATAAAACTTTAATTAAGGAAAAAAATGAGGAGATTACATCAGTTCAAAACATTTATTGCCCCCCAATAGACTTTTAATAAACCTCGATCTATTGCCCTTCAATGGCCCTCTATTGGCCACTATAAAACTTTTTTTTCTTTCCTTTTTTTCTTTCTTTATGGGCCAGCTGCCCCCATTTTATAAAAAAAAATTAAAATAAAATAAAAAATTGCCTGAGTTCGATCGGCTTCTACTCCACCTCTGGCCCATAACAAAAGGTCTATTCGGGGCAATACAGGTTTAGGGTTAAAGAGGTTGTCGGAGAGGTTTATTGCCCCCCCCCCCCCCCCAATAAACCTGTATTGCCCCTAATAGACCTTTCGGTCCCCTGAATAGGAACTAATCTCACTAAAATTAGACAAATAAAACTTTAATTAAGGAAAAAAATGAGGAAATTACATCAGTTCAAAACATTTATTGCCCCCAATAAACGTCTATTGCCCCCCAATAGACTTTTAATAAACCTCGATCTATTGCCCTTCAATGGCCCTCTATTGGCCACTATAAAACTTTTTTTTCTTTCCTTTTGTTCTTTCTTTATGGGCCAGCTGCCCCCATTTTATAAAAAAAAATTAAAATAAAATAAAAAACTGCCTGAGTTCGACCGGCTTCTACTCCACCTCTAGCGACGTCGAACCAACCGGTTCATACTTAACTGGTTTTACTCATTCTTAATCAAAACTCAATTTTGAACATGAATACATGTAGAGCTCGACGAGGCGATGTTGTTTAATACCTTATTCGTGTCGGATAAAGGTTGGAGTCGCAGGAAAACCAAGAAACTTGCCGGAATATTCTCCCCTTTGATTCTTTCTCTAGGAAGCTTTTCTCAAGAAACTAAGACCACAAACACGAGGGGTCATCGAGTCGAAGCCATCCATACCGATGAGACGCCTTAATTTGGTTGGAATCGAAAAAAATTTCCAGTGAACCCGAGAAACTTTCGAGGCTTTTCTCACCGCCATAGCCGGTCATTTGGATCTGAATTGACCGGTCTTCGCTTCATGCTGCCGAGACGAGTCGAAGGCGAGGTCCAACCGGCGACTGGATCGTGCTGGGGAGAGAGAGGGAGAGAGAGAGAGAGAGAGAGAGAGGAAAGTGGCATTTGATATAATTGTTTAATTAGGCTAAGGGTAAATTTGTCATTTCTGTCTAAATTGGGTTAGTGGGAATAAAAATCTGTTGCTGGAGTAAGTGAGATAATTTTGGCCAATTTTGGTACTTTGGGCCAAAGACCAGAGTTATCCCACTTACCCCAACAACAAATATTGGACTTTGACCCAAAGCACCAAAAGTGGCCAAAGTTATCCCACTTACCCCAGCAACAAATTTTTATTCTCACTTACCCATTTTAAAGCAAAATGACAATTTTTCCATTGACGTAATTAATTAATTACAAACTACCACTCTCTTTCTCTCTCCGCCCTGCAAAGCCCTGATCTGCACACGCACTCACTCTCTCTCTCCCTCACATCGCGTCGCCGCTTCCCTCCACAACTGCTTCAACAACTTTGACTACACTGTAGACCAGATTTGCGACTCGCTCCGGCAGATGAAGAGCCTTTGTTTGGGTCCCAATGGATCAGTCAAGTCTGACGTTTTGGAGATGATCTGCTCGTTACTTGGCGAAGGAGACGGTGGCGACACGACGTGGCTGAGTGACACTGACGACGCTGGACTTGGTAGCCTCTTTTGTGAAGGATTTGAGAGAGCTGCGTGCTCTTTACGGAGCTGGTCTCTCTGGTAATGACAACAACGGGGTTCTGTTCTTGTCATTCTGGCTTCTTCTTTTTTGTTTTTTTGGTAAGATCGTGGCCGAATGCCTTTTTAAGGAAAGGAAAAAAAAATGTATTGAGGGCAATAGAGGTCAGGTAAAGGTCTATTGGGGGCCAATAAACGTTTATTGGGGAGCAATAAATGTTTTGAATTAATATAATGTCCTTGTTTTTTTTCTGTAATCAAAGTTTTATTTGTCTAATTTTAGTGAGATTAGTTCTCATTCCAGCAACCGAAAGGTCTATTGGGGGGACAACAAACCTCTCGGCCCCATATGAGATCTCCGACAACCTCTTTGAGGACTTCTGGCGATGTTTCATAAATCTCTATTGCCCACCAATAAAGGTATATTAGATTATTAGGGGGCAATAGAGGTTTATTGCCCCTTTATTGGGGGGTAATAAACATTTCTGGTGACCTATGAGATCTCCAACAACCTTTTTGAGGACATTCGGCGAGGTTTTTAGAGAAGTCCTGTGGGTGGCGGTAGGTGACCAGATTCCAGCGACCGGTGACCAGATTCCGCGCCCTCTTCTTCCTTGGGTGAGTGTCAATCGAACCAAGTGACCTCCCCCTCTTCCTTGGGGAGTCCGTGTGAGTTCTTGAGTGAGTGTTAATCGAACCAAGTGACCTCCCCCTCTTCCTTGGGGAGTCCGTGTGAGTTCTTGAAGAAGAGGGTGAGTAAGGCACAAACCAATCATCAATGTATAGAATCCCTCTCATGAGATTGTCTCTGATTATAGTTATGTCCATGAATCAATACTAGAGGACGCTCCGATGTTTAAAATGATTCCAGAGAACAAAGAAATCTCAGAGGATTATGAGAGTGCGTATTAGTTGATAGAAAGATCTTCCATACACATTGATGATATATATACTGTTGCTCAAGGAACCATAGAGCACCATGATATCGAACCACGCTCTTGCAAAATGTCAACAAAGAGCATATTGGCCTAAATGGAAAGAAACAAGCCAGGCAGAATTAGATTCTCTGACAAAGAGACAGGTATTTGGTCTGGTAGTGCTAACCTCACCAAGTGTAAAGCCTGTAGGACATAAATGAGTCTTTGTCAGAAAGCGTAATGAGAAGAATGAAGTCCTGAGGTACAAGGCTCGCCTTGTGGCGCAAGGTTTCTCACAACGCCCTGGAATTGACTACGAGGAGACATACTCTCCCGTAATGGACCTTATAACATTCCGCTACTTAGTTAGCTTAGTAATTTCCGAAAGACTGGAAATGCAGCTCATGGATGTGGTTACTGCATATCTCTATGGGGATCTAGATTCAGAGATATATATGAAAAGTGCCTAATGGCCTTACATTACCCAAGTCAAGTGACTCTAAACCATAGAGTGCGTTTGCAATTAAGTTGAAACGCTCACTTTACGGATTGAAACAATCCAGACGGATGTGGTATACCCGTCTAAGTGACTACTTGATTGGGAAGGGATATAAGAACGATGAATTATGCCCCTGCGTATTCATAAAGAAAACAAGTTCCGGATTTGCAAATTGTAGTAGTACATGTCATAACTGGTACTCTTGATGAAATAAGAGAAACCGCGAGCTACTTGAAATCCGAATTTGAGATGAAGGATCTTGGGAAAACTCAATTCTATCTAGGTCTTGAACTAGAACACCAAGTTTGTGGAATATTAATCCACCAGTCTGCATATGTCCAAAAGTCAGGCGATATAACATGGACAAAGCACATCCTGCTAGCACTCCCATGATCGGTCGAATTTTGGATGCAAGGAAAGATCCATTTCTTCCAAAGGAAGATGACGAACAAGTGTTGGGAGCTGAAATTCCCTATCTAAGTGCAATAGGCGCATTATTGTACTTAGCCCAATTTACTCGACCAGACATTGCATTCTCAGTGAACTTGTTAGCTAGATTTAGCTCAGCGCCAACGCAGCGTCACTGGAATGGTATCAAGAACATCTTTGATACCTAAAAGGAACCATTGACTTGGGACTGTTCTTTCCCTACAGAGAGACAAGAGGGACCGCAGATGGAACTGCAATCCCTAAAGGAAATGTTGATGGCGAAAACGCCACTCACTACACTAAAACGCCAAATGACGTTTTGGTCGGTTTTGCTGATGCTGGATACGTATCTGACCCACATATCGTTCCCAAACTGGTTATGTATTTACCAATGGGAACACGGCGATATCTTGGAGATCAACCAAGCAAACCCTTGTGGCTACCTGCTCGAACCACATTTTGCCATACCCTCATTTTGTTAAATATTTTAGACCATTGGATTAGTAATATATCCAATGGTTCAAAATATTTAACAAATTGGTAACTTGTTTAGCCCTTATCCTTTCTAATTATGCTACTCATTTCCAATAAGCAAAAATGTTAACACAAACTACTAATTGAATTGAAAACAATAAAGCCAATTAATATTTAATTATCAATTGACAATTCACAATTATGATTTTTCCTTTTTCAAAAAAAATTAAAAGAACCTTCTATCCTAAGTTCACATAATTACTATTAGTTAAATAGTCTATATTACTAATTAATTTTATTATTAGTGAATTAATGTTTGATTAATGCTTGTTATTAATGGACAATTACACAATTGAAAATTATGTTTTTTCCTTATTAAAAACAAAACCTTCTAACTTAAGTTTGCAAAATTATTATTAGTTAAGTAGTCTTTATTACCAATTAATTATATCATTAGTAGTTTCCTTAACTAAATATAATTCTTTTTACATGCATTTTATGACAACCACAACAATTAGTGTAAAAATAAATAATATTTGTTTTAAATGTAGTCAAATGAGAACCTACTTTAGGACTTATTTACTCAAATGAGAATCTACTTTACTCTAATGAGAACCTATTACAATTACCACTTTTAGGACGTAATTACTCAAAGGAGAACCTACTTTACTCTAATGAAGACCTTATTTACTTTAATGAGGATTTTTTTTTCTAATTACCACATGTGTCCTCAAAGTGGTTACATGAGTCCTCAGAGTGGTAAATATTATATAAAATAGAACATGTATGAGAAATGTTAATGTCCATAGCTTTACCCGTCCTCATTTGTGTAATAAAGTTCTCCCTTGCGTAATGAAAGTAATATATTGTGTAATGTCCATCGTCGAATTAGTAATTACTCTTAATCGACGTAATTTACCACAAATTCCAACAATCGACAAAAAAATGAAAAGTTTTGTTCTAATTATAGTAATTACTCCACCTAAACTAATGTACTAATTTATGGACAATTTAACAAGTATGACAACAAATTTGTTGTCAGAGTGGTAAATCTTTATGTTTTTATCATTAATGAAATGATTGCTACAATGGCTACACATTTTACCCCAATCACAACAATTGATGTAAAAGTGGTAACTTTTGTCCTATTTATAGTAATTACTCAACCTAAACTAATGTACTAATTTATGGACAATTTAACAAGTGTAACAACAAATTTATTGTCAAAGGGGTAAATCGTTATATTTTTATCATTAATGGAATAATTACTCAATGACTACATATTTTACCATAACTCGCAACTATTGGTGTAAAAACGGTAACTTTTGTTCTGATTGTAGTCATTATTTCAAAAACTATACCATTTACAAGATTATCAACCATTTTATAATTCTGACAACATTTGTGTTGTGAACATGGTAAAATTAAAATTAGACCAAAAAATATGTAAAAACTCTGTATTGTAAGGAGCTTCTCCACTTGATAATCAAGGTTCTAAATTTGATAAAAGTTGTCTAAATATGATATTTACATTTTTGACCACTCAATTACAAGAACCACAACAACTGTTGTCATAAGTCGTAATTGTAGTTCAACTATGTGTAATTGTTTATTTTGACAATACTTGTTACATGATTTTTAACAATATTACATATCAAGAAAGAGTGTGTTGTTAATATAGTAAATTTTATTTTTAAAAATGACACATGTCGATATTTAATTGATTAATCTGTTGACCAGTTCAGTAGGTTTCCACTATATTAATTTACTAAAAGTAAAAAAAATAAGAAAATAAGGGTATGACATACATCAAGGTACCCAAGACGACCCCAACACACTACAAGAAAAAAGGCTTTTTGCAAGGAATTTTTTCCTTGTAAAAAGTTGGAAATTCGTTGCATTAACCCAAATGCAAAGAATTTTCCTTGCATTTGAGTCCTTGCAAAGAGGCCCTTGCAAAAGAGCAAATACAACAACTTGAAAATTCCTTGCATTTGAGTTTTCAAATGCAAGGAATTATTAATCTCAAATGCAAGGAATTTAGCCCCTGAGGTTAACTAGTTTAACCAATATACAAGGACAATTCCTTACATATCATTCCTTGCATTTTAGTATTAAAAATTAAAAAAAAAAAAACTGAATAATAGAAATATACCCCAAATGTCATTCCAAACTCTTTTTTCTTTTATTCTTTGAATTAAAAACAATTAGTTCGTTTGTACATCAAAAATTGAGGCTACACTAATCTATAACAAGATTTAAAAAATCAAGATACACATGCACATAGGTCCCAGTGATTCTTGATTTCAGTCTGTTCGTCCTGGAAGTCTCCATGCAATGAGTGACCATCTGCAGATGCCAATAGTTTATCAACACTAATCACAAATACAATCCATAAAGAAGAAATGAAATACCAACTCTATTCTCTGCAATTGCCAATAGAGAATGACCACTTGTGTTCTCTACTGGCATCAGCACTAATCACAGAATTCCCTATAACTTCAGTCTTAAGACTGAAGTTGTTATAAGCATTACATTAGTCATGTTTTATGCATTACACGTCATACCATGTACAATGAGATACGAGCAGTATAATGCACATACTAACAATTTATGGTACTTCTCACATTATACAACACATAACCAGCCAACAATTTAAGTTTTACTGATACAAATTATTAAATTAGTACTAAAAAAAAAAACCAAAGATATGCAAGCTTGTTTTGAATATGCCACAGTAAAGTGCTAGCTCAATAATTACACTCCAAGATCATTCCAACAATATGGTGGAAAATATAAGCAAATGTCATCCCATTCTTTGATAGAAAGAATGTTAGGGACATAATCTACCCTGGAGGCAAAAAAAGCCAGGAAAAGCAGAAGAAGAAGAATGAAAGAATGCAAAAGTATAATTTTCATGTTTGAGAGTGCCTTTGAAACAACTACATATTCCTTTTCCAAGTAGGCAAAGACTTAGACGTTAATTTATACTCTATAATTAACTTCCAGAGTCTTAAGACTGAAGTTGTTAAATGCATTACATTAGTCATGATTTATGTATTACACATTTTACCATGTACAATGAGATGCTGGCAGTACAAAACACATGCTCACTGCACACAGTTTTTCTCACGTTATGCAACACATAGGCATCCAACACATAGCCTCATTGAGAATTACGAAAGCACATGTTTCACATTCCAAGTTTAACAATTAGACTCCAGAACAGAAGTCGATCAACTAAGTTTAGGCTGGAATGAGCAGTTTCTTTGCTAAGCAAGAAATATGGGAGCAGGACAAGACAATATAAAGATGATATAACACAGCGATGTATGTAACTGAGTATAAAGATGATACAACACAGAGATGAATGTAACTGAGTATGCTAAGCCAGTGAGTTATGAAGCCTCTGTTGGAGGACTTGCAAAAAGAAAAACGATATTTTGGTTGGAGAAAGTTGATCAAAAAAGAACAATGGAAAGACCCTTGACCTTGCTTAACTTGAACTACGAGACTTTGTACTGTTGTCACTGGTAGTTGCATGCTCCAAATTTGCATGCCTCACATTGTACATAGTAAATGCAAAGTGGTGCACCCTGATCAATCACATAGAATTTCAAATTCCAAGCACAACTCACCAACAACGTACACATTCAAAATAGAAGAATCCAGAGAAAAGAAGAAGAAGAGAGAAACCAAATAGAATATAATGCTAGGCAAGAAGACCAACACTCAAATTATATGCTTGATTAGTAAAAATGCAGCTGAGAAGCAGATTTACACCCCAGAAAACTGAAATGCTATGACCAAAAAAACACTGAAATGCTGTATCTACAGAACATTTAAGCCAATAATTGTTGCTAATTTTGGCCCTGGGTTGAAACTTAACACAATCATCAAATATTACCAACACGCATCTCCAAATGGTACAGACAATTCAAGCATGTTTAGTATACTCACATGCTTCCAAAAAGAAAAACTGAAAAATAACATATAAAAGAAACACAATATGTTTGAACGGAGGGGAACTATTCCTTATAGCCTCTTATAAGCCAAACATATAAATGCAGACAACATGTATATCCAACAACAGGAACATACACATGCTTACAAATTCATACTCAAAACAGAAACGACCTGAAGCTTATTTGAATTCAAAGATAAACATCAAGGACAAGTAACAGCTCAGAAACACTATATAAATTTTTTATATGAAGTTTCAAACTATTAGGTACATTCTTTTGTGAAACTTAAAGCTCACACAAACTTTACTTGCAAACAATGAATCCACAGAAATGGAATAACAACTAAACTAATAAACACAAAGCAGATTAACTATGACTCTGACCAGAAACCAAAACGAAAATAAAAACCTAGACTAAACTACTCCGGTTTCAATGAAATTTCATAGACACTAAGCGAACACACTAAACTGGATATTGGTAAATTTTTAGGGATTTTGGAGATCATTTGCTATGCTAATTAATTAAAAGAAAACAGAGGACAAAAACCTGCGAAAACAGAAACTAAAGAAATAAACAAGAAAACGATTTTAGGGGTTTTTGTTTTGAGAAAACAATCAAAATAAACAAGTTAGACACAACCTATCCACTCCAAAAACAATCAAGCAACAAAGCTTCACAACTTAGTGAACTTATCATATATACACATTGAAATAGATATGTAAATATGTTATAACGGGCATTCTAGTGTCAAATTACCAGAGGGGCTAAAGAGATATAGGGGACGGTTGCGACGGTGGAGCTGACGGCGTCGAGCTCTTCACGTGAGCTGTAGCATACCACCATTGGAAGACAAGGACGCCTTCCCGCCATGCCCAAGAGGTCCATAAATGTCTCCTGCTCAATTCAATTCACAGATTCAGTTAACTATAATCTCAACGTCTCCGACTGAAAAGTATATATATAATAAAGGAGATCGAAGAGAGATAAAGATACCATCTTGAACTGGAGTCTGTCGACGGCGAGATAGAAGTGGCGCTGTTGACTGCAACCAGAACAACTTTTTTTTTTTTTACGAATTAAAAAAAGAAAAGATTCGAGAAATAGAGGCATGAGATGAATGAAACCTGAAATGGGAAGGTGATGGAGATGGAGGAGAGGGAGCTTCAATGGCGAAGACCTCTGCAACCTAAAAATTTGATCTGAGCCTGCTACCCATTCAATTTCTTGACAGAATCACAACCAAAACCAAAGTATTAACCAAAATTAACACCAATTTACCGAAAATAGACTGCAAGCGTAAACCAAAACGCAAAAAAATACCAAACGAGCGACAAGAATCTATTGCTAAGCAGAAATAGAGGGCGACAAGAAACTGATTGCTAAGCAAGAAGTCGAGAGAGCATGTGAGATTGGAGGAGGTAACTGGGGCTGAGGTGTTAGGGTTTTTGATTTGGGTATTACGGATTTTGGGCCTAGATTGGATTTCAAAGGAATTGAAGCAGGATGTGAGAGGCCGAGAGAGAAGGATGGGAGAAGATGGATGGCGAAGGTCCAATTCAGATTTGGTTGTTGGAGTTTGGTGTGTTTTTCGATCTGGTTTCTGAGAGTGAGAGCGACTTGGAGGAGAGATGAGGAAGTAAAAGATAGAGAAAGAAAGAAAAGGGAAAGCAAAAGAAAAAAAAAAAAAAGCAAATAGACTGAGCGCCAAAGATCCCGCCCGATTAATGTAAGGAAATGAAAAGTTAATACAACGAATTTACACTTTTTCTTATTTTGGTTACTCAAATGCAAAGACTTTATCTATTCCTTGCATATCCTTCCAACCAAAAGCAAAGACTTGTATAATTCTTTGTATAACCTAACCAAATGCAATGAATTGTCAAGTCCTTGTAGATCACTTCGTTGTATTAGCCCACATTTCTTGTAGTGACACCAAGGTACCCAAGAATTCTCCGGTCTATTATATTTGAAATTAAAAGATTATTTGACGAGTTTTTGCTAACATATTCAGATTTGCAATGCAGCAATGGCTTTATTTTAAGGACTAATAATCAAGAGTATCCGCAAGTCTTCTGGTATGCCACATACGTGATTTTCTTTCCATTTTTTCCAACAGTGTTATAATTTATATGGTTTTCAATGTCAAAAACCTAGGGATCAATCGTATCTATCAAATGAAACTGAACCATGTCCGCAGCCTTGAAATCCTCTCTTGTATGTGTAAAGTACTGACGACAGAAGAGATCAAAAATTTAACCACAAAGCAAGAAAAATTTGTGGAAACAGCAATTATCCAAGCAGCAGAACGGGGGCTTGTTGAGTTCATTACTCATATATTTAGAGTGAATCCAAACTTGGCAAAAACTACAGATGACAAAGGCAGGAACCTATTTCAAGTGGCAGTCGAGTGTCGCCAAGCACAAGTTTTTAATCTCATACATGGTTTCAACAAAGACACCAAAAAAACTCTCATGAGTTTGACAGATGATGATGACAACAATATGCTACACATGGCGGGACTTTTCTCACCATTTGCACATACCAACCGCATACGTGGTGCAGCTTTGCAAATACAAAAAGAACTACAATGGTTTGAGGTTAGATATATATCTGTATCTGTCGACCAATATATTCTTAATGTATATAACATTGTGCTCTTTATGTGTAGTGGCAATTATTCTTGAGAAAGAAAAAAAAGTAGTAGTAGTGAGAACTTAGTAGCCAAGAAAACAAATTAGGACTGTTTTAATTAGGTCCTTTTAATTATTTGAAAAAGAAAGTACGTGGAACTATAACAATAGCCTTTAAAAAATAGTGAAAAGTATTTGCATATTGAAATTATTTGCGATTATTTTTATTTATTTAAAGAATAAACAAAATAATTTGTTTTTTTTATTTGAAAAGTAAACAAAATAATTTATTATTATTTTTTATTTGAATAAAGCATGTATTGTATAAACTTCTAATTGTTGTTGCATTAATTATATATGGCATGCGTAGGAGTTGGAGAGCATGGCTAGTCCGGACGATCTTGAAGCAGTTAACGATACACATGATATGAAACCGCGTGATTTTTTTTCTAAGAATCACATAGAATTGGTGAAGGAGGGAGAAAAGTCGATGAAAGAAACAGCTACCTCTTGTACAGTTGTATGTGCTCTCATTGTAACCATGATGTTTGCTGCAGCATTCACAGTTCCTGGTGGAAATAATGGAGATGACGGTATTCCCATACTCTTGAATAGAACGGCATTTAGGGTTTTTATAGTTGCAGACGCTATATCACTCTTGACTTCCACTACTTCAGTAATGTTGTTTTTGGGAATTCTCACGTCACGTTATGCAGAAGAAGATTTCCTCATATCTTTACCTAGGAAAATGATATTGGGCCTTCTGACCCTTTTTCTCTCTGTGGCTGCCATGATGATTGCTTTTGCCGCTGCCCTTTTTCTTATCTTTCCCAAAGACTCATGGATTGCTGTTCCTACTAATTTAGTTACCGCTATTCCAATTGCCTCATTTATATGGATGCAATTTCCCTATCTTGTGGAGATCTTTATTTCTACTTATATGCCTGGAACATTTGACAAGAATGTGAAATTAAACCTTGGGAAAGTTAGATTTGCTGTCTGATATGTTTATCTTTCAGTTTTGCTATTTTTCATAATCTTGTAAAGAAAACACTATGTGCGTATTTAATGTATTATATAATAAAATCCCAACTTCAATATTTGCTTGATAGATTTGAGTTAGTATATTGAATTTGCTCACCATAAGCACTTAGGTGGTGATACCACCACTCTATAGAGTGCTGCCACGTGTAATACACTATAACCATGGTTACTCATGGTGAATTTAATAATCAAGCAAGAGAAAAGTACTTTAATAAATATTAAAACTCTTATATTTTAATATTTGGAATTAAAGGTTTATTTTATTTTACCTTCTCCACATCCCAATATTCTACTTTTCCCTCAAGATTTCCCCTCAAAAATAGTGCTGAGGTTTTATTGTTGCAGCCGATCAAACACGTTGAGAGTGAAACCCAGAAAGCAAGGTCTCAAGGTCTCAACTTTCTGCAATCATGTTGAGAGTGAAAACTCCCCAGTCCTTTGAACTACTGTACGTGCCAGACTTTTTAGTCGCAGTGCACACTATGTAAAGGATGACTTTGTTTGCATATATAGTTGTACGTAGATATGATTTAACCCAGTAAGATTAAGTTTCTCTACAACCTCTCCTCGCAACAGATCAAGCAAAACCTCCTGCAAATGTTACAACTCTTCTACTTTCTCAAATCATTCTCCAATAAAACAAAGAAAGGCTTTGACCCCACATGTGGAGACAGTTTCTTATCTAACAAAACCCGAACCAAATTTCACCCTGAAACCCAAACCGGGTCTGTGGGACCCACCTTTGGTTGAGTTTTATAAAATTTCGACAGAACTTTCCCTAAAAATGGACTACCCAAATTAAAACAAAACCTAGATATGCAGCTTAAACTAACACCACAACACCAAAATATACATTCCAAATATTTACATTCCAGGCATATTACATTATGGATAGTAATTCATCTTAAAACAACCAACACATCCAAATTCTCGAGTATTAAACATTTCTCCAGCTTAAATTTTGGTTATCAAAGTAATTCTACGAAAATTAAGCCGATATCTTACATAGGTAGGTTAAGTAATAATCTACAGTCAAAACGGAAGCGGTGGATCCTAGGCCTCGAATTCCTGAACGCACAACCTCGGCAATCTAAAATCTGGGCAGTTGAAAAATCGAAGGGCCCAAGGAAAAGCATTTAGAAAACCGTTAGACTGAGTGGACAAAAACAAAGTAATTTATTGAAGAAATTAAAATAAGTGAGTGCTTTCCCATTTTCTTCTTCTTTAAATCCGGCATGCAGCATAACTAAAGAATCATTCCAAATTCGTCTTTTTAAAATCAATATTTCAGTGTAAAACGTTCGATGATTAGAGAGTACTGCCGACTAGTCATCTCATGCCATCTGGAGGGTATTACCGACCAGATAGCGCATTGGAGGGTACTGTCGACCGAAATATAGTCTGGAGGCTAAGGTACTGCCAACCAGACTATTACCTGGAGGGTACTGCTGACCAGGTAATGCATGCATGCGACATACGATAGCCTCCTTATCAAGTCACATTTTAAAACCCTTTCTTTCGAAATCAATGAAGTCATATGTAGTCCAATATTTTAAATCTCCAATAAAACCATATTCGAAAATCAGTACTGCATGCATAAATGTAAGTAAAAACAAAGTCCACTCACAGGTTAGCCTCATAGCTATGCCTGCTGCCTGCAAGGATCCTCCTCACTCATAGGCTCACTACGTCCTGTACAAAATGGCAGCGTATAAATAATAAAAGGGGAATAATTTAATATCGACAATTTTTTTTTTTTTTTAAAGAGGATCAAAGAATTTCACTCCTACCCCCATGGTGACTCGAACCCATGACCTTGATCTTAGGTAGTGGGTGCTTTAACCACTGAGCTAACACCACTTCGTCAAATATCGACAATTATTTCCCCAAAAATTAATATTAACAACTCAATTTACTCAAAAATTCCCCTAAATCCGGCTTTTTCAATTTAGGATCCTTAATATCCGTAGCCCAAGATTCTCGTTGATTTAACATTTCTCAATTCTTCTTAACCTTCTTCAATCCTCAAAAATAACAACCCAATTTATTATCATAACAACGATTACATTAACCAATAATTTCAATCTTAACATTCTTGAACAATGCCTAAAAATCAAAATTTTCATGAAATCAAGGGTAGCCAAGGACTCCCAAACACAAGGTATAATTTATAAACTAAAACAATGCAATTTAAGTGGCTGCATGCGCCTCCACATGCCACCACAAGTGGCAGCGCGTGGGCTTCACGCGCCACCATACCAACACCCAAATCCGGCCACACCACCTATACCAAAATGATCTCCACAACATATAGAACAACTTTTATACCTGCAACAACAACCAATTCCAAACAGGTTGGCCAAAAATCGACCCGAAAGCAAAATCCGACCCTAATTGCACCTCTTCGATTTCTCCTCCTCCGGTCAATTCAAGCTGCAAGAGGGTTAGCAAAGTGATTAGTGCCTCCCCAGCAACAAAACCCTCAAGATTTCCAGCAGGAAACCACCGGAAAATCGGAAACCCAACCAAAATCGACAAAACTCCGATTTGGGCAAACTACGTGTCTACGAATTCAGTTTAACGTATTCTACAACTTCCACAAGAAATATTTCTAAATTATCGGATCAACAAAAAAGTCAACTCTTCATCCCCTAAACGGTAAAATAGAAACTCACGAAGTAAAATCATTTTTACTAACTATAAACTGGTAATAAGTTAAAGTTTTCCTACGGGGTATAACATTATCATATGAAAGTGAGTCCATGCGTTTATAGTTTTCAATCCCAACCTCTATAAGATCATAGATATGATGATCATATGTTCTCCCTAAGACAAGATTGTTGGGCCGCTAGCTTCTTTGTATGAGAACCATAAAGAAAACGACTGCAATCGGTTTTATAAGAAAAGAACTCAAGCGAGGCCGGTCTCACCGCCACTTTCAAAAGGGCAAACGTCCTTATTCCGGCGGCTGAATTTCACGGCACTCTCCTTCTTTTTGCAACAACTACTCATGACTTCATGAGGAAGAGAACGAAGAAGTAGAAGAGTAAATTGCTTTTTCAATTAAAATGATCTGTTTTGGAGTTATAGCAACAAAGCTTTGCAAGTTGCTTTAATCATCTGTAAACACTATCAGGAGAAATTTTGTAGTCAGTTTATTTTAAGGGGATTGAAATTGTCACATGCAAACCACACGCACCCCGCTCTTCCTTTTATTAAACACATGCATATTTATGTAAAAACACTCATGTACGTGAAGGAAATAATCAATGAGCTGTGATTCGTAAATAATTTGGGTCTCAATTTCATTTCCCTTATTTTATTTTACTTACTCTAGTTGAACCTTCACATCTTAGGCCTTAATAAGACCAATAATCATTTTTCTAAATAATATTTGTAAACTGAATTATGGCAATAATGACTGCAGTATAAACTAGCCACTCCCATTAACAAGTTTATTAACCACCATCAGAAATAGGTGTTCACTAAATTGAGCCTAAGCGAACATCAAGATGATCATGAGCAACTCTTTTTTATTTCTTTTCTTTTTTTTTCTTCCTCTTTGTAGTTTATAGAGCTCAAGCTTGGTCAAGCTTTAGGGCTATTTCTTTCAATGCAAAAGCTCCGCTCTTTTGGTTGATTTTTCATAAGCTCAAACTTGTTCAACTCAGCTAGACTCAATTGTGCAACAAGTTTGAGCTAGAGCATATTAGGAGAACTGAATTTCCTAGGGCCAAATTCCAACAACCGTGTAGTACACTGTTTCTAAAATTAACAACAACGTCTAAATCAATTACGACACTTTAAAAAACGATGGTCGAAGAAGGAAGAGAATATTGCATCCAGTTTTGGACAGAACTTCAGCTTAAGAAAGAGTTTTAATTGATGATGAGTGTTTCTATTAAGACATCCAAATCTGCTCACTTGATCTCACTCTATTATGAATTATTAAATAACATATATAATCTCCTATAAAATGACTAATAAATTATATCAAAAAAGTGGTTTGTTGATTGGGGTGATCCTGCTAGATCCGAACTCAGGCTACCAATCATTGACAGTGTAAGTTCTTTTATGGCTTACATCGATTTGTATATTCCAATTGGGTTGAAGAAGAATAGCACAGTGAAGACCACATCAACTGATGTTTGGAGAAGATTGGCTACAGTGGCTAATATGGGAAGTGGTAGTGGTAGCGAAGGCAACCCAGATTCTTTTGGTCGGAATTGGCCTGGCATTACACGAAGACGAGACACAGGTTTTGCAACGATGCTCTTGGTGTTTCCAAAGGCGGAGCGACCTATAGACTGGCCTAGAAGAGCCGTCATGTTCAATCCTAACAGGATAGATACAACTGCCTGGCTACCGCCCATCACAATCCCGACCTCGAGATTGACTCCTATGGCATCATATGCTCTCTTGTTAGCACTGCGGTGGTTGGTGGCTATGTGCGGTGCATATGACATCTATAGAGGCCGGCGGCCGACGAATGCAATAGGGTGCCATAATGTGGGTGTCCAGATCAAAAGGTTGTCAAGGCTTTGGGTTGCTTTTGGGCCTACTTCCTTTTGGGCCAGACCTCTTTAGGTGGAAAAGGAACCCTTGGCCCTTAGGTTTAAAGACAAGAAGCTATCCAAATCAAAAAAGGTTCTAGCGGAAGATGACTCAAGTGTTCTGTAATAGGAGAAACTTCCTAGCCCTAGCTTGAAGGGCAAGGAGAAAATGTAGTTTTTATTTTGAACTATGCCTATTACTATGTCCTAGTTTATCATAGTTAATAGGCTTGCTTTAATAAGTGAGCATTAGATGTCTAATAAATGGTCTAGCACTATGTACCATGTGTTACCTTCACAAACTCTTGTCTATCTTCGAATGGTAGCGGAGGAGTATGTAATGGTCATTCTGGCTTGAGCTTTTAGTAATACAATCATTGATGGATTGATTAAAAAAAAAAAAAGATATTGGATTGCATTCTTTATTATTTTTCTTATTTATTTTTATTTTCCAATTTCTCTAGACCTTCTAAGTTAGTGTATGTCATACATTAACATACACTAGAATTTTCCCTAATAGTTGTATGGGTCAGTTTATGGGTCATGTTAATCTAAGTGACCCATCTTCAAAATTCACCGAGCCCGCAAAAACTGGACAGCCCAATTCAGCAAACTGAGAACTTACGCCTAAACGTCATAGGTGTCTGGGGTTCGAGACTTGTCTTCTACACCGTAACTTCATTGAAGCAGATCATACAGGTCGGTGCTTGGTTTTCTTTCGTTTCACTAAATCAATAGGATTCGAGTTTGAGTGCTTCATCCAATTTATGAAGTGAAACTAGTAATGTCTTGCTTTAGTGCCACTCTTGGTGTTTTGGTCTCATATCTTTTGGGACGCCAACCAACTGTTTGTATTAATGCCGCTGTGAAATAATATTTGTTTGTGTTTCTCAGGTTCTGGGTGGTTCCTGTTAACAATGGTTGTTTCTAGATTTTCGGGCCTCGGCAGGCAGATGATCAAGTATCTCAGAAAAGGTTTCTGTTTTGTTCATAACTGTGATTCGTTTTTGCCAATATGCCTGAGCCCTCTAATTCACATTAAGCTTTTTCTGTGTTCCTTTTTTAGCTTAATACTACTTTAATTGTTTCATATTGATCTTCATGCACAAGAATGAACGTGTCTGATATATTGCTCTTTAGTGCAAATGAAACAATGGTGCTTTGGAATTTCGATTTGTGTGTGGTGCAAAGTGGGGAATGGGTGATCACTCCTTTCTTTAAGGTGAGTGGTCATATCTGCTATATAGGGTCAATGCCAGAAACGGTTCAGAATTTCAAGTTCTTTACACGACAACATATAGACATATAGTATAGTTCACTTTAATCCATCAAATCTATTGAGGTACACTTATAGAAGTGTGGATGTCATCTTCAAGATAATATTTAAACAAGGCAGTCGAATATTCCCTTTCTAGAATGGAAGTGGGCATGTTGGAATCCAGGGTCCTCCAGGCTCCAGCCCAGAAATCATAGTTGCCTTCCTTGCATTGAGTTCTCTGAATAGGAAATACTCACTGTTTTTAGATTGCAGCTTCATGACTTATGTAGTAGACTAGTAGAAAGTCTAATCTAATGGCATTGTGTCTATCTTGACAAAGGGTTAGAAGTTAGAACCTGGAATTGCTTTATTTTGTGTCTGATTTTCAGGCAATTTTATTTTACCTTTGTTCTGATTTGAAGTAGTAGCGCTGAAGTCCTTAAAAACTAATTATAAACTGATTGGCATACTTTCTTGCAGGTCCATTGACATTTTCACCAAAGGCAGGAAACTTATGTGCAAGTTACAATTATTTTTCCCACACTTTGGTTAGCTTCTTCGTGAGTTTGCTTGTCTTGAATTGACCTTTGTTTGGTTTCCTATCTGACTCTAAATCGTTCGAGTCTCATTTTCTTCTCAGACGCCTCGTACTTTTTCTACAACCACTGCTCATGAGGAAGGGAACAAAGAAATAGAAGAGTAAGGTTCTTTTTCATTCGAAATGATCTGTTTTGGACTTATCGCAAAAAGCTTTGCAAATTCCTTTAGACACCAGTTAACAATATGGAGAGATATTTCTCACTCAGTTTATTTTATTACACTTGCTCTTGTCCTTGGTTCTTTTATGCTCCATAAGTCTATTGAACGCTCATTTCTCTTCTGCGATACCCCCTTTTGATTCTGCAGAATATCTGTCATATTTGTTGATAACGATGGGGAGAAGCATGTTAAAGTTCCTGTTGGAAAGTCTATACTAGAAGCTGCTCATGAAAATGATATTGAACTTGAAGCTACTTGATAGTTGATGTTTTCCACCACCCCCCGCCCCCCGGGGCAGTCTATTATAGTCCTTCATTCACCATTACTAAACTTTTATTTAATAGTTTTAGTGTCTCCATTGAGGCTGCAGATAATAACAGCTTGCACTTCAAAATTGTTGTTGTAATAAGGCTTATGAATGACTGTTGTTTCTGAATTTGAATGGTGAAAAAGAACTTATGAATCTGAATGTTTGTGATTGGAATCTAGGCTTCATTAAATTGAAATCGACTGTATCTACTGCACAACAGTTTTGTTATTTCTGATATACGGTGTACCACCTGACTGGTTTGTTTTAATGTGATTTTAGGAGCATGTGAAGGATCCTGTGCTTGTTCTACATGCCATGTGATTGTGAGAGTATGTACTTTGAAATTTATGTGATGAAAAAAAGAGAATTGAGAAGTCTTCTGTTGTTTACTCAGTATCTAGTAAAAGTTTCCTTGAAGACTCCCGTTGCTTTTACAAGTTATACTTTGAGCTAACCCTCCTAATCTCTTGGTTAGGATTTGGAGTACTACAATAAACTGGAAGATCCCACTGATGAGGAAAATGACATGCTGGACCTTGCATTCGGGCTCACAGAGATGTAAGTCCCTAAACCAAGAAATTAATCTGCAGGGAAGATTCTGTCAAACTAGTTTGTATTCTTATAAGATGACATTTTGCAGGTCTCGTCTGGGTTGTCAAGTGATTGCAACACCTGAACTCGATGGAATATGCCTTGAACTGCCCGCAGCCACGCGGAACTTTGCTGTCGACAAGTATGCCAAAGCCACCTAGAATTCTTCAGATGGAGCAGTAGCACACACATGTGGAAGTAGCAAACGGATCTCTTCCAATATTGCCGCCTGTCTCTATCCTGGTAGGCTCTTGTCTTAGACACTGCCATATTCAGTTGATAAAACTGCTTGAAATTTGGTTCCATCTATTACTTTGTTGAATCTTTCAAAACCATATTTAGTATTACTATGACATGTTTGGGATGGGGCTTGTGAAAGCCAAACTTCAGCTTTCATCTATTGTGTTTGATTATAAAATCAAAGCATGTTCTATTAAAGCAATTGCATAAAATTAAGTTTTCCTTTGAAGCTCAACTTTATACAATACTGGCTAGCTGACCTAACTCTAACTGACATCATTTCGTCATATGTTGATGAAAAAAAACATTAAAGAAATAAAAAGTTTATATGTAAGCTTTCAATTAGTTAAAAGTGCGGGGCATCCAATACTAGGATTACAAGCCAAAACCCAAAAACATAAAGCTAGGGCCGCATGAACCATTGGTCCGCAAAAGCCGCCTCAAAGTCTTCCGGTAATTGCAAAAAGCTGTCGGACACCATTCAGCCACCCACCTAAGACCTATGCCAGCCCCTTCCGTTCGTGGCCTCACCGACAGGTGTCAGTCACCGCCGATAACTCCACCGAGCGGTGAGCCGGTGACTTAATGAAATAATTGACAGGTTGGAAAAGAGGGTCCAACTCTATCTCAAGCAATTGTATAAGCTGCTGCCGTGAACAACCCGACGATCAAAATTCAGGATTTCAATTGTTTCAGTTAAGACTTAAGACCAAGACTTGTACTATGGATCTTGCCCCTTCTACACATCCAAATGACTTTTGCACCCTAAGAGGCTCCGATCTTCAAAACAAAAACCATAGAATACGGAATTGCAATGTTTCTTGGGGGAATATTGAGTAGAAAATTGTTCTTGGGGGATGACTATTTTATGGCCAAATGATGGAGGAAGACCTAAACCAGAGACTTTCAGGTCTGAGAGGAAAACTATCCGAGTTTCGGCAAAGAAAAAACAAATATTTGAATTATAATCACCAATTTAGTCGATTTTAGAATAAAAGAGTAAACAAACACAAAAAATTTACACATTATATTAGTGTCATCACCAAAAATATAAAATTTATATTAGCGTACCAAAATTACTTTTAAGTGTTAAAATGATCATGTTTCCTCCTCATAAGTCATAACTCAATGCTTCAACGATTGAGTGTGCAGCTTTTTCATTGGCTCTTGAACATCACCTTTCGCATTTACTTTTTGAAACAGATTCATTACTTCTCATGTCAGCTACAAAGCCTGTTACTGAAGAACAACTCTCTTTTTAAGTCTAGAACCTGTTGCATTGGTCGAACTTTGAGATTACATTTTCACATGTATATATCGTGATCGAGTTAGATAGCACATAGCTTTGCTTAGTTGGCTTTAAGAAGCTCTGTCTCCTCATTCCTTTGATGCGAAGCCCATCGTTTTATCATTAAAAAAAAAGTGTAAAAATTAAAGATAAAATGCAACATGTTAAATGGTCCAAGTCTCCAAGAATTATAAAGGAAACAATGCTACCTGACATTTTTTATAAAGTTTTTTTTTAAATAAAAAAAAAAAAAGCCAAGTAAAAATAAGAATTTGAAAGCAACGCTGGGATTGGGTTGGCAACTAGTGAAGGCGGGAACTAGAAGCTTTTAGCCAGAGTGAGGTGAGGCAGCAGAGGCGGGGGGGTTGGTAAACACTGGTGACCAGAACGGTAATTGCCCCGAAACACGATGGACTATTACGTCAATTCCATTCCCCCACGGGATGCATGCAGCCAATTCCCCCTACGTCACCTACCAAGCCGGCAGTCTCATGACGCCGGTGACGACCACTCCACCAATCACGTCCCGCCATTTCATCCACCCCGGTCCCCCCACCCCCTCCTCGCCACGTGTCCCCCCTTCCCTCCTCCGAACCCCCACCCTCGACGGACGCCGTCAAACCCCATCTCACCTCTCACTCTCTCTCCTCAGTTTTTTCCGTCAACCGAGAAAACGCAACCCAACAAAATTACAAAACGGTAACGTTTTCCGTAAAGCCGGTCAACCTAAACCCCTCTCCTCTCCTCTCTCTTTGTCTCTCTCCCATTCTCCCTCTCTCGCACTAAAAGCACTTCTCAGCCACAAAAACCTAAATTCTCAGATCGCCGATTCCCACACGGCACTCCGGTCAAATCCCTCCGCCTATAAATCAGTCGACATACTCGCCGATTCACCAAAACCCTAGCTTTGTTCCAATCCTCTGCCCTCTGAAATAAACCCGATTTTCGATCCGGTGTTCTCAGATCTCGGCCTTTTTTTTTTTCAGATCGATGGAGGAGGACGACGAGATGCATTCACCGGTGTCGGCGGGGAGCGGATCTCCGGCGTCGCCGAGGGCGAACGGTCGGATAACGGTGACGGTGGCGGTTCCGTCTCAGATACCGGCGGCGGCGCAAGAGTCGCCGCAGAACAACACGCTAACCCTAGCGCTGCCGTCGCAGGTCAGAAGCAGCGGCGGGAGGGAGGACTGCTGGAGCGAAAGCGCGACGGCGGTGCTGATCGAGGCGTGGGGGGAGAGGTACCTGGAGCTGAGCAGAGGGAACCTGAAGCAGAAGCACTGGAAGGAGGTGGCTGACATTGTGAGTAGCAGAGAGGACTATGGGAAAATCCCCAAAACTGATATCCAGTGCAAGAACAGAATCGACACTGTGAAGAAGAAGTATAAGTTGGAGAAATCGAAGATGATGGCCGGAGGTGGGCCGAGCAAGTGGCCCTTTTTCGAAAAGCTTGATCATTTGATTGGCACCACTGCTAAGGGTACCCCTGGTTCTGCCTCTGGTGGTGGTTCAGTGCCGCCGGGTTTCTTGGCTAAGAACCATAAGATTCCGATGGGAATGCCGGTCGGGGTCCGAGGAGGAGGAGTTGGTCATTTTGTCCCCAAACACCAGCAGCAGCTGCAGCAGCTGCAGAAGGCAAATGCTAAGAAAAGGGATCTGGTGGAGTGGGATTCGGATTCTTCAAGGGAGGTCTCTCCGGTCTCTGCTGATAGCTTTCCGCCGCCTGTTTCTGAGCTGAAGAGGCCGAGGATGGCGGGGCGGGGGGCGAATACTGGTTTAGGGAGGGGAGAGGAGGAGGAGGAGGAGGGGTTGGGAAAGAGATTAGAGGAAGAGTTGGGGGTGGAGAGAAGAAAGGTGGGTGGGGGAATTCAATGAGGGAATTGACGCAGGCAATGCTGAGGTTCGGGGAGGCTTATGAGCACGCCGAGACTGCAAAGCTGCAGCAGGTGGTGGAGATGGAGAAGCAGAGGATGAAGTTTGCTAAAGAGTTGGAGTTGCAAAGAATGCAGTTTTTCATGAAGACCCAGCTGGAGATTTCGCAGCTCAAGCATGGTAGGAGGAATGGGAATGCGAGTAATCATCACCGCAGCAACAACAACAACAACAGCGATAGCAACTAGGAACCGAAAACAAGCCCATGTTGGTGAATTTGTACTCGTAAAAGTGGTAGGTTTGAGTGTATGATCTGTTTTTCTCTTTGTTATCACATATTTAAGTTTGTGAAATCTTAGGAAGAGAGTAGTGTCATCAGGGTAAATGGTTGATTAGGATTTAGAGTTGATTCTTATTGGCAAGTCTAGTTGAGTCTTCTTGACTTAGCTGTTGTGAATGCTGTTTTAACATTATGAAATGAAAATGGGGATCAGCTTTAGCATTTAGGACATTGTGCGGTTCTTCCGAATGATATGGTAACTCAATTATATTCTTGGCTTCATTATAGAACACTGTCATGAAATTTGTAACTTGTTAATTGTTCTTGCTGGGTGTTGAATGCTATCAAATGAATGAAGCAACATGTGATATGTTCATTCATATTTGGTGTATCATGTTCATACCGGTAGGTAATTCCAGACAGTTGACGAAAAGATATGCAGGTTCTTCTGTATGTGAGGTAATGCAGACAGAGGACTAGGAGATTTAAAAAAAAAAAAAAAAAAGATTAAAGGATTTTACTCCTACTTCCAGAGACTCAAACCTAAGACCTGGATCATAGGAGGAGATTTATGTACAAAAAAATGTTTGCTTCTTGTTGTTGGTGATGCATGTCAAACCTTGGACCTGCAAATAAACCCTAAACCCTATATACAAAGTTATGTAACCAAATAGATGGAGCTCATCAAAGTAGGGCTCAAAACTTTGACCAAAAGAAAAAGAAAAGAAAATAAAAAGACGGGTAATCCCTAAAATGAAGAAAGTATAATTGAAGCATGGCAGCTCGTAGTACTCCGAGCATGCTAGTTGAGTATGAACTTGCAAAATTAAATTAAATCTAACTACTCGTATTATCCTTTGATTTATATCTCTCAAGTAAAGGCTACAAATGCAGAACTTTCATCTACAGTTTTAAGGATTTCTTTAGAATGTGAACTCAACATGAGGCACTCAAAGATTGAGTTGAGTCAGGAAAAGAGTTCACTGAAATTAGGAGGGAAAATGGAAGGAGTAGGCTGTAATGAACCAAAACTTTTGGGAAAAAGTCACAAACAATACCCTAATTTAGAGTCATTCTACACTTTTTCTTTTTTAGAAAAATAGATAATTTCATTCATTTATCCATGGCCAAAAAGCACGTACATCAAATGATGTCTTACACCAGAGTCATAAATGGTATAAGCTATCAGGCAAATGACATGTGACCCTCACTGCTAATACATTCGTTCACTTATTGAGCCTAACGACAAGAAACAAATCCTCCCTACCAACTTCCCATGAAGTAGTAACCTAGCTGCCTAGAGACTTCAATTGGTGTACAACTAGAGAAACTAAGATGAAAGTAGTAGAAGACTCAACTTCTAGTATTAGGCAAGGAAACTTGGAAAAGCCTAAAACTTTCCTTTGCCCTTGTCTCTAGGGCTGGGAACCGAACCAGTGATAGTAGGATAAGTGATCCTCCAAGAGGCTTACCGGTCTTCTTTTTCAGAGTTACCAAAGTAACGTCACTTTCCTCCTTAGTGAGTCTGAGTGCTTCCGCCTGCAGCGTAGGAATCTTACCACCCAAGATTGTTTTGAATTTCTTAGGGGAAGGATTACACTCACCACTACGCTCCTGCTTCTTGGAAGGCAACCCCTCATGTTGCTTCTTCTGCATACCTGTGGGAGCAATAAGATCATGAGCAACCTTAATAACAAGCTCTTCACTTAGAGCCCTATTAGTCTCCAACCTGTGCTCCAAAGTAGGATCAACAGTCTCATTACTAGCTGCTACCGGAACAGGATCAACAGGAGAAGGAGGGCTAGAACTCGGGCGCGCCACTCAACGAAAGACTGGCTTCTTCTTCTTTGGGATGGACGAAGAGGCAGTGAAAAGATCCCTTTTGTTCTTAGCGGAGAAAGCAAATGAACCCCCAGAGGCCGAAGGTCCAGGAAAGTGTAAAACCCTAGAAGTAGGGATTGCTACAGTTGACTCCTCACAAGCAAGGCCAGCATGAGTGATGAGTCCACATTGAGAACATCTCCCTTTCAGATGCTCGAACTGAAAGTGAAGAACAGGTTCAACCCCATTATCCAGGAAGACTCTTCTTTCAAGCAGGATCGATTTGGAGCTATCATGAGTGAACAAAATCCTAATCGACCCTTTCTTGAACTCCTTCTTATCGTAGTCCAAAAAACCACCCAAGAGGTTACCAATCAGACTGAGATTCTCGGGTTCTTCATACAGAGGTGGAATGCCAAAAACCCTAGTCCAAATCCGGAAATGCTTGATATGAATCTCATGCAGTGGCTTGACACATCATATTCTTCAAAATAGACAGGGGCTCGATCATAGCACCAGACCCCCATCGGAGAACTTTGTTACGATCACGTATAGAAGCAAACGAGAATAAGAACAGATCACCCGCCCATTCCTGAACCCTGAACTCCTTATCCACGATCTAGGTTCAATTGAAGTGGGACGTGAAAGCCTTTGGATCGATCAGCTTTTGGGTCAAAGGCTTGCCAATGAGGAAAGATTAGGAGGACCTGCACACAGGACCTTCTCCAATCTTCCCCAGATTAGGGGCTCTACCCCCTTCAGCAAGAGCAAGAGAGGCAGCGAAACTCGTTGTAACAGCATCAATGGAGACCATAGACAGAGAGAGAGAGTAGGCGAGGAGGAGAGGAATCAGTAAAGGCTGTCAAGGAAGGCGAGGGCGTCGTAGACGACTAGGGTTAAGAGAAAAAACTCTCCTATAGGGTTTTTTTAAGTTGGAAATTTCTTTAGCTGTGAAGTTGCATTTGTTAATGCCGTAATTATGATCTTGTTTATAATTTTTAGAGTTATTCTACACTTTGGTACCTCATCTTCTAAATATATCACTTTGGTATATCAACTTATTATTTATGCATAAGATTCAAATACGCCGTTAATAACACTCTCAACTGAAGTGTCATGTAGCTTTCTGTCATGGGTATTATCGTCAATTTATATTCTTCCACAAAAAATCTCATGGTATTTGCCACTTAGCAAAAAGTCACTCAATTAATGCATATTGTTGAAGGATATCGACATTGAGTGTGCCTCTTCAAACTAGGGTTTAGTTCTAGAGTTGTAATAGGAGAGAAGGTCATAGATTTCCTAATTATATTTGGATTCTATTTCCTTGTATGACAAGATTATGTACTTTGTAAATCCTTATATAAAGGGCTCCTATTATCAATAATAGAACACGCACAATTCTCCCATCTATTCTCTCTATAATTCCATTTTCATTGCAACAAATTATCAACACGAGCCCTAACCACAAAAACCAGAAAATCCTTTAAGCCGCTGCTGCCTCCACTTGCAGTGCCGCACTCCCCTGCGTCTCCGCTGCCCTTGTAGCCTTCTTGGACCTCCCTTACACCTCTGGTGCCCCTGCAGCATCACAACACGCCCACTGACCCTGCAGCATCGCCGCACGCCCGTTGCATCCTTCTCCTCTCGTTCCTGTGCATATTAGTCCTTTTGTAAGCCCCGAAATGTCTAGTTTGGAACCTCGGATCAAAATCATTTCTTCATCAAAGTTGTTCGCCTATGTCTCTTCTATCTACCTCCAAATTTCAGCCCTATTGGAGTTTTTTTTAAGACCTGTACACAAATCGAAGTGGAAGCTATTCAAAAGAGAATCTGCTCTGAATTTCAACAACCCTAGCCGCAACGCACCAGCAGCCTCGCACCATGTAGCAGAGCTCCCGAAACGTACCAGTAGCCTAGCAGCCTCGCAGCCCTGCAGCAGCGCTCCCGCAACTCACCAGCAGCCCAACAGCCCCGCAACACTGCTACCTTACACACGCGCTGCCACTGCAGTCCCTGCTGCCCCGAGTATCCGACACCGCTGCAAGCTCTGCCCCATCACGCTTGCGTCAACACGCGCGTGACTCAAGCCCTAATTCATCAAGTAAGTTTTTAAAGATTACAGTTCCTGCTTTCTTGTCTTTTAAATTCCTTAATTTGCTGTAGGATTTTGAAATAAACTAACATGGGTTCGAGTATTTAATAAGCGGAATTGTGGGGATTCACGCTAAACGTACTAAGAGCGTTCGTAATCAATGAACTAAGAGTGTTCATAATATTCGAACTAAGAGCGTTCGTAACCAATGAACTAAGAGTGTTCATAATCTTTGGACTAAGAGCGTCCGCAAGCATCTATTTTTGACCATATTAAACATCATTCTTTCTGTCTAATCCAAATTTCTTGGAAATCGATTTCTTGGTAGCATTAAGGTTCAGAAATAATATTAGTTTTCGTGGAAGCATTGACTGTGAAACTAATCCATTCTTGTTTCTCCTTTTTGGATATCAAACTTGAACAAGGTCGATTTTACTCCATTGGATTCTACAGGCACGAGATATTTATTGCCTACAATCCAAGAGCCTTGTTCTAAAGGAACCGCTCAAGACTCACAAACTGAGATAGATAATTCCAGGGCATTTACCCTGATGAAGCGCCACATGGAGATGGCACTCTAGTTTGAGTACATGAATAAGGATAGCGCTAGAAACCTTTGGGTAGCGCTTCGTGAATGTTTTAACAACATTCACAATTTTCCGAACTTAGAAGCATGATGGAATTATCTCTGTTTCTCTAACTTTGACAAAGTTATGGAATATTGTTCGGAAGCTCTCCGCATCAGACATTGATGCATGCCTGTGAAAAATTATCACAGAAGAACAATTGATTGAGAAAACCCTCAATACCTTCCCTGTCTATGTTATGAGGTCCTCTGATTTATTCCGGAGCCATGTAAACGCAAGACGGATCACAAATTTCCATCAGCTAATTGGAGCTATGGCATGTGTTGAAAAGGCACAGCCATGAACTTTGTGAATGGAAAATATGGTAGGCCTCAAGATGGCTACCATGAGCACCGTTCAATGGCTGGAAGAAGTCGCCATGGATGATATGATCAACATGCTCATGAAGGTAATCGCCAAAGTTGGCAAATACATGACCAAATGAGTCATGACATTGAGGGTTGGACACCATGGCGCCACTTTTGGCCATGGTAACACTATTCCAACACCAATGGTCCTAGGGACCATTTATATTTCGTCAATACGCCTCAATCAAGAGAGCATCCTCTGCATTATGTTTTATGGAGTACTTGATCAATGGTGATCAAGACATCGAGTTCAAAAAGACTTTAAATCGGCGATGAAGACAAAATGCAGCATATTTTTATTTTGAATAGTCTTTTATTTTTCCAAGAATTATGTAATGGCAATTATGCCTTAATCAATAAATGACAATTTTGCATTAACTCTTTCACAAGTGACGCATCCAATGAAGTATGATGTCTAGGAAAGTGATTGAGATTAGTGGTACTTAAGAGAGCCTCGCTCCACCGACATCCCTCTCTACTTCCCTGGTCATATTTGATTGGAGTTACCAAATGGATTGAGTGACTACGATTTGTCTAAGTTTGATTTTTATTTTGGATTAGACTTTGGTTAAGAAACTTTGATGTAATCATTGGCTATTAATAAAGTGTCGATTCTTTTAGTTAATGTCTTAGACATACCTTAATTCGAACTTTATTTGAAAGATATAAAAGCCAATGGTTTTAATGTGGAAACACATTGTGAGAATGGACAAGAGTTCCTTTGTATCACCTCTAATGACTACGGACATAAACGAGTATTAGAGAAACTTATGTGTCGCTCTAGTGGGTTATATGCAACCACTATTCGAGTCATTGAATCCAACCATGTCATGAGAAGATGACTTATAGGATTCTGACACATATAGGCTTTGGCACTACCGTTTGGGACACCCAGGTCATGATATGATGATCTGTGATACTAAAGACTTCACATGGACATCTTTTCCTTAGAATGAAGAGAAGTGAGAATCAACGGCGCTGTGATCCCCCTACGGCAAAATCATGGCTTTGACGCCATGTATGGAGACTTGGCTCCTCTCTCTACTTCTCAAAGTAAATTGTGACATTGTGGCTCAATCAAAACCTTCATTGGTTGATTATAAGGCCAATCTTTCGTTCTGTAAAGCTTATTATTTTTTTTTTTTTAGGATCAAGATCATCCTATGCAAATGACACTAAAGAAATAATTCCATTCTTACAGAGAATCCAAGGGGATTTTGTGGATCGATTCAACCAACTTGCAGACTGCTTAGATATTTTATGGTGTTGGTTAATGTGCGAACACGCTGGTCACGTGTCGCGCTATCATCCACTAGTAATGCTGCTTATGATGAACTCCTAGCCCAGAACATATGGCTACAGGCTCACTACCCAGATCATCTCATTCAGTCAATTTGACTTGATAATGCTAGAGAGTTTACATCGAAAATTTTCGATGACTATTGCATACCATTGGGTATTGATATCAAGTATCATATTCCTATGTACACACCCAATTGGTCTCGCGGAAAAGCCACCATTAAAAGACTACGATGGTAGCCTAGACTTTGGTAATGCGCACCAATATTTCTGCTTGGGTTATGCAATATCACATGCAGCTACACTGATTCATCTACGGCTCATAGCAGCCACTCAACGTTTATTTGCGTTACACCTCGTGACTGGGTTCGAGTCTAATATCTCGTACTTATGCTTATTTGAGTGTGCGGTTTATGTGCCAATTGCGCCGCCACAGTGCATCAACATGAGTCATTGCAACGAAGGCATATATATATTTGTGTTGGACAAAAGTCTCTAACCATAAGTCCACTATGTAAAACCCTTGACAGGCGATCTCTTTTTCGCTGGATTTGCGAATTGTCACTTTGATGAGATAGTCTTCTTATCATTAGGGGGAGATTAGACCATCAATGTTCAACAGGAACGACAGGAATTGTCGTAGTCTGTCCCCACTATGTCTCATCTTAATCCCCTAAAAGTGACGAGATCACATATACCTACTGCAAACATGTCTGCAAGGATTGATGTCCCCACAAGAGGACATGGTGCCACCTAGAAGAGATGGGTACGGCACCGCTACCATGGATGGTGGTATGGTGGCGCCACAAGGGTGGCATAATGGCGTCATAGGCCATGGGTTCCGCTAGAAAGCGTAGGAGACCCATAGGTTTGATGGATTCTCGCCCTAAGAAGAGAGCGAGTTTGGCACAACTTGATCCATTGATCATTGATACTCAAAATCCGTCTCATGAGAATATTCTGGATTGTGGTTATGTCCAAGAGACATCGTTGGGGGACCCCTCAATGTTAGAACTAATTCATGAGAATATAGAGATCTCTACGAATTACACTAGTGTACATGAAGACGTGGAATTATTGAGACCAATGACGTCGAACCTTACTCCGTTGAAGAATGCCAACGTAGAGAAAATTGGCCTAAATGGAAATATGCGATCCAGGTTGAATTGGATTCACTAACGAAGATGAAGGATTTCGGGCCTGAGACGCCAACACCTCCTAACACAAAACCTGTTGACATTAATAGGTCTTCGTTAAATAGCGTGATGAGAAAAAGAGATGGTAATCTCGCCTTATGGAGCAAGGCTTCTCACAAAACGCCCTGGAATCGACTACGAGAAGACATATTCTCTCGTAATGGATGTCATTGCACTCCACTACCTTGTCAGTTTGGTAGTTTCCAAATAACTGAACATGCAGCTTACGAATGTGGTCACTACGTATCTTTATGGGGATCTAGATATGGAATATAATGAAGGTTCTTGTGAACTTCATTTACCCAAGTCAAGTGGCTCTAGACCTTGGAGCGCATTTGCAACAAGGTTGAAACGCTCACTAAAGTGACTGCTTGATTGGGAAGGGATATGATGAACTATGCCCACACGTTTCCATGACAAGTTCCGGATTTGCAATTGTCGCTGTTTATGTTGGAACCCATGAGAGTTAAGGGAAACCGCTGAACACCTGAAATCCGAGTTTGAGAGGAAGGACCTTGGGAGAACATGGTTTTGTCTAGATTCAGAACTTGTATACCGTGTTAATAAATGCTTAGGCATTTTTATAAAGTCAAAGATGCACTTCCATGGTCGTCCGTAGTCTTGGCCCTAAGAGGGATCCGTTTAGTCCCATGGATGATGATGAAAACGTGTTAATAGCAAAAGTGCTTACCTGAGTATAATATGCGCATTATTGTATTTATCACAATACAAAACCGGACACCTCAATTGTTATGAACTTATTGGCTAGATATAGCCCCGCGCTAACGCAACGTCATTGGACTGGTATAAAGACAATCTTTCGTTACTTAAAATATACGATAGATGTGGGCTTGTTCAATCCCTACAGAGAGAAAAATGAGAACAGATCTCATTAGCCCAAGAGGCGCTGTCCAAGACTCCATGACCGGCAAAGCTGCCACTGCCAAGGGTGGTCGGCGTAATCCTCCTCCCTTACACCAAAACAATGGTGATGTTGGCTAATGCAGGGTATCTCTCTAACCCTCACAAAGGTCGCTCCCAAATGGATTATGTTTTTACCATGGGAAGCACCGCGATATCTTGAAGGTCTATAATGTTGCTACTTCCTCGAATCATACAGAGACTATTGCTCTACATGAAGCTGTGCGTAAATGCATATGGCTAAGGTTCATAATTAGACATATTCGAGGAACTTGTGGTTTGAAGTCTACCACAGATGAACCTACATGCATTTATGAGGATAATGCAGCTTGCATTGAGCAAATGAAGTTAGGTTTCATCAAGGGTGACAACACCAAGCATATATCGCCTAAGTTCTTTTACAATCAGCAACAACAATCACTTCTAAAGATTAAAGTGAATCAAATCTGATCAGAGGATAATGTAGCGGACTTATTCACTAAGTTAACTAAATCCACCTTCGAGAAACATGTGAAGAGCCTCGGATTGAGAAAATTATCCGAACTCCCATGATTGTAGCAATCAGGGGGAGGAATGATGTCTACATAATCGATCTCAAAGAGTGAATGACTTGTTGTGCTCTTTTTGTCCTTCGACCAGGGTTATTTTTGTCCCACAGAGTTTTTGTTACCTGGCAAGGTTTTTAACGAGTCAACGATCAAAGCATCATCACCAAGTTTGAGCGGCACAAGGGGGAGTGTTGAAGGATATCGACATTGAGTGTGCCTCTTCAAACTAGGGTTTAGTTCTAGAGTTGTAATAGGAGAGAAGGTCCTAGATTTCCTAATTATATTCGGATTTTATTTCCTTGTATGACAAGATTATGTACTTTGTAAATCCTTATATAAAGGGCTCCTATTATCAATAATAGAACATACACAATTCTCCTATCTATTCTCTCTGCAATTCCATTTTCACTGCAACACATTTATTTTTATTAAAAAACAAAAACACAACAACAACACTTGTTGCATCATTCTTCGATCATTGCTGATGAAACCAAACAACTATGCATCTATATTTAAAGAGTAAGCAAATAAATACAACAACCATAGATCTTAAAAGTTTATAGCAATTTCTACAACTCTACTAGACAATCTGCTATGATTGGTATTGAAATTGATTATGCATAAAGAATTGAACAAGCATTTTTCTTTTTTATCTGAAAAGTTCTTCAATTAAAAGGGGATAGTCTCAAACCCTAGAACTTGAAAGAAAACTAGTATCTACCCAACAAATTACACTGGAAGCGCTAACATAAAATGATATAGCATCAACAATTAATAAAGTTAGCAGACAATCTGAACTCATCCAGGCCACTCTCTATTTGTGGATTAGCAGGCTGAAAAACGATAAATCTCTCACCTCGTCTCATTTTAATTATTCTGTTTCCTGGGATCATAGCAATAAGTCAAAACTTTCAGTATAATAACTTAAATTGATCTACCATAAACTTAAATTAGATCATCTCCCATTGAATTTTTGATAGGAAAACATAAATTGACGAAATACCCATAGAAGAAACCTACATGACACTTGAGTTGAAGGTGTAATTAACGGCGTATACGAATGTTATGCATAAATAATAAGTTGAGGAATCAAAGTGTGTTAAAGTAAAATGACAATTGGAATTGGTCTACTCATTTCATTTCATAATCCCTCTATAGAGGAATAGAATTACAACGAAAATATCGATTACATTAATGATACTAAATGCTGATTGATCCGTAATTGCGCTGATTGATGGTAATCACTGATTCCTTGATTCCCTTTCCTTGACGAAGGCACACAATGTGTTTTTCCTTAAACACTCCCCCTTGTGCCAAGTCAAAGACGAAATGGTGCATGAGTTGTTGCCTCACTAAAAACCTTGCCAAGTAACAATAAAAATCCTGTGGGACAAAAATAAACCTTGGTCGAAGGAAAAGAGCACAACGCACCTTCTACATATGTGTGTGTTAGACTCCCCTTGACGTCTACACCTCCCCCTGATCTTTACATTAATCAAGGGAGCTTGGAAAGTCTTCGCATTCCCATGTTTTTCACATGTTTCTCAAGTGTGGCCTGAGGCAGTGATTTGGTGAACAAATCTGCCACATTCTCCACAGATCTTTCTTGATTCACTTGAATCTTGAGGAGGGCTTATTGTTGCTGATTGTAGGAAAACTTTGGTGATATGTGTTTTGTATTATCACCCTTGATATGCCATAGCTTCATCTGTTCGATGCAAGCTGCATTATCTTTATTAATGCAAGTAGTCTCTTCAGTGGTAGAACTCAAACCACTAGTCCCTCGAATATGTGTGATGATAGCTCTTAACCATATACACTCACGAATCGCCTCATGTAGAGTAATGATCTCTGAGTGGTTCGAGGAGGTAGCCACAAGGGTTTGCTTAGTTGATCTCTAAGATATCGTCGTGTTCCCACTGGTAAATACATAACCAGTTTGGGAACGACCTTTATGTGGGTCAGAGAGATACCCAATATCAGCAAAACCAACCAAAACGTCATTTGGCTTTTCGGTGTAGTGAGTGGCGCTTTCACTATCAACATATCCTTTAGGGATTGCAGTTCCATCTGCGGTCCCTGTTGTCTCTCTATAGGGAAAGAACAGTCCCAAGTCAATGGTTCCTTTTAGGTATCGAATAATGTTCTTGATACCATTCCGGTGACGCTGCGTTAGCGCTGAGCTAAATCTAGTTAACAAGTTCACTTAGAATGCAATGTCTGGTCGAGTAAATTGGGCTAAGTACAATAATGCGCCTATTGCACTTAGATAGGGAATTTCAGCTCCCAACACCTTTTCGTCATCTTCCTTTGGACGAAATGGATCTTTCCTTGCATCCAAACTTCGACCGATCATGGGAGTGCTAGCAGGATGTGCTTTGTCCATGTTATATCGCCTGACTTTTGGACATATGCAGACAGGTGGATTAGTATTCCATAAACTCGGTGTTCTAGTTCAAGGCCTAGACAGAATCGAGTTTTCCCAAGATCCTTCATCTCAAATTCAGATTTCAAGCAGCTCGCGGTTTCTCTTATTTCATCAAGAGTACCTGTTATGTTCATAGCATTGACATATACTAGTACAATTGCAAATCCGGAACTTGTTTTCTTTATGAATACGCAGGGGCATAATTCATCGTTCTTATATCCCTTCCCAATCAAGTAGTCACTTAGACGGGTATACCACATCTGCCTAGATTGTTTTAATCGATAAAGTGAGCGTTTCAACCTAGTTGCAAACGCACTCCGTGGTTTAGAGTCACTTGACTTGGGTAATGTAAGGCCATCAGGCACTTTCATATATTTCTCTGAATCTAGATCCCCATACAGATATGCAGTAACCACATCCATGAGCTGCGTTTCCAGTCATTCTGAAACTACCATGCTAACTAAGTAGCGGAACGTTATAACGTCCATTTTGGGAGAGAATGTCTCCTCGTAGTCAATTCCAGGGCGTTGTGAGAAACCTTGCGCCACAAGGCGAGCCTTGTACCTTAGGACTTCATTCTTCTCATTACGCTTTCTAACAAAGGTCCATTTATGTCCTACAGGCTTTACACTTGGTGGGGTTAGCACTACCAGACCAAATACCTGTCTCTTTGTCAGAGAATCTAATTCTACCTGGATTGATTCATTCCATTTAGGCCAATCTGCTCTTTGTTGATATTTTTCAACAGAGCGTGGTTTGATATCATCATGCTCTATGATTCCTTGAGCAACAGTATATATCATCAATGTGTATGGAAGATCTTTCTATAAACTCATACGCACTCTCATAATCCTTTGAGATTTGTTTGTTCTCTGGAATCATTTTAAACATCGGAGCGTCCTTCAGTATTGATTCATGGACATAACTATAATCAGAGACAATCTCATGAGAGGGATTCTATACATTGATGATTGGTTTGTGCCCTACTCACCCTCTTCTTCCTTGGGTGAGTGTCAATCTAACCAAGTGGTCTCCCCCTCTTCCTTTAGGGAGCCACGGCCTCAACAACACTTCCACTAAGTGTGGTTGTAGTGCCTCTATCTGCGGCATCGTGCCCCTTATTGGGGACTTCTAACCTTGCAGGCACATTTGTAGTTGGTATATGTGATCTTGTCACTTTTGCGATATCAGTAAACGCATCAGGCATCAAATCTGCTACGTTTGAAGATCGATTATTCTTTTCACTTCACTTTCACTTTGTGAAGTGCGGGGATCAAAATGAGATAGAGTGGGGACAAACCACAACAATTCCTATCGTTCCCTTAGAAAATCTTTTTTCCTATCTCCCCCTAACGACAGGAATACTGTCTCATCAAAGTGACAATCCGCAAATCTAGCGGTAAAGAGATCGCCTGTCAAGGGTTCCAAATAGAGGATAGTTAATTTGTTGGGGCTTCGTATCCAACATAAATACTTAATCGTCTCTAAGGACCCATTTTGATGCGTTTTGGGGGCGCAATAGGCACATATACTGCGCAACCAAATATGCGTAAGTGTGAAATGTCAGGCTCATATCCAGTTACTAACTGGTATGCAGAAAAATGGTTGGCTAGCAGTGGGTCTGAAACGAATAAGTAAAGCTGCGTGCAATATTGCATAACCCCATGCAGATATACGCAGGTTGGTGCGCATAACCAATGCCCTAGCCACCATCTGTAGCCTTTCGATGGTGGCTTCTGCGAGACCATTTTGTGTATGCACATGGGGTACATGATGCTTTACGTAGATCCCAATTGACATGCAACAATCATCAAATGCTTTTGATGTAAACTCTCCAGTGTTATCAAGCCTTATAAACTTGATAGGGTGATCAGGGTGGTGAGCCATTAAACGTATAATCTGTGCTAGGAGTTTGCAAATGCAGCATTTCTTGTGGAAAATAAAACGACATGTGACCAGTGTGTCGAAGTATCCACCAGAACCATAAAGTACTTAAAATGGTTCGCATTCTGGATGGATAGGTCCACAAATATCTCCTTGTATCCTTTGTAAGAATGGAATGTTTTATTTTATATCTTTAGCATAGGAAGGTCTTGATCCTGTTTTTGCTAAAGAGCAGGCTTTGCAAAATGAGTGATGTGCCTTTGAAATAGTCAATGAGGCATAATGGGAGGTAGTGCTTCTGGTACTTCAAAAAGCAATGACTGCATTTGAGCAGTACTAGAACCGACACCTTGCAGTGTGACAGATTTTTCTCCCACTTTTTTTTTTTTTTTTCACTCGAAAGAAGGGATGTCCATATGAGTTCTTTAAAATACGGATCATCATGTAACCACCTCGGTGCCCTAGGCGGTCATGCCAAAGCCTGTATGAGTCAGTGTCCCACATTTCATTGTTGGTGACAGTATATGATTCAATGATCCGAATCGTAGTGAGGTACATTCCACTAGATTGACTCATAAGTTTCTCTAAGATGTGTTTCCTTCCACATTCATTACAGGTAATATAAAGGTATTCAGGTCCATTCTCACGGTGTGTTTTTACATGATAATCGTTGGCACGAATATTTTTGAAACTTAATAAGGTTCAATTAGCTCTTGGTGCATATAGTTCAATTAGCTCTTGGTGCATATAGAGCATATCTCATATTCTTTAGGGTATTTCTATTTTAGTAGAATGATAATCTTTGCATTCTAATAATTTTTCTTTTTCTAGATGTATTGCTTTACATCTATATAATGTTATTTCAAACCATGTAAATATGTGTATAGGAATTAAATTTGAATAAATTCAGTGCTTCAGAATAAAATCCAAAATTTATTAATAAGCCAACGATAATCAAATCAAGGTCTTGTTCTAATTCATCAAACCATTATTGTAATAAACTTTAAGACTAAGCAAGCAATAGTCTAATTTAAAATGAGGCATTATGCCTTCACATCTGTTTTTGGAAAATAAATAAAGCAGATCAGTCAAGATTGAGAGCATCCATTGACTTAGCAAGTTCCTCTTTGCCATTGAAGTCTGCAATTGTAAGGTTGACGTCTAGGTCATGACCTCCTTCCTTATAGTGAGCCTCTTGTTCTTTAGACTCTCTATACCTCTTGTAATTGGCTGCTACTCTGTTGTTTGCTTGACAGTTCTTATACCAATGCCCAATGAATCCACACCTATAGCATGGTTCATTGTCAATTCTTTCCTTTTGCATCTTGTTTCCATGATCCCCATGTCCCTTTCCACGTGGTGCATGGTTGCCACGTGGGTAGGGATCAGCACGTCTAAACCCCTTTGCATTGGAGTTCTTTTCACCTTTCATTTTTCCATAATTAGCCTCGGAAATTTTCTTTGTCCTAGTGGGCCTTGCATTGTTATTCAAGAGAATCTCATTATGTCTCTCAGCCACTTGCAGTAGGCTTGTCAACTTATTGAAGGTTGTGATTCTTTTGTTGTCATACTCCAACTTATACTGGTTCGCTAGTATAAACGCTGAAGTAGGAAAGGTGGTAAGAGTCTTGTAGATCATATCATCTATTGTGATTTCCCTTCCACAGAAATTGAGACGTGCCTTTAAGCGCAACATGTCCTTGTTGAAGTCATTGACCTTTTTATAGTCAAGCAAGCGGATTCCATTCCACTGAATAGCTAGTTCTGGGAGTAAAGTGTCATGAATGTTCCCAAAATGTCCCTTAAGGGCATCCCACAATTCTTTGGGTGTCTTCAACTGAAGGTATTCCCAGCGTAAGCTAGGATCAATATGTCGCCTCAGAAACATTAAGGCATTTGCTTTCATCTTATTAGATAGTTCATCATCTTTGGGGTCAGTAATGGTGGTAGTGTAGTCTTTTGCCACAAAGGCAGTTTCCATATTGAAAACCCAACGATGGTACTCAAGTCCTTCTCAGTCCAAAATGTCAAACTCAGGTCGAGTTGGATCAACCATCTACATAAAACAAGAGAGAAGATATAAATTACGCAGTCATAAAGACATCCACGTGAATTATTTTCTAAAAATATGAATTAGATTTCAAGACCAAGATTCGTAATAGTCACACATTTTTTTTCGATGCTATGTGAAAATGCTTTATCACAGTAACTGTGTATGGATAATGCACATGAATTTTCATTATCATGGCAAAACGGAATTTATATGTTGTATTCTAAAATTAACCATAACACATGTAATAATAAATAAAACATAGAATATAAAAATAAATTACATGGCATGCTCAAAAAAATTCACAAATAAACCCAAAATATGTGTTACACATACTAATAGCAATAATATATCATGTGTAAAATAAAATATAAACAATAGCATAATATAAATGCATGCTTAGGAATAATTATATAAGTGTAAATAAAATTCACAAAACATGCTTCAAAATTGCGTAATAAATATATAACAAAAATATATATGGCATGTTCAAAATAAAGCATAAACCATAGCATAATTAAAAACATGCTTAAACATAATTATAAATCATGCTTAAATATAATCATATAAAACTTAAATAATAAGACATGCTTAAAAATAGAAAACATAAATAAAATTCACATGCTCGGTTAAAAATAATAAAATAAAAATGAAGAAAACATACTTGATTTTGAGAAAACAGAACGATCCTACCACACGCTCGTGTTGATGCAGGCGTGTGGAGCGATGTTTTAAAACTTGAGAACTGGGCCGCTTCTTTTTTTCAGCAATGGGCCTTGTTCTTTTTTCTTTTTTTTTTTTTTTTTTTCTTTTCTTTTCCCTTTTTTTTTTTCTTTATGGGCCACAGGCCCTGTTTTTGTTTTTGTTTTTCTTTCTTTTGGGCCTGGCTTTGGGCCGGGTCACCCCTTTGTTATTTTTTCTTTTCTTTTTTTTTTTCTGGGTCGGGTCCCCTTTTTCTCTTTTCTGTTTTTTTTTTCTTTATTATTTTTTTTTCTTCTAGTTTTCTTGGTTTTTTCTTTTCTTTCTGGCAGGCTGCTGCGTCGAGCTGCGGCGGAGATTGGACAGTGCTACAGCGGGTGGGACTGCTGCTGTCGGATGCGCGGGCTGCTGCAGACGGGGCTGAGGCCGCTTGGGATCTGTTGCAAGCTGGGATCTACAGGTGGGAGGCCGCGATGATGCAGCGCTGGGAGGTGGCTTGGCTTGCGGGCTGATGCGCGGGTGGGCAGCGGAGGTGGGCTGTGGGTTGCAAGGGTGCTGCTACTGGGCTGCTGGGCTCGGTGCTGGGGTTATGCAGCGCTGGGATATGCAATCAGGACTGTGGGTGGGTTGCGCAGGCGTAGGAGTGGGGCGCTGGGTGTGCTGCTGTGCTAGCAAGGGAGGCCTGTGTTGTGCACGCAGACGGGTAGTGGCCTGGGCTAGGGTAGAGGCCGGTGGGGGTTGACGGCAAGAGAATTTTTTTTTTTTTTTTTTTTAACAATTGGTGGCGGCACAGAAGAAGAAATTTTTTTTTTCTAGGTTTTGAAAACTAGGCTTTTTTTTTCTTTGGCTATCTGCTCTGAGCGTGCTGATAACGTGTTAAAGTAAAATGACAATTGGAATTGGTTTACTTATTTCATTTCATAGTCCCTTTATATAGGGATAGAATTATAACGGAAATATCGATTACATTAATGATACTAAATGCTGATTGATCCGTAATTGCGCTGATTGATGGTAATCACTGATTCCTTGATTCCCTCTCCGTCAGTCGCTTTGACGAAGGCAACAATGTTTTTTTCTTTTAACAAAGTGATATATTTAGAAGATGAGGTACCAAAGTGTAGAATGACTTTAAGTTATGATTCTGTTTGTGACTTTCTCCCACTTTACACCAAAATGGGCCCCATTGACTTGGCCCTGGCCAGTTATCATCCTCACAAACTGGTTACTTTGTGTTGAGGACTGGTAATGGGATGTTAACTGTAATTCCAGTGCCATAATGGTGAAAGCGGCAGGGGTTAATGGTATTTTGGCATATCTGGGATGAGGTTTACATCTGGTTGGCATCTTGTTCATCAAAACCACAAACCAAAACTTGCAACTACAGGGGGAGAATTTTTTTTTTTTTTTTTTTGTTGGGGTGGGGGGAATCCACGCAATTAAATCCACCATTCTGATTTTGATTTTGTTCCAGTGAACCGGGAGCTGTTGAGAGCAGGTCCATTCAAGCATTAGCCTTGGTTCTGCTAAAACAAGGTAAGCATTGTTTTCTCTAGGCCAAGCACGCATTTACTGCAGCTACTGTTTGTTTAATTGTTAATCTTATAGTAATTGTGATGGCATCTGTTATTAGCGTTACTGCCGTGACAATGGAGAACTATCATGATGGGATTAATGAAGGAAACGATCTAGGTTCAATAGATTTTGATATTCTGGTCCCAAATCTTGAGGTTTGCATCCGTTTTTTTGTCTTTTGGCTTTGTTTCATATAACTCTGATCATGCTTCATGCTTGAACAATTTGGCTGGATCCTATAAACAACTACTTAGCATTCTAAGCATTATTTGTTGGTTGCTTCTTTGATCTTTAGAGAAGATGCTTTATTATTTTTGGTAGATGAGACAGCACATCCTTAAGCAGCGGTAATTGATTGTGTTTTATGCCAATATGCAAATGCCTCCTGTAAATGAAACAGAACAGCTGAAAAATTGGTGGGCAGGATTTGGTTCAAGACAGTATAAGACTACTTCAGTTTTGTTGTTTATTCTCTTTTTCAAGTTTGCTATTATGCTGGAGTGGTATTTTCCAAAGATCTATATCATTCTTTGTAGCGTTATTTGTGCTTGATTCGATGACTAAGTTGAAAACTTTGTTATAGTTTTTGTTCACTTCAATTTCCTATTCTTGTCTGTGTCATTTGTGGGCTTCTAAAAAATTTAGAATTCATTATATGATGGCCAGTGTATAGGAATGCTAAGGCTTCTCTCATTGCATGACAGCAAGTTCTTGCGCTATTTCAATGACCATGATCTGGTTTCTAAAATGATTGCCATGTTTTACTCAAATGGCTTGTGCTATTCAATGTGCATGTCTGTGTAACTGATGAAATATCTTATATTGTTTCTAGGGTTGTCTCACTTAGCTTGTGTTCTCACAAGGAAAGCTTATCTCTGGTTCTCTTGATAGAACTGTCATGCTTTGGGATCAGTGGGCTGACAAGTGCTAGGTATAGACGTGACCTATGGGTATTGTGGGTAGTGTTTCTTATCTTACCCTGCGTTTTCCTTATGATTTTTAATTCGCAATTCTTATACTAGGCTCTGTATATGTAAAAGGAAGGGTTACTACAGCTTATGATGATCAAGGGCTAGTTTTTGCAATTGCCTTTGCTGGATACACACACACACACAAACACTTATTTATTTATTTAAATTTCAGTTGTTTGTACATGAATGCATGTGGGGTTGGGAGCTTTATTTTTGCATATCTACATGACTAGCATTGTTGATTTGGTTATATAAATCTTCTTGGGGTCCTTTTATTATCTGTTGAGGGTACTCCTAGTCTAAAGAGAATCTATACACCAGCATAGATGGAAGCCATGTTGTCCTATTTGATGTTACTTACGTCTTGTCATGATGCAATCAGGTTTAGGGGAGAAGGTGATGCTAGAATGCTACATTATTGTTTCATATCGTATAACTGAATTAGGCTACTTTAATGAGATTGTAATTTGATATGAAATAGCTTCGATTGCTTTAATTTGGGTCCGAGATTGTATTAAAGCTTCAGTCTTTGCATGTTTGATCCAATAGCTTCTTGATTTTGCTGTATTTGGTTATCTTTGGAGAAAGTAAAGGTTCTAACTTTGTTTTTATTTCACTTTTCCTCTCTGTTTAATATTCATATTTCGGTTGTTTGTGTTTTTAGAGTAGTTACTAGCCAGTAACTTAGCGATCAAGAGGCTTTGAAGAAATTGGTAGAAGTATTTGAGAAATCTCAAGAGGTACATTTTGAATCGTTTGCAATATCGTGCTATATCTTAGCCAAAAAGATGTGCTTAAAATATAGAAATAGCAGACTACCAACAACTTACCTGCCTTTGGCGAATTGTCTGCCTAGACCATTCTAATTTATTATTAAGTGGTTTCTAGCTATTAGGTATCAGGGGCATCTTCTTGCAAAAGAATTGGCTGCAAGAGGTTTACAAAATCACGCTGATTACTGATTCTGCAATTTTTGCTATGATATCTCAAGTGATCATGGTAGGAGGCAGTCTTATATTTTCCATTTGGGAATCTACATCCTATGTTCCAGCTTGACGTTGAATTTTGTATTTTTAAGGTTATAGTTGGTGCTCATGCTGTCATGGCCAATGGTGGTGTTATAGCACCTGTTGGTTTGAATATGGTTGCACTTGCAGCGCAAAGGCATGCTGTCCCTTTTGATGTGCTTGCTGGCGGTTACAAGGTTACATAACACAAAACTACTTGTATAGTTGTATATTTATCATTTGAAAAATCCTTCGTTTTGTTTTCATTTTTGGGGTTTAAAACAACTTGGTCTAATAACAATCCACCTATGGGGTAGCAAGTAAAGAGCAGCTTTGAAAGAGTTGAGCAGAAGGAATCATATAAGTCAAATATTTGGGGATGAAATATCCATCCCATCTAAGAATTGAGCCTCCTTTAGCTGTTTGATAATTAAGTCAGATGGATAGCATTACTCTCAGTTTCATTCAAGTTTAGTGTGTTATTAGCTTTGTTTTTGCATGATTAGACTGATTACAAAGAATGCTAGAATGGGGATCGTGGGATTCTCAAACAGAGTTGGTCTTAGCCGGATTGAATTGAGAGTAACACTATCTGTTGGTAGCTTATTTTCCTGGATTTCACTCTTAACACTTTCTCTGTCCAAATTATCCGTTTGCCTTACTGTTGTGCCCTCTGTATCCACACAACCCTGTAGTCTTGCTGAATGAGTTAAGATCTCCTTCTGAGCTGCTGGATTTGGAGAATTCTCAGATTGCATGGATTTTCGAATTGGCACTGGTTCTGCACTTTTGCATGTTGTCAATTCTACATTTGATTTTGTGCCACCAAAGCTTGTTAGTCTATTTATCACTGATACGTAAGTACTGTATGGATTTACATTCATTGAAGATAGGTTTCACCTATTGCATTTCAATTCAATTAAAGGAAAAAAAATGGAAAATGGACATATAAGATTATGATTAGATTCTGCCATCATAGCTTATATCTAGCCTCAACTCTAAAACCATCAATTTCAGATCAGTATTTTGAACTTTTTCAGTTTTATATATCCTGATTTCCTAGATAAATGTATCACTGACAATCTCTCTTTCTTTCCAGTGGAGGCTATAATCCATCATACATGTACCGGCTCATGACAGATTATTAGTCTGCTGATGATTTGGTAATCCAACGAAGACCTGCTACAGGGAGTTGAGTTTAGCTCATGCTTTTATATCATATATTGGGTATATATAGTTCAGTAATTATTCTCCCAGCTGAGCTCTGGGGTTGTTGTGTGACAACTCCGGGAGTATAAGTGTCAATAATTAACCATAAGTCTGTTTGGGAAAAATAATTACCAGAGCAAAGTTAATTTCCTTTTTAATTGAGGATCTGTATTCTTATTGCAAACATTCTTGGTACCAATACAAGCTAATTTCAGTTTAGGGTTGTCAATGTAATGTGTATATATTGCCCATGTATGAATGTTTTTTTTATCCATATTGGAAAAAGTAGGTTTGAACAAAATATTAATATTTGTTACAGCAAGTGCCTTGTATAGTGTGTACTTTTATGGTCTTTCAGAAAATTGCAACAATTATGTTACAAAGAATTTTTTTTTTTTTTTTTTTACATCTTTAAAAAGATGATCAAAGGATTTCACTCCCTATGTTACAAAGAACTTAATCTAAAAGAAAACAATATCTAAATATGGTGCCTCCTCATGTTTATGCATTACAATTAGGCGGCATCAATGTTGTAATTTTGATCAGATATTCGGTTGGTATGGTTCAGAAAATATTTTCTCATGTACTGGTTACATTTATCTTTGTCCATGCAAGTATTGCAAACTTCATTAGTAAATGGAACTGACAATTTTTTTTAACACTTAAATGTTAGGGAGTACAGAAAGCTATAATGGTAATGGTTGGATGGAGAGATGAAGAAACCAATTGTTTAGTCTTATGGAACAATGAAGACCATTGTTACTGCCGGTAGAGTCACTACTAGAAAACAGGCCTATGGCCACAACCATTAATCTGTGGCTATTGATGGTATTGGGGACAGATTACTGTGCCTATTGAGCTTTAGCCACAGATTTCCTGTCCGAGACGATTTGTACTGACTCCATTTGAGATTTCTCACTCTGGGCCACCACTTAAACTGTCCGTGCCCAACTTGGCATCACCCCTTCAAAACCTTCACGCGCGCTGCTCTGAGTGCTCTCTGACATCTACAGTCAATTTGTCTATTTTACTATAATTTATTGCTTCAAATTTCCCACTGTTATCACTTGTCCGTGGCAAATTTTTAATTTTTGCACAAAAAAAAATAAAAAAAAATTAGTTTAGTACATGGAGCTCGGCTTATGGCTTGGGTGCTCGGCTTAGTCCCATACTGGTATTAGATCTACTCAAATTCTGGTATTTGGATAATTACCATATATATTTCTCATTAGAGTATATTTATCAGCACCGTACATTAGTAATATACATTCAAAACTATAAAAGCTATAAAATACAAGCAAACTATATGCACACGTCTCATTGGATCTGCTCTATCAACCTTCAATGAGATCCAATTCTTCTCTATCTCATTGGATCTGCTCGATCTCTGTCCTTGCGCCAATATCATCCTAAACAAACAAACAACCCAAGAAAAAATTGAATAGAAAGCAAATCGATTACAATCAAAGACCTCTGCCACTCTGCTCAAAATCCTCACACCCTAAAACAAATCGATTACAATTAAAACAAAGCTTCGGTGCTTATACCCACTACCACTACCCAATTGAATATCAGCCAAGATTCAACAAGGCATAACCCAAGGCTTCAGTCACCCAATTGATTATTTGAACCCTAAAATACTCCTAAAATCTCAATAATCAAGCAAAAAATTGATACTTACAAATATGCAATAGAAGATTCAAGCTGCAAACTCGCAGGAGCCATTGCTGCAAAATTCAGCTACCACATTAGCCAAAGCTCTAGAACTTTGACACCAGCAAACCTGAAAAAGAAACAAACCAAGTGGCTTCAGATCTATACTGATCTAAATTGATATCACAGTGAAAGAAGTAAAAAGAATATTACAAAAGGGGTATGAACCCATGCATTCTGATGTGCCTTATAACTTTCAAGTCTCTATGATGTCTAGGCACACCTTTCCTTGAGATGATGTTCCAACTTAAGCATGTTGAGAAAGCCTTCAAAATTCCAATTCAAGGAGTGAGAAGAATTTAGGTCACTAGGTGAAAGATGTAGGATCCAGTATGCGATTTGTAGTAGAAACCTATCTTTCCACCTAACAATGTTATAATGTAGAACATATGAAAATCCAAAAAAAAAGTAGTTCAGACAAAAAATCGAAAACAGAGACTCGTTCTTGTAGCAAAACATTACCATGTAGGCTTTTGTGTCAACAGGATTAGGAAAAGCAAGTCCTTCCAATGTGGGTTGCAAATCATCTGTAATCCCGAGGACCTGAGAAACAGCAGTTTGAATAATGTGTTATCATTGAGAAACAACTGATAATATGGCTCCTCTAACATGTAAATTTGATTGCACTATTTAGCTCCATACAAATTAAGGTATCATTGTCCCTCACTCTAAAACATAAGATAACTGAAGGTGTACTAATGGATAATTTCAAAAGCTTATATACATGAAAAGAGTTAGAGACTATAATAATTACCCTAGTAAAATTTCATTCTATTCAAAATAGAAATGGTTACCTGGCCGGCAGTTTCATCTCTCTTTTTGATAAGTTGACATTCCATATCGCAAACTGAATTATTGAGGCAACAAGACGAAAAGGAACAGATTAGGTCACCATGCATCGAAGTATCAAAGACAAGTGACAAACCTCCATGGAATTTGAGACCAAGCCCTCTGCTTTAAATGCATATACAAAATCTATTTACAAAAGAAATTATCTTCAGAAAGGGGAAACATACACAGCAGTGGAGGTCTTTTGTTGCCCAAAACTACTCATTTGGGGTTTCCCACATCAAATGCAGCCCAGATAATTTTGAAATCTGCGGTACCCAGGAAATGAAACCTGGAACCAGTAAAAAGAAAACCCATCACATAAATAGAGTTTCTATTCCATGCATCAAAACTAGAATTTTCATTGTTTCGAGGCATGAAAGACAGGCAATTTAGGTATAATTCATAGAAAGCCAAAAGTTTTACAGATAATTTGAAAAAAAAAAATTATATATATATATATATCGCGAATCCGAAAACTAAAAAATATCCAGATCCAAATACTAAAAATCTATATCAACGGTTGAGAGATCTGACAAATAACGAACCTTAAGGAAATGAACCGGTCATTCATGACACGAAAACAGAAAGTCATGTTGGCTTCTGGCTAGGAAGTGCCCGGAGATCAGCGATCACCGACAGGCAGATTTAACCACAATCAATATGCCTGTGCAATCAAATCGATTTAGGTCGAGATTATTTCATTTCCTGCGCTGATCTTTTGGTTAAATTGTCACTCACCGTAGGACGGAGGCCGACGATGGCAGTGGGGAGGAGAGGAAAAGGGGAGAAAGAGGAGAAAAGATACTCAAAAGTATTTATTATGTAGCAGTACGAAGTGAAACCAAGGGGTGAAAGTGAAACCAGTGGGCGACGGATTGATTATTTTTTATTTTAAAAATAATAAAAATTAAAGATCTCATTTTCAGTTCAGCTCGTGTGGACCCGCGCCTGATTTATACTTATTTTGCGACGGAATATGAATTCAGGTATGGTTCAAAATATTTTTATGTACGGACAAGTCCATGAGTATTGCAAATCAGTATGGAACTGACAATTTTTTTTGAACACTTAAATAGAGTACTAGAACTATAAGGTAATGGTTGATGGGAGTGAAGCCAATGCTGCTGTGCCCTTAAGTCATATTTCTAGTAGTGAGTGTCATGCTTCCCTGTCGTCTGCGAGTTGACTTGGTCAATTCCACGGCTCACCTCACGGCGTCTGTTATATTCATCTTTATCAGCTCGTCAAGACTTCCGACTTCTTGGCTTCTTCCGCAGAGGCCTTGTGCCTTCTAGTCTTTAACTTGAAATGAATGGGCAGGGCGTTTGGTACTTCGGTATTTTGGAAGTTTCCAATCATAGTAACCCCCAAAATACAAGTCCGTGTGAGAGCACCAAGAAATGAACCGAAGAATCTCAATATTAACGATATCTTAAGATCGAGTTCAAACAATCCAAAAAAAAACAAAGACACAGGATTTCTATCACTCTCTGTAAATCCCTGGTCATCTCTCCTTTGTTATCTCCGTCATGGCTATGAACAAGTTGGTCAGGAACTCATGGACTGGCTGCCTGGTTTCCACTCTCAGTCCTCGCTCTCACTTCATCACTCTCGCTCATTCTTTCCGTGGATACTGCTCTGACTCTTCTGGGATCAAGTGATCAACAGTTACAACTCTGAGCTTGAAGAGTTACGGAGTTCAACGCAGGGTTTAGTTCGGTGCTCCGCAAATCACGTCCCTTTATCTCCAATAGGATTCTTGGAGCGAGCTGCAAAGGCCTACAGCGACAGGACCTCTGTAATCTATGGCTCTCTGAAATAAAATTGGGCTCAAACCCATCAATGCTACCTTAAATTATCTTCTGCTCTCACCCAGTTGGGAATTTCTCGCGGTGATGTGGTGACTGGTGAGTGATTGGTTCTTCATCTCCAATTCTCCATTCGTAGCTTTTAATTCTTACTTGTTTCATAATATCATGTTTTCAAGATAGATCTTCAAAACCCAATTGAAATATGTGATTCATGTTTGAATGTTCAATTGGTTCTATCAGGTTGCAACTTTGGCACCAAATGTCCCGGCTATGCATGAGCTTCATTTTGCAGCTCCAATGGCTAGAGCAGTTCTTTGTACGCTAAATTCACGCCTTAGATTCAGCTATGATATCTGTTCTTCTTAGTCATTCTGAAGCTAAAATCGTCTTTGTTGATCACCAATTACTTGGAATTGTTGATGGAGCACTTGAATTACTTGCCGAAAAAGCTGTTTCAAAACCACCAATTGTAATTGTAATCAATGACTAAAATATCGAGTTTCGAGGAAATATCGATGGTCCCGGAAACGGAAATTTCGAAGGAAATATCGAGGATATATCGATTTCGGTAAATAATCAAGAAAAATGATGGAAATTTGAGGAAAAACATGGAAATTTTAAGTGAAACTTTAGAAGATTTTTGTTTGATCAATTATGTACTCTATTTCATATGAAAATATTGAACCAAGATTACTAAATAATGAGTTAGAGTAATTTAAAGTGAATACTGATACATTGAGTTACTGACTATTCTTGAAATATGATTTAATAATATTTATTATCATGAAACTTATTGTCTTAATACTTCACTACTCCTCGACATAAATAAAGAGTTTACTAAAAATAATAATTAAGAATCATATTAACATACCTAATTTTTGTCATATAAAATTAGGAACACAAGAAATATTTGGAGCATAAAAATGAAGTTGCGGAAGGTAATGAGATTAATGAAAATATTTTTATTTATAAAGCAAAATTTTGAAAGGTTTAAATTTCGAATGGTTGGTAAATTTAATATTTTGCAAGGTGTTTTTAGACTCATAATCCTATATATGTTTAAAGTTGGTGCATACTTACCAATCCAAGTCTCAGCTGGAAGGTTGATATGCATGGGTTTTCCCTCTCAACCAAGGTTCGAATCTTAGGGTTAGCGAATTGGCTTTTTGATCTCAGTTCAAATCCAATTTGGGCCCAAGTTTGGCTGTTGGGCCGCATGCAAAAAAGGTAAAATATCGAGGAATTCGCGATAATTTAGGAAGTTTCGAGAAATATTGCGAAATATCTAAAATTTTGTACAATTTTCTTGGTATATCCCGATAATATCGGGAGGTTGAAAAAAAGAAAATTTCGGCGAAATTATCGAATTTTAAGACCTTGATTGTAATTGCTGATTCTGATGAGTCATCTACCAGCTTTAGTTCAGAAACAAAACCAACTTATGAGTATGAAAGTCTTTTAGAGAGTGGAAATGGTGGATTTGAGATTAGGCGACCAAAGAGTAAATGAGATCCTATCAGTGTGAATTACACCTCTGGCACAACATCAAGGCCATCGCTCGGCTCCCTCCCCACTAGTCCATTATTACCTATGACGGAATCCAGTACGTCAGACTTCCTGCACATGAAATACGAATAACAACAGGACGCGTGTTGTCAGGGCATAGCACATACGTCAAAAGATGCATGAAAACCTACTCCAAGTACCCAATCGCGATACAGCAAAAAAAAAAAACAAAAAAAAACAAAGCAAAGGAAAAATAAAAAGGCACTTTCCACCCCAGTCAACACTCCTATTAGCTGGGGACTTGAGGGATTGGGGGTAATGGTTGTACGGAAGAGCTCAGTCGAAGAGGCCTATCCTGATCCTGATCTGAGAAGTGCTAATTCGGTTCGAATAGACTTAGGGCAGCACCTTACGTTGTTTATAACCAGTTGGACTTTGACGTACCAGTAAGTACCAAACCAGGTTGAGAGCTTCGAAGCTTTCTTTCTGAAACTGAAGCACTCACTTCTACTCATGTCCTACGTGGCAAGGAGACTCACCTTGCACTTTGTTGACACCCAAATTTCCAGCTAACAAGCCCAATTCATGCTTTAAGCCCAACTCATATTTCGAGGCAAATTACACCCGCAAACATCACGCCACGCACGTGGACCCAAGCCACATTCACGCACTTGGGGCATACAAGAATGGGTGTGGGGTGGAAGGTAACGGAATAGCATGAGGCTCGTTATTAGTTTTAGGCTTGTTGATAATTTTGGACTTGGGACCAAAATTCATGACCAACAGCCTAACTCTTAATACGGGTAAGTGAAGAAGAGAGAGAGCCCAAAAACCCAAGCCCAAATCCTTTAGAACCAAAAAAAATAGTAAATGCTAAACATAGGATTCTTGATCCTAGCCGCATAACATAATCCCATAATCCCAGCAGCACATAATCCCAGCAACACAGCAGAAATCTTGGGATTGCAATCCCAGCAGCAGATTTCATGGCAGAAAATCTGCCAAACCTATTCCATAATCTTCTTTAGACAAAACCTCACAGATCAAGAGGCAATAGAAAATCCAGTACATGCATTTGACCCAAGCCATCTCTTTACCCAACGGTAGAGACCTTCCACCGAGATTCTTTTGGCTGCTGGAATTGCATATAAATAGCTACTGCTGTAACCAAAGGGGGGGATCAGAATGGGGTATGCTAGCAAGCTCTCTAGCATTCTTCTTCGGCCATGCTTCATCTCTCCCAAATTCACCTTTAGTTTTCCATCATTTCCAATTCATATCATACCTAAATCTCTTATTCTATCTACCTAAACCAATATTCCATCACTGCTGAGATTTCTTCTTCTGAAACTCATGCTTTTCTAGCTTCCACGCCACATGCATCTTGCCAAGCCTCTTTTGAAATGATCAACTCACTGCCGTGCATGTACAAGGAGCTGCCGGCAAGAATACAACAGCAAGCTTCCTAGGATTCTCAAGCCCTTCGAAGTTTGTTGGGCCTAGTCTTCGCTAACTCAGACAAATGGTACAAGATTTTAGGTTCGGCCATGGTGATTTCACTACCGTACAGCCCTGATCAAAAGTGCCCCTACATTTTGGCGACTTCACTGGGGACTAGGCTGTGTTTCCACCTCAGCTTCCTTAACAGCAGCATTTTTCTCTAGAAATTTACCATACTCACTTCAAACCAGTCATGCTTTATCACTGACAATATGTATCAGATGCAATCAAGGGGAGCTCTCTTGATGAACATGCCAATACTCATTGAAATACAAGCCTGTTGCTTATTGTATTGACTATGAGACTTCAATCCATGAGTTTTTGTAACAGGAATCATGAAAGCTGTCAAAATCAAATTTATTCACTCATTATTCAAGCTTCAATATTGAGTAAACAAATTAAGAGTCCTATTATAAAAGCTATCTCACCTTGAGACTTCAACAAAACTAAACAAGCCACCACAAATAACCTCATCACCAGTTGATGCATTTCTTCTAGATCTGATAAGGTTTGAACCTTCTGCCTCGAAATTAGGCCATGATTCCAGCAGCTAACTTCTTCCTTGCTGAACATATGTGACGCCAAATCTTGAGTACCACTACTGGGTGCGATATATAAACATCCTGCAAGCATCACAACCATCAGTGCCACAAAACTACCTTACCTTTGTTTAGCCATTTTTCAAGCATTTCGAGCCTATTTACCAGATTTTTCATAAACCTTCCCAACAACATGGAAGAAAAAAAAAATATATATATATATATATATATCAGTCCTTATTTGTGTCAATACCATGTCTGAATCAACTCAGTATACTCAAACTCAAAGCTATCCTTTTTCTGCATAAGTAATTTCAAGCATCATACAAGAATACTTGGGGGCTTTGCTTAATGAATTTCAAAAAAAAAAAAAAAACATGTTGTGATTTAACCATGGCTCCTTCCATTTCATAGCAGTGCTCTATGCTTCAAAAAAAATCATGCCCTTATTCCATGGTAGGATGACAATTTTCTTCAAACTATCTATGCTTTTGCTGTCACAACACAACCAAATACAGTCAAGCAAAACAGCAACAAAGTTCAAAGTGATGCAAACAAGCTTATGGCCATAAGCACAAGCCCCTCACACTTCTCAAGCGATATTCATTGCCGGAGAACATGCAAGAAAAAGTTAAATCTTGTACTTTTAATCAGGCTACTGCACTTGGGGGCTGATGAGTTGGTTTATGTTGTTTACCTTAACAGCAACTCATCCATCCTGAACTTTTGAGCCTCATATTCATGCATCAAGCTGATCTATCTGAAAGCAAAAATATTCAAATCAGGTAAAATCATTCCCTTTACATACCATAACCAGCACCAAATTACATTGATATCCAAATCTTGACAACACCTCAAGCAAATCCACTCTCCACAATCAGTCATACCATTTCAATTTATTGTATAACTCAAGCGTACTGATTTAAAACATAATCAATATATCAAGCATAGGCACTCTTATAATCAGGCTTCTACCATATCTATTGCGTCATTCAAGATCACCTTTCCAGATCCATACGCCAAACCAACCAGCAACAAGCAAGTTTGAAGAAAAGAAGAAATACTATATTATTGACAGATCTCATGGATATTCGTATCAGGCACACACATTCAAAATTTACAATCTTATTTTGAAAATAAAGTCTTTCAAGCATACAGAAGAAGTGAAAAGAAACTTCAAGCTCAACATTCATTCTGATAAAATAAAAAAAATTCATGCATGAAGACGGGAGCAACCAAGCAAAATGGATTGAGCATCATGCAACTCAAGCAATGTCCCAAGCAATTTAAGCTGGTCAAGGTGCTCAAATGCCCTGACAACTTCAAGAGAAAAAGAAAGTTCATTGCTGGAACGAAGCCAAGACTGTAACATTGCTTATTCATGATCAAATTGCTAGTAAATCATGCAACTCACCACTCACCGCCATGCTAAAAGGAGCTCGGAAAAAATAAAATAAAATAAAAAAGCCATTATGCCCAAAAATAACTCAAATATTCTAAGCTGTTCTAGTGCCGATATTAAGGTATTCACTGCCTTGCAGGCCTGAATCTCTGAGATCAACAACTCGACCCATTTTACTGCTGGGAATAAAGATGACGTCCAAATACATCCACGAAGAAACTGAACTTTTAGCATGCTAATCCTATCTAACCACAGAAGAAAAACAATTCAATTCACAGAATTTGAGCAAGCAAGGTATCATTCAAACTCAAAGATCAACAAGCACTTATTCAAGATTCAAGCTTCCATGTGCTACTGATTTCAGGCGATCAAGAATGCATACATGCATACTCTTAAAACCAAACTTTGCACCATAATCCTTTCAATATCTGAGTCTACCAGATATTGAAAGGATTATAATCAGACGTCTAATGCCATCCCCTTCATTTTCTTAGATGAAGAAAATGAACACTTCTAACCATTTTTCATCACCTAAAATTCCATCTGTTCTTATAATCAGACGTCTAATGCCATCCCCTTCATTTTCTTAGATGAAGAAAATAAACACTTCTAACCATTTTTTCATCACCAGTTGTCTTTATTCCCTCTAAGACAAAATAGCTTATCATCGTAATCAACAAAGCATAACACGAGCCATTAAAGCTTGTACTAAAGCAATTCCAACAGAAGTTCATGCAGTGGCTCCTACTAAATTCTGATTCTACAATTCCAAACCATGCCAAGCCAGTGATTAGTCAACAATTAATCGACATAAGGGTATAGTCGAAACATGCTAGCTATATCAAATTAGACCTGAGCTTAAATCTCTATTATATAACTCAAGCATGAATCACGACCTGCAAGCAAACGTGACAGCCTTTATGCAAGCATATTTGTGGTATTGTCTCACTGCCGTACTACGTGCAAAAGATTGGTTTTGCTTGAAGTAAGGTATACTTGGGGGCTTGGTGAAAGATGAATCATGATGAAAAGCACAGGCCTATAGTCTATTGATTCATTGGAAAATGTGAACTAGAATTTAAGGCTTCCAAGCACACTACTGCTGGATCAGTTCTAATCACTTTCTGCCCATTTAAGGCATCATGACTTTGAAAAAAAAAAAAAGGAAACGGAAAGAGTCAAAGTTCTTATGATGTTTGAATAATCAAAGATTCATCTACACAATGCCAAACTCATGCTCATGCCACTCATACTTCATACCAAGCTCATACTCATGCCAAGCTCCTTGTCAAGCCAAGCGGATTCACGACCAAGAGTAACAAGTCAATACTTAAAGAAGCTTATGTCAAGCAAAATATTTTAAGCATATAAGCATACAAACACCAATCATGTCAAGCTTTTCTCTAAGGTCGTGCATCCAACAGCGAACTAACAAGCATACAAAGGCAAGTCATTCCAAGCTCGTATCTTGCAAGATCCTATATGCATCGAAAACCAAGTGAGAATCACGCCAAGCCATTACATCCAAGCACATGCTTTCCAACACTAATTCACTCTCATTTGATCATTAAAGAAGCTTGAGGAAGTTACAATCTTATACCATCAAGCACATGCCTACGATGTGCCCAAGCTTAATGGTCACTAATTGAATCTATTCAAACCGAAACAAGCAAGGCGGATATCATACAAGCTCATGCTCTTGCCAAGCCAAATTCCTTACATGACAACAAATTAATCAAGACATGTATACCTAGAGAGTCAAGCAAGACAATGCGAAAAAACAAATTGTCAAACGTTGCTGTAAAAGCAACACGAACCACTGTCATGCCATATAATTCAAATCAATAGTCTTTTCCAAATCATTTTGTGATAATCTTACTTCGTTAAACCAACATGCTAACCTATTTTTAACCTTATCCATACCAAAGTTTTTCTAAACAATCTCTTGCTGTTGTGACAACCTCTTATCATGCTAGCTAAACCAAATCTCGATTCTTCTTAAAATGACCAGACCTAGTTTCTATAACCAAAAGCACCATCCTATCAAGCAACAAATACTTCTAACCCTTTAAACAACCATCATGCCAAGCTAATACCTAGAACACCTCATGCATATGTCAATCGGATCATAACCAAGACAACCATGCCAAGCATATAAACTTCTCTCTTTCAAACTAGTGTATCCACCAAGTAATTATGTGAGAACCACGCAAAACAACTGAACTCATTCTTTTCACTGCCAACGTGCTCTCCCTTGATAATTGAAATAATCATGCAGCTGCTAACTCAAGCCATCAAAAGCTCATGCCTAGAACATGCCCAAGCATGATTGTCACAAGTTCAATCAAAACAAAATCCAAGCCAAGCAAAGATATTTTTTGTTTTCCAATATCAAAGTTAATCAAGCAAGAATAGGCCATGCAAACCAAGGCAAATTCAAGCCAAGCAAATTACTGATTTAAGTGTCAGTAACATGATCAGACCAAGCTAAGAAACTTACATATACCAAGCCAAGTAACGCCATGCTATACCATTCATTTTTACAATTATAGCAGTAAAATAGAAAAGGCTCACAAACGGCTTGCAAAAAAAAAAAAAAAAGAGGGCTCAGAAAGGCAGGTTACATCACAGTCCCAGCAACAAAACAAAGTATGTGATAACTGCAACAATTAAAACAAGCCATAGCAAAACATGCCATGCAAATTCATACTATATCACTGCTAACTTCAATTCTTGACAAGCAATATCCATATTCATATACTATCAATCAATCGTTGTGATTATTAAGCAAATTCAAATCCTAGCAGCAAGCATAAAGAGTTTACCACCAGAGAAAAGATCAACCAATGTTTCAATTGCATTCAAGAATACAACTTTGAATAATCAAGTGCAAGCATATTTCATGAGAAGATTCTTGTATTGATGCTCACTTGGACATCGTGACGATCACAATGCAGCGATTTAGGCCAGTAAGCTAATTCCCAGTAGCCAATCAAAGCAACGACAAAGCTGGCACCACTTCAATAAAATCAAGGTTGTGTGTGGTCAATGTGTTACCACAGCTACCATAAGCCATACAAATCCACAGAGAGCATGCTAAAATAAGTAAGCAAGCCAAAGCCAAGCCATGAAGAAATCCTATACAAATGAAAGTTCTACATGAAAGCATTTATTAATCTAGAAGACAACACCAAGCAAGATATAGCAAAAAGGATGTATATGACTCAGATATGCTAGTTAGGCACATGATCATGCAAATTTGTGACAATGAAGGAAAAGCAAGCTAAGTAATTCAAGCAAAAAAATAAATAAATTTCAGTTACCGTGATGAAGTTAAAGCTCACTTCATTGCTGTATTCAAAGCTTCCACTGTTTACTGACATCTAGTTTATCATCAGAATTGATACTCTCATATCTTGTGTCATTGGCCTCTACTACTCCACTGCTAAAACAAAAGCTGTCGTAATCAATTTTGTGAAGTCAGAGTTCAAGCACAGGGTATCTCATCTAAAGCAAAAAATGTGGAGAAGTCATAAGCACAAGCATTATACAAACTTTCACAAGCAATGATTTCAACATCAGATCCAAATATTGCTACCCATACAAAATTCAGCAACCAAAGTCATACTTTAAGCCTTCATTACTCTACACAAGCATCTACAGCCATACTTTAAGCCTTTATTACTCTACACAAGCATTTACATATCCGATCTATCACCAAATTTAGTGCCCATGCTTCACATTAAATATTACCATTTAAATGTCCCATACATGTTTTGATTAAAGGCCTAAATTCTTAAATCCAAGCTGTTAATTTCTCCCTCAAAGCATCACGGAGAAAATCATACCTAATTTTCTAGAAGAAAAATCATTGTTGAGATGGATCTATAAGGTGTAGAGGCAAACAAGAAATCAATGAAATCTGAGCCCAAATATGTCTAAACCCTACATAAGGTGGCAATCATGAGAAATTTCATGCTTAATACATGGCATATTAGCCTAACTCTATGAACAAATATATCACTCCAAGTCCATGCTAATGCCAAGCTTGTGCTCACGCCACTCAAACATCATGCCAAGCACATGCTCATGCTCAAGCCAAGCAGATCCACGACCAAGAGAAACACGCCAATACTTAAACATACAAGCCATGCCAAGCTCCTCTCTTAAGGTTGTGCATCTACCATAGCACATATGAGGGCCATGCCAAGCAACCAAGCTCATTCTTTTTAATACTGACTCCCTCTAAAGATACTTAAGATGGTCACAAGCTCAAGCTACCAAAGCACACACCCAAGCAAAGCTACTACATGCCAAGCTACATGTCGTTCACACTCCAAGCAAGGAACCAAGCAAAACTAAAACCAACATGGTCAATCCAAGCTAACATGCGCAATTTACATGATGAACTAAACTATATGATACCAAGCTACATCATGTTCCATTGCAATCACAGCAGTAAAAACTCCACGCATAATGCCAAAAGAAAAAATCCAAGCTACTCCACGCTCAACCAATCCATAATCACACGCCGAGCAAGGGACTAAGCTAAAATTGAAACTATTGAATCCACATAGCCCAGCCAAGCTAATAGAAGCAAACTTACATGATGAACCAAATAGACTAATAGCAAGCTCCATCATGTTTAATTGCAATTACAGCAATAAAAAGAAAACTCCACGCATATCACAGAGAAGAAATAGTCCAACCCACTCATGCCGAATCAATCTATTATCACGCATCAAGCAAAGAACTAAGCAAAAAAAAAAAAGTAAGGCCATTGAGCCCAAGCTGAGAAGACACAGCCAATAATACCCTGCTGTATCAATCCCGTCGCTATCATGGCAGTAAAAGAAAAAATGGCGACGCGTTATGAATGGGAGGAAATACTTACAGGTTGGGTACCTTCCAAAACACGTGGTAGCAAATCAATGCTGATAGCAAAATTGATCACATCAGTAGCAGGTCAGTCACAGCAACGAACCATTATGGCTAAGGCGACAAGCAATTACAGCAGCAGAATTGATAATGTCAGAACAAAGCAAGTGACATGCAACGGATTAATCACGGCAGCAAATCGGCAATGTCGCTGAGCAATAGTTAATCGCGTTAGCAAATTGATATTGCTTAAACCAATATAAGGCTACAATATGAGCAAATGCAGAATCAAGAAGAAGAAAGAGAGAAGAAAAGGACACAGATAATAGAGGATGGAGATTATCACACCGAGCAAAATAGGATGCAGTCAGCCAAGCTTACCAAGCACAGAAGGAATCGCAAATTGGCTCTACGATGGGCCCGATACACTCGATTTGTTCTGTAAAAGAGTAAGGGAGTGGAGATGGAGTCTCTCAAGCCAAATAAATTTGAAAGGAGAAGAGCCTTCTTTACTTAGATCAAGGGTCTGACTCTTGAGAAGAAAGGCATCTTGTGCAAATAGAAATATGGAAGGAAAAGAAGAGAAGAGAAGAAGACTTTACACGCCATTGTCGTTTCCCTAGAAGGAAAGTAACCAAAAAGTATTACTCCTTTCTTCTAACTAGGAGTCCAATGATGACGAGAATCTGTTGTCACGTGAGAAGCTTGATAAGCCATAGTTCGTATCCGTAAGATACGCAAGCCAACGAAAAAAAAAATTGTTATCACGCAGTAAGTCTCTGGATTTTTGATTATGTAGCCCGAGACACGGTCACGCGACCTACATAATCAAGGGGGCTAATGTTGACACCAAATTTCCAGCTAACAAGCTCAATTCATGCTTTAAGCCCAACTCATATTTCGAGGCAAATTACAAGCGCAAACATCACTCCACGCACGTGGACCCAAGCCACATTCACGCACTTGGGGCTTACAAGAATGGGTGTGGTGTAGAAGGTAAAAATTGCATGAGGCTCGTTATTAGTTTTAGGCTTGTTGATAATTTTGGACTTGGGACCAGAATTCATGTCCAACAGCCTAACTCTTAATACGGGTAAGTGAAGAAGAGAGAGAGCCCAAAAACCCAAGCCCAAATCCTTTAGAACCAAACAAAATAGTAAATGCTAAACATAGGATTCTTGATCCTAGCCGCATAACATAATCCCATAATCCCAGCAGCATATAATCCCAGCAACACAGTAGAAATCTTGGGATTGCAATCCCAGCAGCAGATTTCACGGCATAAAATTTGCCAAACCTATTCCATAATTTTCTTTAGACAAAACCTCACAGATCAAGAGGCAATACAAAATCCAGTACATGCATTTAACCCAAGCCATCTCTTTACCCAGCAGTAGAGACCTTCCACCGAGATTCCTTTGGTTGCTGGAATTGCGTATAAATAGCTACTACTGTAACCAAATGGGGGGATCAGAATGGGGTATGCTAGCAAGCTCTCTAGCATTCTTCTCCTGCCATGCTTCATCTCTCCCAAATCCACCTTTAGTTTTCCATCCTTTCCAATTCATATCCTACCTAAATCTCTTATTCTATCTACCTAAACCAATATTCCATCACTGCTGAGATTTCTTCTTCTGAAACTCATGCTTTTCTAGCTCCCACGCCACATGCATCTTGCCAAGCCTCTTTTGAAATGATCAACTCACTGCCGTGCATATATAAGGAGCTGCCGGGAAGAATACAACAGCAAGCTCCCTAGGATTCTCAGGCCCTTCGAAGTTTGCTGGGCCTAGTTTCACTAACTCAGACAAAGGGGACAAGATTTTAGGTTCGGCCATGGTGATTTCACTGCCGTACAACCCTGATCAAAAGTGCCCCTACACACTTCTGACATTTCTACCAAAACAAACTCTCCACCCAAGAGAACTCATGACCAGGGACTTAGGGGACTTATTAGTATATATACATCCCATGACAAATACCAGAAGAACAAGGCTCATCTAGCCAACAAAGAGCAACAAAGACACTCTCAGGCGGGGATCGCGATACCCTTAGGGCAGTATCGGGAACCCGAACGTCCCACATTAGAAGCAAGTGAACTATATCCCCCCAAATCCTCTACAAATAGGTCATCTCCAATACCCTGAAGAGATAACTGCTTACTATCGCTCTCCATTATCTTTATCTGATAACGATACTGACTTAGGCATTGGAGCTTTGAAGGTCGGCACACCCGGTCTTCCCTCTAACCTTTGTTTGTTTTATAGATAAACGAGACTGATAGCGATAGTGACGTGACATCCTGTGATTGTACTGGATTAGACTGTCATCTATTCACCAGAAACAATTTCTACCTTGAGGTTGAACTTTAGGATCGCGAACGACAATTTATTGCTGGAATCCAGCGTCGTTTGGAGGGATTTCAATCCAGTAATAGTGCTTATAAATCATAGGTAGTTAAGTTGGAACGACGTTGCTTTTAAGCATCTATAGTTTGTAGATCTAATTATGGCAGGGATTTGGGACTCTAAACCTTTTCAGCACAAATAGTTCACATGCATAATATTTTTCTGTTGCATCATAAGTCAATTCTGGGGAAGGGGCTTCATTCAGATCAATTTTACCTTCTTGGCTGCTCCTACAGCTAAGAGCAAGTCCACCCGTTGGGTCACCAAGTCACTTACTATTCATTACTTTTTATGTTTATTTTCACCATCTGGGTCATGGGCACAGTCTCCAACTGACCTGGTGACCTTTGGGTCACTTTCTTGACCTGCAAACTGACTCAGTAACCCAGGTCAGTTTGGAAACTGTGCCCGTGACTCACATGGTGGAAATAAACACTAAAAAGTAGTGAATAGTGACTGACCCGGTGACCCAACGGGTGAACTTTCTTTAATGATGAATCAAATTTATCAAATGAATCGTAAAAATTAATTGTTTGAGGAGTCCTCACAGTTGTCATAATGGAAGATCTAATGGCAGCAGGACTTCATGTTGGATGTGCATTCTTCAAAAGTGCAGCTACCCCTGGAAGCGTGAGCAGAAGCTATAGATGTCCCTAATTAATTTATAGTGTAATGGCCATAAAAAGGGATAAGACTACGTGCATACGCTAGCAATTGTCTTGGTGTCCAACCACCTATAATATGTTGCTCCGGGTGCCATTATACTGGGCTTCAAAATGTTGGGATAGCTTTGATCAGAAAAATAATTATATAAGAATAGAAATAGTAGCATAAGTATAAAATAATATATATTTCAAAAACAATCAAATAACATGACATTTAAACTTATAGCCCTAAGGGTTGGAGATGGTAGAAATTATTTGCACCGACGTGCACTTGCACCGACATAAATGGATGATTAAATTATATTAAATACACTCTTAGGTTATTAATAAAAATATTAATTATAAATATCAAGGGTTGAGATTATCTTATAAGTGTTGGGTCATTTGCACCGTCGGTGCATAGAATAATTTTCATTGCATGAATAGTGATTATCGGGGGCTAAAGTTTAGTCTGGAGCCTATTTTATTCCTTCGCAACTGGAGATGGCCTTAAAACCACGCCACATGTCAGAAAAGCTATTAATACTTTTACAGCTCTTAAAACCTGTTAATGATTGACTTTAGTCATGATATAGACTTGCTATTTAGTTAGTTCTGCCTCTTTTAGAGTTTGTTGTTTCAATAAAAGTTAGGCAACTTTAATTAATGTTCTAATAAGTATTATTAAGTCAACACGTACATTGAAAGAGAACTATTGTTGTTTAAATAAAAGTTAGGCAACTATTTATGTTGCTTACCCGAAATATAACAAGCTCTTCTCTCTAAATAACAACTTTTTAAAGCTTATGAGGTGATTTTATTGATTAGTAACGAGAGAAGGAAAAAGTATACTTAACAAAAATTGGGTTTGTTTAGCGATACATTAATTAGACTGATTTGATTTAGAAGTAGGCCGACTCTATGCATTGGACACTATTTTAAGACTACTCTACCTCTCTATTGAATTATCTATCTACATATCGAACGAAATAAGAACATAATTATTACATATTTTCATTGTAAAAGTGTAATACACAACTGTAAACTAATATTTCCAATGACGAGGATGAGGGCGCCTCGCACTTAGCATCACCACTACAGGACTCTTCACTCTTCTACCATCTTTAGTAAAACTGTCCCCAGTTCTTTCTAACCATGTGATAGAGCCTTGAAAAAAAATTCTTTCTATTCTAGTAGGCACGGTATCCTCTATAGTAACTGCAAATGTTCTCTTCTCCAAAACCTTTGTAAAAACACTAGCTTATGAGGAATGATTGTACATAACTTCCAAACCAAACTTTAAGTCTTTAAGGCTTAGTTTGGGATTGCTGTGCTGTGAGAAGAAGCACTTCCGAACTTGCTGTGAGAGGAAGCACTTTCGAATTTGCTATGAGAAGAAGCAGCTGAATGTTTGGTAAACTATTTTTAAAAGTGCTGTGAGAACGAAAAGCAATTTCTGAATGTTTGGTAAGTTGGAAGGCAAAGGTGCTTTCCTTTGCCTGGATATAATTACCAAAATAGTCATGAATGCTACAAATATTTCTAAAATACATGATTTTATTTTTTAATTTTGTACCCGTAGAAGAGCATATGCTCAGCTTTTTTCTTCTCTATTCTTTAATCCTATGCTTGCACAGAACAATCAATTACAATCAATTATTAATCCTCTGCTTGCATAGTTTTACATAAATTAATTGCATGTTCAGTTAGGCACAGATGCTACTTTCCTAACTCGCTAAAGAAATATTTGAACTACTTTATTCTGGTTTTCTAGTAGTGGCTAGTACTAACACAAATGTAAGAATGGAGGGATGTAACCACTGAAGAAAAATATGTTGAAGATTGCAGCTGGCTCATCCTCTGCAGCAATGCATGAATATCTTTCTTCTTTATAAGCAGCATTTGCTTGTCCACAGTGAATAATGGACGACTGCAGGACTATAATCGGTATACATCCGCAATTCTTTCAGATGGATATCTCTTGCGGCCCCAACTTCAGTATTGACATCCACCTACACATGCATGACATTTACATGAGAATTTCACAAGTCGAGAATGGTCTAAGTTCAGCGTGCATATATTAGGAAGATTGGGACAGTTAAGAACAATGCACAAGAATATGAAGATAGAAAAGTGATGAGGAAATGATGCAACCTATCGAAGCTAAGATAGCAATATAGCTAATGTTTTGAGTCTTAACGGTTGAAGTTTAAGTGTTTTTTTTGGCACCATACCTACCTAAATTATATGTTCAAGAAACAAAAACAGAAGGGTCACTCACCCGCCTTAGCTTCCTTAATGTTCTCACTAACATTTCAGGATCACAATGTATGCCAACCCAGCAGCCATTAACAAAAATCTGTGTGGCTTGGGGAATAACAGCAGGGAAAATTTCGTACAATAAAGATACAAATATAAGTGTCAACAGAAAGAATAGAGAGCACAGAGAAAGCCAACATCGACAATATAATAGTGCATACCTCAAAAATTTATGTACCTCATTCTTCTAAAAATTCTAAGATTGGATATGCAGCTGATCCCACAGTTATGTAGACCATCAATGCCTGGTGTAACAGATAAGAATTTAAGTGTCACGTACAAAAACAATAAAGGATGATAATTAAGTTGGAGGATGGTAATATACCGAAGAATCTCAATGCTAGACGATATCTTAGAGTCCAAGCAATTCAATAATAAAGACCGAGGATTTCTATCACTCTATAAATCTCGGTCATCTCTCCTTTGTTATCCCCATCATGGCTACGCACCACTTGCTCACGAACTCATGGACTCACCTAGTTTCCACTCTCAGTACGCGCTTTCACTTCACCACTCCCACTCATTCTTACCGTGTATACTGCTCTAACTCTTCTGGGATTAATAGTAACAACTCTGAGCATGAAGCGTTATGGAGTTCAAAGGAGGGTCTAGTTCTATGCTCGGCAAATCACGTCCCTTTATCTCCAATAGGATTCTTGGAGCGCGCTGCAAAGGCCTACAGCGACAGGACCTCTGTAATCTATGGCTCTCTGAAATACACTTGGGCTCAAACCCATCAACGCTGCCTTAAATTAGCTTCTGCTCTCACCCAGTTGGGAATTTCTCGAGGTGATGTGGTGAGTGATTGGTTCTTCATCTCCATTAGTAGCTTTTGATTCTTACTTGTTTAATAATATCATGTTTTCAAGATAGATCTTCAAAACCCAATTGAAATATATATATATATATATATGTGTGTGTGTGTGATTCATGTTTAAATGGTTAATTGGTTCTATCAGGTTGCAACTTTTGCACCAAATGTCCCGGCTATGCATGAGCTTCATTTTGCAGCTCCAATGGCTGGGGCAATTCTTTGTACACTAAATGCACGCCTTGATTCAGCTATGATATCTGTTCTTCTTAGTCATTCTGAAGCTAAAATCATCTTTGTTGATCACCAATTACTTGGAATTGTTGATGGAGCACTTGAATTACTTGCCAAAAAAGCTGTTTCAAAACCACCAATTGTAGTTGTAATTGCTGATTCTGATGAGTTATCTACCAGTTTTAGTTCAGAAACAAAACCAACTTATGAGTATGAAAGTCTTTTAGAGAGTGGAAATGGTAGATTTGAGATTAGGCGACCAAAGAGTGAATGGGATCCCATCAGTGTGAATTACACCTCTGGCACAACATCAAGGCCGAAAGGGGTTGTTTATAGTCATCGCGGTGCTTATTTAAATTCACTGGCCACAGTTTTGTTTCATGGAATAAGCTCAGTGCCTGTTTATCTGTGGACTGTGCCTATGTTCCATTGCAATGGATGGTGCCTCATTTGGGGTTTGGCAGCGCAGGGTGGTACTAACATTTGCCTCAGGAAAGTCACTCCAAAAGGCATATTCGACAATATTGCTCTACATAACGTGACACACATGGGAGGGGCACCAACTGTGCTAAACATGATTGTTAATTCGCCGGTGAATGACCAAATGCCACTTCCTCACAAGGTGGAAGTAATGACGGGCGGCTCACCTCCCCCGCCGCAGATCCTTTTCAAGATGGAAGAGATGGGTTTTGGGGTAACCCACATGTATGGTCTCACAGAAACTTATGGTCCAGGGACATATTGCTCATGGAAACCTGAGTGGGACTCTCTGCCTTCAGATAAGAGATCGAAGCTTAAAGCTCGACAAGGGGTGCAGCATGTTGGTTTGGAAGAGGTTGACATAAAAGATCCCATCACTATGGAAAGTGTACCACCTGATGGCAAGACAATGGGTGAAATTATGTTCAGGGGAAACACTGTGATGAGTGGTTATCTTAAAGACTTGAAAGCAACAGAGAAAGCTTTTAAGGGTGGATGGTTTAGAAGTGGGGATTTAGCTGTGAAACATTCTGATAACTATATCGAAGTCAAGGATCGATTGAAGGATTTGATTATATCTGGGGGAGAGAACATAAGCACAGTTGAGGTTGAAACAGTTTTGTTTAGCCATCCAGCAGTTCTTGAGGCTGCAGTTGTTGCAAGGCCTGATAATCATTGGGGACAAACTCCTTGTGCATTTGTGAAATTGAAGGATGGCTTAGATGTGAATGCGCAAGAAATAATTGAGTTCTGCCGCGATCATATGCCACATTACATGGCACCCCGGACAGTCATTTTCGATGATATACCAAAGACTTCAACAGGAAAGATACAAAAGTTCATTCTCAGAGAAAAAGCAAAAGTCTTGGGCAGTCTCTCGAGAGAGCTGTTAAAGGATATTCTATTATGTGTGCCTTACTAAACTAAGATTACTTTTTATTGTTGTAATAAGGGAAGATTGTTCTAGATTTCTAGTTTTAATTAGAATAGAATTCCTTGTACTAAAAAATTATGTACTTGTACTCCCTATATATAGGAGCTCATATTATCAATGAAAGAGAACTATTCTCCCAATTCTCTTTTTCTTAAACACGTTATCAGCACAAACCCTAACCCTGAATCAGAAGCCAAAAAATCTTCTTCCTTCTTCTCTAAGCAGTGAAGCCCTAGAACCCTACCCTAGGATTTTCCCATGTGCCGTATGTGCACCACCTTTTGGCACACCACCGCCATCCTTGCGTGCTACTTTCAAGAAGATTACAAGAAGAACAAGAAAATCAAGCATCAAGAACACCAAGTTTTAAGATTAAAGTTCTTTCTTTTGAATTTTTTTTTATTTTTTATTTTTTTTTCTCAGGGACTTTCAAAATCCCTTCTTCTACATCCCACCTTTCTTGTAACATGGGTTCGATTCATAAAAGCGGAACCGTGGGGAGTTCATGCTAAACTACGTACTAAATGAATAATATCAAGAATCTAATCAATTTCAATTTCGAAACTGCAAAGAAGCCAGATGACTCAATACTGGACCATGAATAGAAGCAATTGTTGACCAAAAACAAAAAAACGAAATAGAAGCAATTAAAACTCTGATTCCTATCCATGGTCCTCACCATGTCAGAAGAAGCCACACACAACAAAACTGAGACAATTAAGGAGAAAGCAACCACTCTACAGCGCACTGACCTAAAAGAAAGTGGCTGTGTCGTGGCAATGTGTAATAGACATGCACATATGTGGCATTTGGCCCAAATATGTCACCAATAGTGCATGTGGCTATTGCCCATAATTGTAGCAGTGATATTTTATATAAAGAGGCCCCTATTATTAATGTTTTCTCCCAATTTCAGTTTTCTTAAAACAAAATGGGAGTTACCGCTTAGAACTTGCAGACAGCTCACAACAGCAAAATGGGAGTTACCACCTGTTGGAAAACTGAAGATAAATATAGATGGTGCATTTCAGTTGGGCAATGGTAAAGGTGGCATTGGCGTTATTGAGAGAAATGAGGTGGGTGCTGTAAAGGCTGCTTGGTCCAGGTATATTCCCAATTTGGGCTCTGCCCTTCATGCCGAGGCTGAAGCTTGTAGAGCTGGGTTACTCTTGGCCATTCATCAGAGTTGGATGGAGGTGGACATGGAGAGTGATTCTTCTATATTGGTGGCTGCTCTAAACCAATCAAGTGACAATAACTCAGAGGTTAGTCGGATTCTTGATGACTGTAAGGATTACATGCAAGCTTCATTTATCGTGAAACAAACAGTGTGGCCAATAGATTGGTCCACTTTGCTAGTTTAGTTCATCCTCTTGATCTTTGTTTAGAGGAGACTCCTGCTTCAATTGTAGTGCTTATTTAATCGCTCGGGGTTCACGTTCCCCCCCCCCCCCCCCCCCCCCCGATGCAACAACTTATAATAAATAATAATATGGGCGTGGGGATGAGCCTCGCAGCTTGACTGGATTCCAAACCCCACTATTTCAAAAAAAAAAAAAAAAAAACAAGATCAAGTTTTTCAAAATTTAATTCTAATTATTATGACCTAACACTCTACTAGGGTTTACTCTGGTTTTCTACCTTCGACAAAACTCCTAAAATTTTCAAACCTCAATGGCCATGGTCATCACTAGCCTTGTGGCTAACTGTCTCGTCTTGCTTACTGTGTTCGATTTGTCATATGGAGAGCCGCCTTGGACTAGGGCTTTTCTTTCTTCCCCTGTTTCCGATTTCAGTTTGTTCTCGGCTCTTCGACGGGAGGGTGGTGATATGGCGGATGGTTTGGTCTTCAGACTCTCTGAAGAACGTCCGTTATGGCTGGGTTCAAGTTTGGTGCGAAGCTCAACGGGGGATCCACAGGTGGATCGGCTAGGTGGGGTTCTGCTGAAAAATTTCGTTGGCTTTTGAAGGGGGCCGATCAACGACGACGGAGGTCGGAGGTTGGTCCTGCTGCGATTTGTTCGTGCCGCTGACGTGGGTGCGGCTGAACCATATCATATCAATATTGTGACAGAATAAAATAACTCCGAGTATTATGCGAAGTACGTTAGAAAATAGGAACTGGTGCATCACGTATCATATGTACTAGTTTAATATGTTTGTTTATTCCATAGAAGAACTGGCAAGCTTGTGATTGTGATCAAATTATTTTGCCCTCTGAAATTCCAATTGGTGTCGCCTTTCAATGTGATCAATCATAAAAAATAATTAATATCACAATAATCCGCAGATCAGTCAGTCCCGCTTTGAAAGTTTTGTATTTGTTAGGAGGAAGCGTTGAATATATAACTCGGTCGTGAGAGGAAAAACATGGAACGATGATCAACTTGATTATGATCACTATATACTACTCCTATGATTAAAGAAAACAAAATTGATCATGTCCAAGTTACCATATTAACCATTTTACTACAAGTTGGAGCAAAATCAAAACACGTAGACAGAAGCTTCATGTTGGTTTACAAACAAAGTTATGAGATGAAATAGAAAATATTCCTTTAACAAGAATGATTAATAGCTAAAGAGCCAAGTAATAGTAAGAGTTTTTGGCGATGATAGTTTGTCGACGAAGTGGTGGCCGGTTTGGATGCCTTTCATAGTTCCCCCTTCGCGAATAGCTCGAGCTCCGTCCTTTACAGACTGGCTCGTATAACTTATAAGGGAATGGTTCGAGTTGGCTTGTTGATGGTTTGCCAGCCATGTTTATAGGTCACTTCGTCTATAATAATTCGTCTTCACAATGTTACCATGTACCATGACCTGACGGCTTAGTATGGACTATACACCCCGTTTTCGACAAAGAATCGACTTTATTGCTTAGAGCAAGTCCACCGGTATGACTTTGCCCGGGCAAAGTGAGGGAATGATGATGTGGTGACCGGGCATGGAGAAAAAACAACTTCCACCGGTGAAAGTTTGCCCAGCCATAAGTTGGCTTTTGATGACAGAGGGCAGAAAAAAAGGCAAGCTGCTGACTAAATTCTTGACCGGGTAGAGATGCTGCCAGAAAGAAGGAATGGAGAAGAAAGCAGAACGTGGCTGCACAGTAGGAGGCGTCAGATGAACAGTAAAAAGCTGGGTAAAGGGCATGCAATCCCAGCCTTCCATTTCAATTAAAGATATGATGAACAGTGAAAGATGAACAATCTTGACCGGTCAAGAAAAAAACACGGTGTAAACCCATATCCAGTGGTAGTGAATAGTAACTTGACTGGTCGAATTCTTGACTTATGGACTTTGCCTTTTCTTGACTACGGGTGCATTGCTCTTAGCAGCCCATCTTATGACCAGGTAGGTGTAGAGACTAATCTTATCGAGCAACTTGGTGGAAGAAAGACATGTCAGCACATAAGGTACTGAACCTTGGCCTGACATGCTCGACAGGTACCAACCAAGTCGGTTGTACATCCCATTGCGTTATAACCTAATGTTTCGCCGCTCAGGGATCTTCCTCAGTACCGAGTGTATCATGATGAATATGGTAATGGCTATTCCAAACCGACGGTTCATACTAAATCTATGCACTGTAGGTTGTTATAGACATATTCTTTGTATCTGATAGAGACGTTAATTTGAGTGGTCCAATTGATCGAAACTAGCAACAATCTCAACTTGAGCAATTATTTGGACGGTAAGTTTATTGGTCTACTAGTCATTTGGACATATCGTAATCCTAGGACTCCACATTAATCGAATTATTCTTGCATATATGACAGACACACAAAATGCCGAGTTAACTTAAATCTGGTCTTCAATTTCTTGTGCTCGGTAAGATTTTAAATCAAAGGTCAGTTTTACTTTTTTTAATCAAATTCAAGTAGTAATTATGATAAATTTTACTTATTTGTTGATTGTGTTCTATAAAAATAAATAAAGAGTTAACTAAAATAAAAATATGATCAGTTACTACTTATTGTATAATTGTTAAAAAAAATCAAAATGACATATAGTCATTGAATTCTTTCCCAACTCAAAACTTCTTTAGATCATTAGAAAATAGAAACGAATTTTATCATCAATTCGTTTCTAGAAGTGAAATGTATTTATCATCTAAAAATAGGGATTTGGGAATTCAAACCATTCATATATGTCCTATAAAAGAAAAGTACAGCATCAAAATGTCAAAAAATTTGGATTCAACTCTTTCCATCATGGAGCACCCATGATTGGGTCAAGTTACATTTATTTTTGCAACAAATCATGGTAGTCACTAGTAAATAAAAGGTAAGAACATAACATAAAGCATTGGTCAAATGGTAATTTGGGAGTCAACTACAGTAAAAGTCCATTTCTATAAGTTCAGTTCCCCACCTCCACCAATCAGTCTCTGTCTTTCAAAATCCTAGTTGAGATTTTTAACAAATTACAAACCAAGGTTTTGTCTGAAGCAAAGCACAGACAAACTCACACACTCTCTTCTTCTCTCTCTCTACTGTAGATTTTTAAAAACAGAGGAGAGAGAGAGAGAGAGAGAGAGAGAGAGAGAGAAAGCAAAGCACTTGGGAAAAAAGGGGGGCAAAGAAAGGTACATTTGAGGAATGAGTAAAGCAAAAACTATATTGTCATTGCTGTTATTAGGGTTTTCTTCAAGCCTAGAGCTTTAGAGAGAGAGAGAGAGAGAGAGAGAGAGAGAGAAGACAAGCCCAAGATAGATAATTTTCATTGGAAACGAAAACCCATTTTCAAAATTTGAATAAAGAAAAGGTTATCTCAAAGACCCAGTAGTTGAAGAAGAAGAAGAAGAAGCAGCTGCATATATATACAAAAAGGGAAAATGGTAGCGAAATGCTGGAACCCATTTGATCAAATCGGAGGATCCGATTGAGCAGTCAGAGATCTTTGAGAGATTGAGCTCCAGGTAAGCTTCTTATTTGGTCGATTGGTCTGACATTTTGGTTTTAAATTTTGGGTGCGATTGATTGGGTTTTGAATTTTAGTTTTGGGTGGTTGCATATGAATGTGGGCATGTGGGTTTATCTATCTGGGTTTGGTCTGGCATTTGAATTTGGTTTTGTGGGTGGTTGAGCATTTTTTCTATCTGGGTGTTGTTTGGATTGGCATTTGAGCTTGGTTCTGTGGAATCAGATCTGGGAAATAGTTGAATTTGATTTTCGAAGTTTTGGTTTCTGTTTTGGTAGAAGTGCTCGACTTCGAGTGCACTTTTGCAGTTGAGAATAGTCTTAGATTGAGATCTGATTGTGTATTCTTGGTGTGCATTTTGGTCCAAAATTAGTAAGTTTCAGCTACCAAGCTTTTGCCTTTTTATTTGTAAAGGGTGTTGATTTAGAATGTGGGTTAGAAAAGTGTGAGGCTCTCATAGTTGTTTTGATTATTGAAATTTTCATCCGATTGAGCTCAAACAGTTTTGTGTCACTTGCAAAGAACTGGTATATTCAGTTTCAAATGTTGTGTACTCTCTTTTTATTTGGATTATGTGTTCTGAATGAATTAATCAGAATGCTGAGGGTCTGTGGCATTTGGGGCTGAAGATTACATCTTTTTATGAAGAGGCCTGTGGAGTAAAGGAACTAGAGTGGAGGAGAAAATGAAATCTGATACGCCTCTTGATTATGCGGTTTTCCAGTTGTCACCCAAGCATTCAAGGTGAGGAAAACAAGTCAGGGATCTTTTATTGTCAAGTTTCTTGATGATGCCTAAAGAAGCTGAATCCGGGGCTGAATTTGGAGCTGTATAGTTATTAATGTTAATCCTTTTTCCTTTTGGCAGATGTGAATTGTATGTTTCTAGTAATGGAAACACTGAGAAGCTAGCGTCTGGTTCAATCAAGCCATTTGTAACCCATTTAAAGGTTGCAGAGGAGCAGGTTGCGCTTGCAGTTCAGTCAATTAAACTTGAGGTTGAGAAATGTAAACATGCTGAGAAATGGTTCACAAAAGGAACACTTGAAAGGTTATTTGAGCTGCCAATTTAGATAATATTTAGTTGTTTAGATCCTTCTGTCCTTTTAAGATGTTTTATTAAGTTTTCTATTTTGACTTGACAAGCCCTATATGTTTTACAGGTTTGTGCGGTTTGTTAGTACACCGGAGGTACTAGAACTGGTCAATACCTTTGATGCAGAAATGTCCCAATTGGAATCTGCACGGAGAATATATTCTCAGGTATGGTCATTTGATCAGTTAACTATTTTTTAATAATACCTTGATGGTAACCGCAATCACATTTACTTTCTGGTTTAACTTAATTTCTGAATTCCTTTATATCAGGGAATGGGAGGTCAACCTTCTGGTGCATTGGGTATGATCATCTCTTCTAACTCCACTTTTGAGATTTTAATCTTCAACCTGGAATTTGTTTGAGTCTGCTTTTGCACTCTAGGTTATTTTCCTTGAGGAATCGGGTGTGGTGTTGGAAGTAGATCATATTCCTCAGGTTAGAGATATATAGCATACCGATCCGCAGAGTGCTGAGGCAGATTTGTTAATGGCATGCGAAGGTGCTTTTTCTCATTTAGAAAATGCTTAGCCTAGTGCATTGTGCATTTTGGACTTGAGAGTTGGTAGCTGATTCATCTGGATGTTTCCTAGCTAACTTTGCACAAGAGTTAAACAGAACATGGGTAGCATGGATCGCTAAAAGACCTGGCTGCATGTTTCTTCTGACTAATCATTTTGGTGAGACTTAGGGCTGGTGGTGCTCAAATATGAAGTGAATTTCAGATATCCAGCTGAAAAATTTATATGAGATGTGATTAGAGTAACTGTAATCATCATAGAGGAAGAACCCCTTTGAAATCCTGATATGGAAGTGTCAATTGGGTATAATGTGGCAGACCCTGTGAGAATTTTCTTCTTCTGTTGTATATAGGCGTTGCAGTTGAATATTTGAATGCCCTTTCTCAAAAGTCCTCCCAGGCTGGTGATATTTGGGAGACTTCAAAGCTTTTACCTTGATGAGGAGGCTATCAAAGAGGATTAGTCGTTAGTCTTTGTAATTGTGTTAACTTTTTGCTTATGTTGGGATGCAATTTTGGACTTAGCCGTTTTGTTTGTGGCTGTATCTCAATGGTAGATTGAGAACTTTTTAACCGGGTCAATTTAGGACGATCACATGTTTTGCGTGAGTGTATGAGGTCTTTATGCATTTTTTGTTTCCTCCAGCGATAACATAAAATGCAGCATGACTTACAGTTATCTAGGCTCTAGGATATCATAAAGATTACTTATTCGGGCATGGCATAATACTATGCCTGAAAAGTATTATAGAAGTCAGTGTGTCATCATACTTGTTTTTGTCTTCTATGTGAATCATCTATGTGCTGCTAATCTAACTTTGCATGTGCTGCTAATCTAACTTTGCATTTAGAAAATTGTTCAACTTGATCACTTGATAAAAAGGAGTTCTGAAAAGATAATCTCAGTTCTTCTCAAAAGCATTTGACCTATGATTTTGTCCTTCTGAAATATCTATCATTTATTTATAATCGATATATCCAGTTACATCTGGCTATTATTCTGAAGCATTGCTGACTTAGCTTTTGAATGGTTTGCTCAGGTGGGGATGGAAAAGGTAGCACAGCAGCCGCAGATGCAACAAAGTAATAGTTGGTCGAATTTGGATTTCTTTATAATTTTGTGTTTATTTATTAAATTTAGCATTTGTCGCATTACTTTTTTCATTTTGTCCATTACATATGGTTATAGTTAGAAGTTATGGGAGAAGTTGCTGTTGGTTGTGGCAATAGGAGATATTGAAAGATTTTGTTGCATTTATTTTTCAAATTCCCTTAGGTTGAACTTGACTCTAGAAAGTCAGCCATGGGAAGGTATTTCTGTTTGAGGTGATTTAAGATGGCTTTCTTTTTGGGCTGACTAAAATTTGGCCATGTTCATGAGATGATGTTAGAAGCCTCTTTCATATGAATCTTTGGTCTGAGATGTTTGGAAATAATTAATTGTTGTTTCACATTAAAAGTCCAGTACAAAGTTGAGAGTGGCAGTTAATAACATACAGTAGAGTTGACTGCATTTTAATTTGGAAAATTGGTCATAGCTCTGCTGTGTTCATTCAGGATAGTACGTAAGCATGTCAAGATGTATAATCTTGCTATTTTGAAACATCCACGTCCCAAAGTTGATTTCTCATGTTTATTCCTTAATATCATTCCTACAGGAAGGAGCTTTTAAGGGCTATTGATGTACGGCTGGTTGCAGTGAGGCAGGATCTATCCACAGCTTGTGCTCGTGCATCTGCTGCTGGTTTCAACCCTGATACAGTCTCCGAACTACAACTATTTGCAGATCAGTTTGGTGCCCATCGGTTACAGTAAGATTCTGGAAAATTCTATCTTCAAGTTTTATTTAAATAGCCCCCATTCTCTCTCTCTCTCTATCCCCCCCCCTCCCCCCCTTCTTGTGTGCGGGCATGCACTCATTTCATATGCTTTTGTCTCAATGTCTGCTTGTGTGTCATCACATTAGCTCTCTTCCTATTTATCCATCCTTTAAACACTTTCCCACTTGATCTTGGCCTCAAAGTACATTCTGAAACTAGCTATTTAAGCATGTATACTTTCTCAGGGTTTTCAACTGCTTCAGTTGAGGCTCTGCTTTGCCATTACTGGTACTTGATTGTTGTCAATGTTTGAGAGAAAAACTTGAGTGGGGTGCACAAATCACTCCATCATGCTGACGTGGTGGCTCCAATCACTAATGCAAAGTGGTGTGTTAAAACGTCACGACACCACGTAGCCTGAATGGATTATCATTCACCACGTCAGTATGGGATGTGTTATATGCATCCCTCCCAAGTTTCCCTCCAAGGTTGAGAGTTGAATCCGGTTTCCACAATTATAAGCTGATCTGTTGTTCTCCAAATGTGAAATGTCATGATAATATCATGTACATTCAGTCTCTTCGATTCAAAAGAATAATCGGGGTGGCCTGATTGAAGTATGTATCTTACACATTAAGTGATTTTTGTTGAAAATCTCAGACAGGTGGAATAGCTAGGAATCTGTGACTTTCACGCGTTTCTTGTGAGGGAATGAGTTTTATGTGGGTGTCTGCATATTATTTGTTGACCAGTATATACTTTCACTATTTGACAAGGACTTCCATAGACTTGCAAACAAACAGAAGCAACTATTTAGTGTTTGGTATGACTAGTGAGAATTTAGAAGCAAATGAATTGGGTCACAGATGGGTCCATTGTAAAGTGAAAGTTAAACCTTTCTTTCGAATAAAATAAGCCCAACCATAAATTATAGTTGTTGCCAAATGGCCCAAATAGGAAATAGTAGTTGGTAGATCTAGAAAAAAAAAATAGTTAAGCTGCTTGTCTCAATTTGGCAGGTATACAGTTACAAAGGCATTTTCCATTTGTCATATCTCAACTGACCGTGTACTTCTCACCTTAAAAAGATTTCATATTTAAGGCATTTCGTATTGTATTATTTTAATATTATATTTACAAGCTAACAACATGTGTGCAGCGAAGCTAGTACAAAGTTTATATCTTTGTGGGAGAGAAGATCAGAGCTGATCAGCCCATGGAAGCCAGGTGGCGACGACAGACTCGTCCGAGCCTCATGCGAGTCCGACATGTCAATCGATGACCCTACCGAAGACACAACTGGGTTGCATCTAGAAGACCTATCAAAGCCATCCACGTGTCAACAGCCCAAGTCCGTTGCCAGCAACTTTCCCACGCAACAACGTAACAACGTAACTGAGGAAGACAAAGACGGCGACAAGACCAAGAAGGTGGAAAACAAGGACGAGCCTCAGACCGAGCCAACGTTGGCGACTCAACAACCTGCGAGAAGGCTCAGCGTCCAGGACCGCATCAAGCTCTTTGAGAATAAGCAGGACAGCCCTACTGGTTCCAGCGGTGGCGGCAAACCCGTTGTTGCCAAACCTGCGGAGCTCCGGCGGCTGTCGTCTGATGTGTCATCGGCGCCTGCGGCCGTGCTTCGGAGATGGAGCGGTGCTAGTGACATGAGCATCGATTTGAGTGCTGACAAGAAAGACACTGAGAGCCCCTTGTGCACGCCATCCTCTATTTCCTCTGTTTCTCTATCAAGGGGAAATAGTATTGTATCTGGTGTGGCAGAGGGTAAGGACCGGAAGGCGCTGAATGACTCGGTGGATTCGAGTCTTTCTGGTAGAGTTGGCCATCTTGGGGTGAAAGATCAAGCCGAGGGGCAGATCGGGGCTGGGGTATTAGGTGAAGAGGAGGAGGTGGGGTCAAAGGTGAGGAACAATTTGAAGACGCAGGTGAGTTCCCAGACCCAATCCAAGTCTTCTATTGGCAAAACAGAGCAGGTTGCGTTAAGTGATCAAGGGGTTTCTCTAGAGAAGTTGAATATATCTTCTGGTAGCAAAGAGAGAAGTGGTGGGTCTAAGGATCAACCCGGTTCCGAGACACGGTCTATAGGATTTTCAAATCGGGCGGCGGTTGCTGGTGGGAAGAACCAGGTTGGGAGTGCTCCATCTGATGGTGGAACTGTGAATAGGGTTGAGGATTCTAGATCGAGAGATCAGTCAATGACTCAGTTACATCCTAGGGGATTCCAGGGTCATACCCGATCTTTCTCGGGGCAGTCTGAGGGTGGTTTTGGACGAAAACCTGATGAAGCCTCTTCAGGGCAGCTCAAAGGCATCCAGCCTGATCAACTACCTCCCCAGCCTCTGTGGAGATCGTTTTCTGGAGAGCTTGAGGAGGAGGTGGGAAGAAATGACTTGACATCATCAGATAAGCAACAACTAAAAGTGGAAAGTTCTGGAACTCAGAAAATGAAATTCCAGAAACCTGCTTCTGCCAGTCGTGAACAGAATAAGAGGTCACAGGGTAGGAGAGATGAAAGCGGAAACAGCAAGTTGGATTTTATGGGTGATAAAGGTTCAGTGAATCAAGAGAGCCTTGCTACAATGTCAACAGCAGTAGAGCAAGTTCAGAGAGTAAGACAGACCAAGGGAAATCAGGAACTCAATGATGAACTTAAACTCAAGGCAAATGAGCTTGAAAAGCTTTATGCAGAGCACAAACTTAGGGTTCCTGTGGATCAGTCTAGTTTTGCTCGTAGAAGCAAGCCTGTGGATATGAAGAAGGAAGAGGCAGTAAGTTCACAACATAGAAAGCCAGCAGTGGAGGAGATTCCTCCTGCACAATTTGTTGACACCAGAGTCATGGAACCTGTGGGTAGTTCTAGTAACATGGCAAACTTCAATACTCCACCATTGAAGGTACCAAGTAACCAGGACTATGGTGATACTCCAAAGCAGAATTTCTCCGAGGTTGGATTCTCTCTTGATTCTAAAGGAAAATTCTATGAGAGGTACATGCAGAAAAGAGATGCTAAGCTGAGAGAAGAATGGGGTTCCAAAAGAGAAGAGAAGGAGGCCAAGTTGAAGGCCATGGAAGATAGCCTTGAACAAAGTAGGGCAGAGTTAAATGCCAAATTTTCAGGGTCAGCAGACAGACAGGATTCAGTATCCAGTGCTCGTCGACGCGCTGAGAAGCTCAGATCATTTAATTTTCGATCTAGTATGAAAAAGGAGCAGGTAATTCTGGTTAAGTCATCACGAAACTAGCAGTAAAATGAGCTGTTCAAGTTTGATTGTTTTTTATCCTTTTATCTGACGAAGTGGTTGAAGATATATTTTGATTGCTGATTAAGGCTTGTATCTAAGGATGATATTTTTATGTATTGACAACAGCCAATAGATATTTTGATTGCTGATTAACATTTGTATCTAAGGATGATAGTTTTCTGTTTTGACAACAGCCATTAGATTCCGCCCCCTGGACCCCAACTGCACCAGCCCCTCGCTCATCAGCCAAAGTTTCCAACCTTAGTTCAGGGCGGCGAAGATTAGAATCAGATAATCCTCTTGTACAATCAGTTCCAAACTTTTCTGATTTAAGGAAAGAAAATACGAAGCCCTCTTCTGGAGTTAGCAAAGTAGCCGCTAGCAAAATAGCTGCTCGCTCACAGGTGAGAAGCTATTCCCGCAGCAAGAATAGTAGTGAAGATACAGTAATGTTCAAGGAAGAGAAGTCGCGGCGTTCTCAGTCCTTGAGGAAGAGTTCCGCTAATCCTGTAGAATTCAACACCTTGTCGCCAATGAACTCTGATGGGGTTGTCTTGGTGCCATTAAGATTTGACAAAGAGCAAACTGAGCAGGGCCCTTATGACAAATTTCCAGAAATTGTGGAGTCAAAATCCTTTCTTAGGAAGGGTAATGGGATAGGTACTGGTTCCGGAGTAAGTATTTCTAAGCTGAAAGGTTTCATGGCATCTGAGACCAGGAACAATGAAGAAGAATTTGATGAATTGGCCTTTGAGGCAGAAGATGCAGTAGATATGGCCAAGGAAGAAGAAGAAGAGGAAGAACTTGAAATGATGGTAGTTGAGATGATGTTGATATGGATATCGGAAAACCGAGATCTAGTCAGGAATCTGACAAGTCTGGTAACTCCGGGTCTGATAATGTCAATTCTGTAAGATCTCTTTCTCAAGCAGACCCCACATCAGTTGCCGAGTTGCCTGCTGCGGTGCCTTCAACATTTCATGCTGTGGGGTCTGTGCCAGGCTCACCAGGGGAAAGCCCCATGTCATGGAACTTACAGATGCATCATCCGTTTTCCTACCAACATGAGACCTCTGATATTGATGCCTCTGTAGACTCTCCAATGGGGAGCCCTGCTTCTTGGAATTCTCATGGTCTTAGCCAAACAGATGTTGATGCAGCTCGAATGAGGAAGAAATGGGGAAGTGCTCAGAAACCTGTTCTTGCTACTAATTCATCACAAAATCAGTCACGCAAGGATATGACCAAAGGATTTAAACGGTTGTTAAAGTTCGGAAGAAAAAGTCGTGGGACAGATAATATGGCTGACTGGATCTCTGCTACGACTTCTGAAGGAGATGATGATACCGAAGATGGGCGAGATCCTGCTAACCGATCATCAGATGATTTGAGAAAGTCAAGAATGGGATTTGCACAGGGTCCCGATGATGGCTTCAATGAAACTGAGTTCAATGAAAGGGGTAAGTTACAGATATCCTAATGCCATTTTATCTTATGTATCCTGCCTGTTCCTAATTGAAGGTTTTCTTCATGCTATGGTTACTACCCCTGTGACTTGAGCTTGTTGGACACATGAAATCATCCGAGGATCTCAATTCAATATATTTTTTCTTGTTGAAGTTGATGATTTTTTTCTTTTATTTAGAATCCTTTATTGCGTTTTTGTCCTTTTGATAAAAGAATGTACAGCTGATTTTTAAAATTGATCACTGTTTGCAGTTCAAGCATTAAGCTCTATCCCATCACCTCCGGTGAACTTTAAACTGAGGGAGGAGCATATTTCGGGAAGCTCATTAAAAGGTGATTGTGTATTAATGTTTTTATATTTTTTATGTCTTATTATTATTTGGATATTGTGGCTATACTGTAGGAAACAAAAATTTCTATGCTAGCCCTGTTTTGGCAGATGAACCTGAAGCTGTGAAGAGCTCGTAAAACATTACGTGTATCATTGACAGCTCCAGTTCACTTGTTGGAATGGGTTATCAACTTGGCAATGGCAATTGCTTAGAGCCTTTCTGACAGGGTACAATTTATGTTGTATATAACAGCTCCAAGATCATTCTTCTCGCTCTCATCATTCCGAAGCAAGGGAAGCGACTCAAAGTTGAGATAAGTACCACTTAGAGAATACCCCATCACAAGTGCTTGGATTATTCAAGGTAGGGTGTAAAGGGTGATCAGTTATAAGATACAAAAAGATTGATTAAGCACGATTCAGCCATCTAATATAAGATCGACGATGGGATTATGTATATGTTGGACTCACCAGGCTTGGTCATTTAGTTAGCTACATATGATGATAGTTGTGTTCAAAATGTGGTGTATATTCTATTGAACAATAAGTCGATTATTGGCTTAATGCAACTGTGGTTTTGGTGGTCCAGAGGCATTCTTTTTCTCTCCAATTTGGCGTAGCCTTTTTGTGATGTATATCTGCACTTTTGTTAGAATCAGCAGTGTTGACAGTTTAAGGAGAGTGATATGATTATCCGGAATAGTAGCTTGCAATACAAACACCGCTTTTTCCTTGTCATCTCCTGTTGGGTATTTTTTTTCTTTTTTGGTGAAGTCGATCTGCAACAAATCATACCTATTCCCAGCTTTTAACTTTTAAGTAGTTCATTAGCATTGTTTCGACTCTTCATGGAGGAGTTTGGATGTTCTGATAAATTTTTATTTTTGAATTTAACAGAGTGAATTATTAACCATCTTTGTTTGGATAGATTTCAGATGAAAATGGAAAAAATTCTATTAAAATAAGAAAGGCAAAAAATTAGGATGTAACCCTAGCTGCGTAGAGAGCGAAGTCGGAGAGGAAAACCTGAGATCTTTCTTCTCGTTCGGTAGCGGTCCGATGTCAATGCTAGCGGTTGCCTCGCTGTTGTTGTGATGCTACCAGAAGGGAACGGTTGTTATACTGCCCTTTGCCTTCTGGGACAGTCTACTTTAGGTGGCAGTGAGTCGTTGGCATCAAATCGAAACCAAATCTCTGAGGCAAGGAAAGTCGTGGTGCTTCAAGGGACAAAGACTGGCGGCGTGGGCTGGGTTTGGGTTTGATCCAAATTTGCTCCAGGTGCAGGCGGTAATGGTGGTATCGGGGATCAGTTGATGGTCTAGAGCGCGTGGGACCCAAATTCGCTTAGTTGTGTTATGTGTCTATGCTTAGCAAGAGCTATTCTATAAACCTTTGTAGAAATATTTGATTCCAGCGTACCACAATTGCATGCTCGATTGACGTCTGGAAATATATTACCAACAGGATGAAGAGTTTTTATTTAGTATGGACTACTTGGTGCTCAAAACAGTGTTAAACAGAGTAGTCTCTTTGTACTATTCTTTACTCAAGTTATGGTCATATATGAAAAGTTTATAAATTCTTTATATATATATATATATATATATATGTAGCCGTTAGAGAGCGGACGTTTGCAACTCAGAAAAAATACGGACGTCACTCCTTTGGCCTCGATCAAGCTTCGACGGCACTGCGGGGCTTGCCGGAGGGGGGGCTAGGGGTTTGAGAAGCCGGTCTGCAGTAGGGTGGAGTCACCGGTGATGAGGTTGCGGCGCTGCCTAGAACCTTACAGTTGCAGGTCGGGCTGCTGTCCAAAACGTGCAACCTTGAGCTCCTCCGACCTCGATCGCTGCCCAGAACGGTCCGGGATGCCTTGGCCTCCCTTCTGCAAGCTGCGGGCTGCCGTCGCCTCCTGGAAGCTGCTGCTGCATCGACGTCCGCACTTTAGCGACAGTGCGGACGTCCGCCTGTGATCGGGCCTGTATATATATATATATATATATATATATATTTACACACACACACACACACGGAGGCGTTCCTAAGAGGACGTCCGCACTTTCGCAAAAGTACGGTCGTCGATGCTGTAGCTTGGCTCGGGGTGCGACGGAGCTGCAGGGCTTGCTGGACGGACCGGTCTGCAGACGGTGGAGTCGCCGGCGACGTGGTTGCAGCGCTGCCCAGAAACCTGCAACCTCGACCTCCTCCGACCTTATCGCTGCCCAGAATCGCCTGAGATGCCTCTGGCCTCCGTCCGACAAGCCCAGAGTTGCTGTGGCCGCCTGAAAGGCCACAGAACCCGCCCGTATATACCCACCCGTATATATATATATATATATATATATTATACGGGTAATATAGTTTATTACAAGAGAAACAGAAAAATAAGAAAAGAAAAAAAAAAAAGGGAAATAGATAAATACGTGGGAGAACTACCAACCCCATGAATAACTATCCACTGAATCCATTTTCTCTGCAGATAACCCACTATCTGCAGATAACTTTCTATTTTTTTTGTTTAAATTTTTTTTACAACGAAAGTTTTTCTTACACATGCAGAGCATGTGATTGCAAACTAGAGGAAGGATCGGAAGAGGGCGTCCGTGAAGAAGAAATAATGCTGACCGACACATGTCAGCCAGCCAATCAACCTAATTTCCATGCAGGTCCCACCCATATCATCTTCTCTCATCTTTAAGTTTGTTTTTACCAGCAGCACACAACCATGGCTTGACTGGAGTTAGACGCCGGCTCTATGCGAACCACCGAATCTTTCAATGAAATCAAACACAGAGTAAAAGAAAAATAGGAATAAGAAGATAAAAATGATGTGTTTCGTTACCTCCCCAAATTTTAGTGCTTTACTCTAAAATCGGAAACTACTAACGGGAAGGGGAATTTCGATATGGAGGTGAAGCAAGAAACGGGTTGGAGAATGAACCCGACCCACCTTGTTATAATGGTTAATAGGCTTATAGGAGGGTTAATATTCTGGCTATGATTATGGATTTTGTTAATTGGATGTTGTATATATGGTGTAAAGTTTGAGGTTTTTTTTTTATGTGCATTTGATTGGTGTAGTGTTGAGCATTAGAGGTATGCAGCGATGGAGGTTTTAAAGAGATACCCAGAAATATTGTACAGGATGTTGTTATTGGCAGCGATGATGAATAGCAGGCCACCCAAATGGGGAATGGGAGATGAGCATCAACACTAGAACTGCTATCGGGGATATATTGTATACTGAGGCCCTGCCCATTTCAAGATTTACTCTTTTTAGTTAATCTGTTTCTACTTCTAGATTTAGAGGTTGAAGAGACGGAGGAGGATAAGGATCAAGAGCAAGTTTCAATCTTCATAAAACTAGAATAGAGTTAGAGATAGAGGAGGGGATGTGGGTGGGACTCGTGTGAAATTAGGTTGATCGGTTGGATGACACGTTTCGGTCTGCATTTTTTCTTCTTCACGACCGCTCTCTTCAGATCCTTCCTGTATATAATATATAGATAAACACACACACACACACACACAACTTTTCTCTGCTGAGGAGGGTCCTTAAATATTAATATCTAAGGATTTCCATGATAGACCCACTTTTCGATCGCATATCGACATCTCGACCGTTCAATTTTTAGGTCATACTGTATAGATCATTTGCAAATTTTCAGCCAAATTGATGATCATTGAGATATCGAACTAGATTAAATCAATGAGAACATTGTTCCCAAAGTTTGGGCCATTCGATATTTTGTTTTCAAAATTCTAAAACAGTCACATTGGTACCCCAAAATTAATCCCCAACATACTTTAGTATCATCCGTTAAGAACATCTTTAACTCCTCATTTTTGCAACGACATTTTCTTCTTGTCTCTCTCTCTCTCTCTCTCTCTCTCTCCATCATTGTCTTAAACGAGATAATCAATCACCGACCACTGACTAAAAATTAGAAGAAAAAAGACAATCATAAATAGTACTAGTATATGTAAAATGAGAAGTAATTAGGATATGCAACTACAATTAACTAAAACTTAAGAGAGAGAGAGAGAGAGGAGAGAGAGCGAGATGACATGCCCTTGGCGAAAAAGAGAAGTTAAGGATGTTATTAATGGAGGGTATTAAAAGTAGGGAAAATCGTTCAAACAGTGTATGAACTTTTCCGAACTATTAACTTTCATACCTATGTTTTGAAAAACATCAAAATGGTACCTGACGATTTAAATCCGACCCAACTTCCGTACCTAGCAATAATAAAATCGTTAACCCTGTTAACCTTTCAAGAGTATATTCGTCATTTCAATATTCATCCCCTATCTCTCTGCAACTTCACGCTTTGCTCTCTATTTTGGTTTCCTTCTCTGCACCCCCTCTCATTTGGACCAAATTCTTATTCTGCAGCCTCCCCATCCTCAAAATATTAGCCATGAATTCTCTTAACCCACCTCATATCATTAAACACTGCTAATGCTTCTCCAAATATCTTGTTCTGAGAATAAAAATGGATCATAGCTGTCCACGAGATCAAATCCCTGATGGTCATTTAATTAAACAACAAATCTACAGACTCCACATTACCAACTCTCACATAGCTGTTGATCATAGTATTCGAAGTAGCTGTAGTTACTGTACACCTTTCTATCATCTTATCGAACAATGTCCTTGCCGAAATCATGTTCCCTACACGAGTATGAGAAGAAACCATTGTAGTCCACGCTAAACCATCTCTCTCAGTCATTCGATCGAACACCTTCTGAGCTTCACCAATTCGTCCCAGCTTCGAATACAAATCAATCAAAGCAGTCTGAACAAACATATGTGAATCAAACGCACTGAAATGAACGAAAATGGAGGCACAAGCATTGATCAAAGCCGGAAACGTATAACTAGTATGGAAGACCCTGTTCCTCAACATCTTGATGTAGCAGCCTAAATCATAGAATGGGTGTTGCTAGGAGAAGGTCTGGTTCAAGATGCAAAGTCAACAAGAACCTAATGGCTCTTGAGAAAAACAACCATAGAAACAAGTCAAAAAAGAAAACCCAAATCAGATCAACTAAGGAAAGTGAACTGATGATGCCCATTTCATAAAGATAGCAAGTAAACATGCACATATAAGAAGTCAGTCTCAAGAATTTAAAATTAATGGTATTCACAGTTGAAATTGATGATTAAAACCTAATGTCAGAAAAGAAAAACTACCGACGAAAGAAAACCTAGATGAGAATTCGCCTCTATCTCATAAACAAAACTTAGTGTGTTGGCGATGATTAAGGGCTTTCAGACTTGGGGAATCGCAATGTGAAGGAGAGAGAGAGAGAGAGAGAGAGAGAGAGACGCCTTGTCCTTGGTTTGCCGAAGCAGCAATTCTAAGAAGAAGAAGAAAGAGAGAAAGAATGAGTTTTTAATAGATCTGGAGTCTGGTTTGCCTCCGCAACAACAAAGGAAATCCCTTTACTTGAAGAATTCTTCATCAAAAAATTACTATGAGAAGAACAAGGAGAAGGCGGAGGAGAAGCCGTCGCGGGTGGCCATTTGTATTTTCCAATTGCAAACTGCTAGTTAGGCTGCACAGTTCGAGCCATGTCAAACTCATTTTTTTTTCTTCTATTTTTATTTCTTTTCCAGAATATATGAACTACCAGATTTACCCCTCCAAAGTTAACGGGGTTAACGATTTTACTGTTGCTAGGTACGAAAGTTGGGTTGAGCTTAAATCATCAGGTACCATTTTGATGTTTTTCAAAACATAGGTATGAAAGTTAATAGTTCGAAAAAGTTTAGAAATTATTTGGACGATTTTCCCTTAAAAGTATGTTGGTGCTTAATTTTAAGGTACCAATGTGATAGTTTTAAAATATTAGGAACCAAAGTGTCGAACGACTCAAATTTTAAGAACTGTTTGTGATAAAAACTCTAATTGAAATAGCCATATGCAGTTATAGTCAAGTTCCGATAGAAAACCCACTCACAATGTCGAAGGTTTTGAGCATTGTTGTGTGTATATATTGAGTTGAGATGAAAAGCCTTTTATGATTGGCCGCAATCTGAGCTACACCACCCACCACTAGCCTACCATCCTTGGAAATCATTTGAAATTTGCTTTTCCTATTCTTATTGAAATATTGACAAATAGGAATTGGAAAAGTCTCAACAAACAATTTTCCTTACAATGTTTTATTTTTTAATTTTTGAAAGGAAACGATAAAATTTTGTTCATAACTGATTATATTACAGAAAAACCTGGCACGTAGTGCGGCTGTGGTTTTAGAAAATAAACTGACAGGCTCACAGAGATTTCAACTTGAAATCCGAGGTGGCCCTGCATGCCCTACTTTAGAAGAAATTCTATCAAAAATTAGGTAGAACCACTCCTAAGAATGGACTGCCCACTCCTTAACTCATGGAGCCTACATGCTCCTCACAGTTCACAACCAAACTGCACAACCAGATATGAAACAATATAAATCTAAATCATCTCAAATTTACAATTTACACAAGTGCTTAGTAATAAGAACAATCTAATTAGCAAGGTATGCAAGAATAATTTATCAAGATAAACAAATTCTACAATGCAGAAGCGGTATCGACAATTATGCCTCGACTCCAAGTACGTCCGATCTCAACTAGTCTAGTCTGCCAATTGGACATTTGAAACTGAATGACTCAGGAAAAAGTATTTGAAAAATATTAGCGTGAGTGGACAAAAATAATAATCTTAAATGAAAGAAATTTACAAAGATTTAATACTTTCCCAAAATATACTTTCCTTATAACCAAGCATACAATCGATTTATATGAAAAATTCTTCAAAAGCTGAAGCTCATGTTAGGGGTGAAGGGATGAGGGTGGAGAGCAGAGAACGAGAGTGAGACTAAAGAAGCCGCCATGGATTTGAAAAAAATTAATGGATTAAAACATGAAGGGACAAAAATACCCTTTAAATTATGCAACATGGTAACCTCCGCAATGGAGCTAACCGCACTAGGTATAAATATTTGGTCGGGGTCAGAATTCAGGTACCATTCTGATATTTTTTAAACTTGAAGTACCAAAGTTTAGAATGGCCGAAACGTCAGGTATTGTACAGACAATTTTCCCTTTCTTTATTGTAGTTATTTGTGTTGTACTCTTCTTTATTTGTTTTTTTCTGAGAAGAAAAAACTTTATTCAACTAAAGAAACGATTACAAAATATGGGAATGACCGGTGGTAGACATAAACTTTCCACTTTCTTCCCTACTACTATAACTAGTTATGAGTCTATCATCATCGATGACATCCTTGAGCTGAAAGAGTCAAACTCCCAATCAAACATGACACCCCTCTAGCCGGGCTACACCCTGAGCTACAACATGTGTAGCACCATTGGCACTCCGAGAAACATGGTAAATACTCTGAGTTCCAATTGATGCCAACAGTAGCCTGACTTTCTCCACCAAAACTCACTCCTCAGCTAAACAATCATCACTACAATTCATGATCATAACCGCCTCCAAGAAATCTGTTTCAATTCTCTCAGGCTCTCAACCACGCTTTTACATAGCTTCAAGCCCCACGATTAGTGCTTGTAGCTCTGCAACACGTACAAAGTTCGAAGTCTCCCTTGACTATGCTCACGCACATCCAACCAAAGATTACCTTCATTACCTCTAACTACAGCCCCCATTCCAACCTATGCCCCATTATTAATAACAGAAGCATTGCAATTTAATTTCAACAAACTCGGCCAGGTACTACTACTGGTGCTAAGCACTTTCTGAACACTTTAGACATTTTTAGCAAAGCTACTGGACAACAGATAAACTATAACAAATCTACTCTTTATTTCTCTCATAATATTCCTTCTCATACCAGATGTCGTCTTAGTAACATTATGAATATTCAATAAAAGACAACTTAATTTGGATAGATATCTTGGTATCAATAATATTATTTTCTAAAAAGACCTTGTTAATTCAAAAGACCTGATTATGAAAATGCAAAAGAAGCTAGCTAGTTGGAAAGGGAATTCTCTTTCCCGTGGTGATAAGTTAACCCTACTCAAAGCAAACCTTTCTGGTTTACCAAATCATGTTTTATCCTGCTTTAGGTGTCCCTCTTAAGTTTCTAAGCATTTAGATGCTGAAAGTAGGAATTTTTTCTGGGGTAATACCACTCAAGTTCATGTGGCTTGGTTTGCTATCAGCACCCAGCACACTAAAAACAAGCACATAATTTAACCCTGAAAAATGTAGTTGTTAGTATAGAATAAGTAGGGATCATTTAAGCCTGGGATTGAGGGGATACCTGTAATTGCATAAAGAAACAAAGAATTAATACAAGTATAAAGTATTATTTACAAAAATAAAAAAAGAATAAAAATATATACAAGTAAACACAAATAGGGTGGTTTAGAATTATAAATTTGAAAATTAAAATAAATAAAATAAAGAAAATGTAAAAACACATATACAAGGGTGGAACGCCAAGGACAAAATAAATCAAAACCACATCTATATGAATGAAATCAAATTACAATTCCTATAGTTGATTATCTATGTCATGAGAAAGAAGTTGACCATGTGAAACGTTAATAAGCAAACGATTTCCCATATTTTACTTTCCTTGAATGTTTAATCTAAGTGAAAGCACCTAAATTAAACCTATTGAATATGCAATCATAGTCTAGAAAGCTATCTAATCAAGAACACATTCAATGCATGAAGAATAAAGAAAGGATGACAACCAATGTGCAATCTAGTATTAAAAAGTTCATATATTTGCAATCCTCCTTAATTGATTTCGATTTTTGTCCAAAGCCTTTACTACTTATGATTTAGGTTAACAAAACTATTAGGTGAATTGTTAACCTAAATCAAGCTCCAATTACATGAATATATCCTAAGTGTGCACTCAAAGAACATAAACATATAAAGTTTTCTGTAAAACAAAAGCAATTAAGCAATCTCACATAAGCAACATAGAAATCAACATATAGAAATCACAACTTTATTATCAAAGCATAGAGACGGGCTTTAAAGTTTGCCCTTAACGTTATGTTAACTAGAATTCAAAACTCTACGAATCAAACAAAGGAAAACAAAAGAAAGTATGAAATACATCGTGAAAGATGAATGACAAAGCCTTGAGACGAAGAACTTGAAGATCCTTGAAAGCAAGCAATCTTCTAGGGACGACACAAGGGTGGATGGCAGCTAGGATCTTGATGTATAGCATGACTTCTTCTCCTCATTGGTTGAGACGCAGAGTTTCTGAAGACTAGAGAATGGAGAGAACTTTTGGTGTTTAGAATTATGGGAGAAGTGGTGTGTGAAGTGGTTTGGTAGGCTTTCAGGGTGCATCTATATATAGGAGATGTATGGGGCTTCTGGGTCCTTTTTTTCATTTTTAGGAATTATCTAATTGATCCACACAGCATTAGCATTTAATATAATTCCACGTCATCCTCCCTGTGTCATCCAACCAATGGGAAGCCCCAAAATAATACCTTGATTTAAGGGAGATTATTTTTTGCATTAATTACATGATTATTTTCTAATTTATCTCCTCAATTTCAGCCAAGAGTGAATGTGGACTTCAAGGAATGTATCTGGACCTATTTTCAACCTTTCTGCATGTTGTAATCCCTTGAAATTCTCCTTCATTATTTGTAGAAGTCTCCCTTTGGCCACAATCATGTCTAGATGCATTTAGGATTTAATTGATATGTCATTATCTAGATATATACTTGAAATTCGGTCAAAATCAGTCTATGTCTAATACGGACTCCAGATTTGATTTTTAATCATCTTTTTTTGTCAAAAATGACTCCCAAACCATATCACCTTTGTAGAGGACGTTTTGAGCTTGTTCTTGGGATCTCCTAGTCCACCCAGGTATCCTATTGTGATCAGGACTCCTAGTCCAATGAGGACTTTTCACATGAAATGTTCTTGAACCTTCCAAAGTCTTCTTTTGCTTTCCTAGTTCAACTGGGACTCCTTGTGTTATTAGGATTCATTTTCCTGGCAGAAGTAGGTTTCCTAGTCCAACTAAGACTTTGCATTTTTCGCCATTTTTCTTCATTTCTTTGATCATGTTTCCTAGTTGACCTAAGATTCCTACTTTGACTGGGTTTCCTAGTCTGACCCCAAGATTTCCTAGCTGGACCAAGAAAACTTCATTTCTTAATTTCAGCTCATTTCTACATCTCACATTCTTTGCCTCTATCATTTCCAACATTCCCTTGCTTCTCATGTGCCTTTAAGCTCATTTCTTCTCAATTTGTTCCAAGGTACCTAAAAATAGAAACTTTATTAAAATTGATTTATTTAAGGAAATAACTAAGTAAAATATGAGGAAATAACTATTAAAACATCGCATTAAAATGCTTCTATTAGCACCCCCAAAGTTAAAAGGGGGCTTGGTCTAAGGACCTTCTCTCATTTCAATCAAGCTGTTTTAGCGAAATTAGGCTGGAAGATTCTTACTGATCATGATAATCTTTGGGTTTAGCTGATCAGAGCCAAATATTTGCAACATTCTTCCATCTGAACTGCCCCTAAAAGGCTAATTAATTCTTCTCTAGCTTGGAGGAGTATTTTAGATTCCCTTAAGCTTCTTTCTTCTGGTATTCGCTATAGCTAGATCATTAGTGATGGTCTTTTTGTTAATTTTTGGCATTCTAATTGGGTACTCCCTTTTCCTTTAATTAATCTTCTTTCGGATTCACATAAACAATCAGTGAATCATTAGGAGGTAGTAGCTGATTACTTGCTGAACAGGAAATGGATTGTTCAAAAAATTTCTTTAGTCCTTCCTACTAATATTGTTTTTAAAATTCAATCAGTCCCAATACCTTTTTTCTCTTGTCCTAATGAAATGATTTGGGGACCTTCTGGTAGTGGTAAATTCACCCGCAAATTTGCTTCTAATCTCCTTTTGCAGAATACTGCTACTCATACCACCTTTGCCCTGCTACAAAAGATCTGTTTCCACATCTTACCTCCTAAAATTAAAGTTTTTGCTCGGCAATTACTTCGAAAGAGTATTATTACTAGAGATCAAATTTTCAAAAATTAGAAAATTGATAGACAATGTCCGGTTTGTAATTCTTATACTGAAACTCTTGATCATCTTTTCTTCTTCTGTCCTGAATTCCAAAAGCTTTGGTACTCCATTTTTTTCAATCTCAATCCTCATTCCGGACATCATTCTTTTATGGATTAATTTCAGTTTACCCCCCTGAGGTTTGGGGGTGTCATCATTTCACCCCCTCTACTTTTAATTTTGAATTTTTACTCCCTAAACTTTCCAATTTCAATCAACCGTGTCCAATTTCTCCTATTCCGTCCAAAGTCAACGTTAACTTTGACTTTTGAGGGGTAAAATGGTCTTTTCAAGATAAAAAAAAATAAATTTTTTTTTTTTTCTTCTGTTTCTTCGTTTTTTTTTTGTTTTTTTTTCTTTCTATTTCTTCATTTTTTTTTTGTCTTCAACCTATACACCAAAAGTTATAATAGGTTTACAAAAACAAAAAAAATACTCTAGGTGGTTGAAAGCCGATTGCTGGTCTACGATATTTGTGATATATCTCCGATAAAGTGAAGAATTTTAGGATATATCCCCAATAAAGTGAAGAAATATCTGTAAAAAATAATTTTACACTTTATCTAGAAATAAATATCTGTAAAAAATGATTTTACACACTCGCTGGTCTACGATATTTGTGATATATCTCTGATAAAATGAAGAAATATCTGTAAAAAATAATTTTACACTATCTGTAAATAAATATCTGTAAAAAATGATTTTACACAGATATTTCTTCACTTTATTGGGGATATACAAATATTTACAGATAAATTGTAAAATCATTTTTACAGATATTGGTTCACTTTATTGGGGATATATCCTAAATTTTTTTCACTTTATTGGAGATATATCACAAATATCGTAGACCAAAAATGATTTTACACAGATATTTTTTCACTTTATTGGGAATATACTGATATTTATTTATAGATAAAGTGTAAAATAATTTTTTACAGATATTTCTTCACTTTATTAGGGAATCCTAAAATTCTTCACTTTATCAGAGATATATCACAAATATCGTAGACCAGTGAGTGTGTAAAATTATTTTTTTACAGATATTTATTTCTAGATAAAGTGTAAAATTATTTTTTATAGATATTTCTTCACTTTATTGGGGATATATCCTAAAATTCTTCACTTTATAGGAGATATATCACAAATATCGTAGACCAGCAAGCGGCTTTCAACCACCTAGAATATTTTTTTGTTTTTATAAACCTATTATAACTTTTGGTGTATAGGTTGAAGACAAAAAAAAAAAAAAGAAAAAAAAAAAAAGAGAAGAAACAGAAAAAAAAAAAATGAAAATTTTATTTTATTTTTATTTTTTTATATATTTTTTTATCTTGAAAAGACCATTTTACCCCTCAAAAGTCAAAGTTAACGTTGACTTTGGACAGAATAAGATAAATTGGACACGGTTGATTGAAATTGGAAAGTTTAGGGGGTAAAAATTCAAAATTGAAAGTAGAGGGGGTGAAATGATGACACCCCCAAACCTCAGGGGGGTAAACTGAAATTAATCCTTCTTTTATTGAGTGGCTTCGCTTCCTTTCCACTATCTCTTCTCAAGATAATAATCTCTTCAGTATAGCTTTAAATACTGCTTATTTTATTTGGAGACCAAGAAATGACCTTATTTTTAGAAATAAACCTTTTTCTACTACCAGCATTCTATATACGGCAACTTCTTCCTTTTCTAACTAGCTATTCTAAGTTAAATTCTCCTTCTCCAAAGGACAAATCTAAACCAATGTTTTAAAAGGCTAAGGCGTAGCCGAGGCGTTTTCGGGAGAGCCTCAGTAAGACGTTTGCCTTGAGGCATAAGGCGTAAGCCTTACGTATAAACGATTAAATTGCATTACATAGAACTCGACACTAGTATTTCCAATTACCAAACATTCATATGATTCAATATCAAACATTCAATGATTCAATTACCGTTCAAAATATACAAAAGATAATTAAAACAAATGGACACAACCATGAATATAATTGACAAAATAAACCAATCATGAGTGACTTCTATTCTAAAATCTCTACCTATATAGACCAGCAATCACTTTTTATTAGCTAATTTCAAGAAATAAAGCACTAACCAGCCCTGCCTGAATGGCGGCAACGGAAACTCCCAGCTCTTCCCTCGTAGAACTGCACTCATAAACCTAAAACAACCAACATTATTGATTTATATAAAAGCCTAAATGACAGAAAGTTCATGTGATCATTTGGCGAGAGAAAGTTCATGTGATCATTTGGGGAGAGAAAGTTCATGTGATCATTTGGCGAGAGAAAGTTCATGTGATTATTCGGCTAAAGAAAGAAACCCAAATCTGTAACTGAAGCTTTTCGATTAGGAACCTTGTTTCATATGATCGAGGAGTGAAAGGAAGGAAAAAAAAGTGAATCAAAAGGAACCCTGTTTCATAATATTGCAGGGTAGTGAATCAAACATTCCATTACAAATCAAATTTCAATTCCAGTTGCACATAACAAAGAAACACGAAACCATCCAAAGAAAACAAGGAAAGTTGATCGAAACATGATTTAATCTCCTTATCTTCAAATCGAACAACAACTCTCTAACTCTCTTCAAATCGAATGTGTTTCTTGCTCCAATTTTGCAAAAAGCTCCTTTATAACCAAATTCTTGAGAAAACTTATGGGCTCTTCATGATTTTATCAAATTTTTGAGTTAGCTATTGAGAATTTGGGATGGGCTGCTGTGAGCCCCAGAAAATTCAAAGGTATTAGTGAGATCGTTTAAGGAATTAAATTTTCGACCTCGATGGTTATTTAAATACTCGAGAATAATTTTTGGAATTTTTAATAAGGTGAAATTCTTGATTTAAGGGTTTGAGGGTAAAGTACACGACACGACTAGTTCGTGGGAATTTACTGGGAATTTTTCTGATGCCCTAGCTAATTTCTACGGATTTTGGAATTTTAGGGATTAAAGAAATTATTAAAGGAAATAGAAAATCACGTGGAGTGATCTAAGCCATTTAGTTGCTCACCGCTTCATCTCAGCCTTTGGATTCTAGTTGGGTTTGGCTATAAATAGCATTTGATCAGATCGAACGATTTAGAAGAATCAAGAAGAAACCAGACCTCTCGTCCCGCGAAGGAGACCGGCGACCTGATCGGAACTTCCGCTTCCGGTCATATCACAGTGGCGGACCACCGGAGTTTGCTTCGTCTCGACGACGTAGATGCACCTCTGGCCACGGATCATCCATGCATAGACCATGGAGAAAGATTCGAAGCTTGGAAGCTTGAAGCTTTTCCGGTGTTCCTCGGCTTTTCCCTCGACTCCGGCATCGTTTAGGTCGTCTGAGGTATGAAACGTTATCCTCTTGGTGAGCTCTACGTATGGGTATATCTATTTTTCGATTTTGGCTAGGTTTTGACAGATTGATCTTTTGGATGCCATCGGCCTTCTCTAAGACCCCAGACCATGGCAGCGATTTCAAGCTTCTGGGTTTGTTTCCTATGTCTTGGAGCACCATTTGAGGTTCGGGGAAGCTAAGTTTGGCGTCCAGTAATGCTCGGGTCCTTGCTACACTTCGGACTGAAGGAGAGGAATAGGATGTGCTCTGCCCTCTGTTTGAAATTCACCAAGCATTGTTGGGCCTCGTTGATTGCTTGCTGACTAAGTCTTTGCGACTTATCTCTTTATTATCGTGTTTGTTATTTCCTTGTTAATAACACCCTAGTTTGTAGGGTTAAGATTAGGTTTTGAATTGTTCTTCCTCTAGTTAACCACGTTTATGGGACATGTAAAACGTGGATGCAGTTTGTTATCATTCCTGTTTGCAATGGCTATTTAAAGCCAAGGAAATTTCATTGAATAACTGAGGCGTTCAAGCTCACAAAACTTTGAGTTGTCTGTGTTAGAGTTTAAGCTTCCAACAAGTGGTATCAGAGCTCCACCACGGGGCCTGATCTGAGTGAAAGAAATAGCAAATTTCTTAGAGAGTGAGAGAGAGCTAGAAGAGTGTGAGAAGAGAGAATGGCTTCGAGTTCAAAGGGAGGCTTTGTGCATCCTGCCATACCGAAATTTGATGGCCACTATGATCACTGGGTCATGTTGATGGAAAATTTCTTGAGGTCAAAGGAGTATTGGCCATTGATCGAAGATGGAATCATAGCGGTGGAGAATGAGGCAGCATTGACAGAGGCACAAAGGAAGGCTATTGATGAATAAAAACTTAAGGATCTCAAAGTGAAGAACTATCTCTTCCAATCCATTGATCGTACGATAATGGAAACAATCCTTAACAGAGAAATAGCCAAGAATATTTGGGATTCCATGAAACAGAAGTTCCAAGGGTAAACTAGATTCAAGCGTGCCCAATTACAAGCATTGAGGAGAGAGTTCGAAGTCCTACAAATGAAGGAAGGTGAGAAGGTGAATGAATACTTCTCTAGGACTCTTGTAATTGCCAATAAAATGAAGATTCATGGGGAGAGGATGGAGTAGGTGGTAATCATCAAAAAAATATTGAGGTCCATGACCTCAAAGTTTGATTACATGGTGTGCTCTGTTGAAGAGTGCAATAACTTGGAGACTTTGACAATAGATGAGTTGCAGAGTAGTCTTTTGGTGCACGAACAAAGGATGAACGAACATGGGAATGAAGAACAAGCACTAAAGGTCAGCCATGAAGAGAGGGTTGGCAATACAGGTAGAGGAAGAGGAATGTTTTGAGGAAGAGGAAGAGGAAGGGGTCGGCAACAGCTTAATAAGGCAATCGTAGAATGTTACAAGTGCCACAAGCTAGGACACTTTGAATATGAGTGACCTAGCTGGGAGAAGAATGTCCATTATGCTGAACTCGATGAAAGTGAAGAGATGTTGCTAATGTCATATGTTGAGATGCACAATTCCAAGAGAGAGGAGGTGTGGTTCCTAGACTCCGGCTGCAGCAATCACATGACAGGAGACAAGCAGTGGTTTCTTAACCTTGACGAAACTTTCAGACAAATAATGAAGCTCGGTACCAATACAAAGATAGCAGTGGTAGGGAAGGGAAGCATCAGACTGCATATTCATGGAGCTACTCAGGTGATCACTGATGTATTTTACATTCCTAAGCTCAAGAATAACTTGCTTAGTATTGGACAACTTCAAGAGAAGAATGTGGCTATTTTGATTCAATATGGAGTTTGCAAAGTTTACCATCCTGTGAAAGGATTGATTATGGAGACCCCTATGACTGCCAATAGAATGTTTGTAGTGCTTGCCTCTGTGCCAACTCATGCTCCAGGTCCGACGTGTTTTCAAATGACATCTGAAGATACCACTCACTTATGGCATAGGAGATTTGGACATTTGAGTCTTAAGGGTTTGAGAACCTTGGCATACAAGAAGTTGGTGAATGGTTTGCCACCTCTCAAAGCCTCGTTCAAATTATGCACAGATTGTGTTATTGCAGTATCGAGACTCAATTCCGAAGAAAAGTTTGTGGAGAGCTTCTCAACCACTACAACTCGTGCATTCCGACATCTGTGGTCCAATTACTCCTGAGTCAAATAGCCAGAAAAGGTACATAATCTCTTTCATAGATGATTGTAGTCGGAAAGTATGGACATATTTCTTACATGCCAAGTTAGAAGCATTCACTACTTTTAAAAACTTCAAGAGCATGGTAGAGAAAGAAAATGGAAAGTTTATTTGTTGTCTTCATACTGACCGAGGTGGGGAGTTCACCTCGTTGGAATTTAACCAATATTACAGCTCAAATGGAATCGGTAGACAGCTCACTATAGCCTACACCCCACAGCAGAACGGGGTGGCAGAGAGAAAAAACCGAACCATTATGAACATGGTATGGTGCATGCTGACGGAAAAACAAGTTCCCAAAGAGTTCTGGCCGGAAGTGGTAAATTGGGCAGTACATTTGCAGTGAAAGATAAGACACCACAAGAAGCGTGGAGTGGACTCAAGCCTTCTATAGAGCATTTTAAGGTGTTTGGCTGCATCAGACATGTTCACATACCAGATAACAAAAGCCAAAAGCTTGACAACAAAAGCTTCAGGTGTGTGTTTTTGGGCATAAGCGAAGAATCCAAGGCTTACAGAATGTTTGATCCAAAGGCAAAAAGAATTATCATAAGCCGTGATCTGGTGTTCGAAGAAGAGGAGAGGTGGAACTGGGGTAACTCTGTTGAAGAAACTCGATGTGATATAATTGAATGGGAAGATGAGGAAGGAGAAGAGATCGAGGAAGATAATAATGAAGAAGAAGAGCAGATTGAGCAAACTGCTGAAGGTGGAGTTAATGGCTCTGGTTCATCATCTTCAAGTGAAGCAGCAGCTGAAAATAATGCCTCAACTCTAATCAATACATCAAGTCCTATTCAAGGGAGGATACAGAGAGTACCGGTATGGATGGAGGACTACGAAAGTGGTGAGGGTCTGTCTGAGGATGAGGAAATGATGCAGCAGCTTGTTATGTTCACTTCAGCTAGTGATCCAGCAACTTTCGAAGAGGCAGTCAAGAGTTCTACATGGAGAGAAGCAATGGACTTAGAAATCAAAGCCATTGAAAAGAATGGAATGTGGGAATTGACTGATTTGCCGAGAGGAGCTAAGAAGATTGGTGTAAAGTGGATATTCAAGACTAAATTGAACGAGAAAGGAGAAGTAGACAAATGAAAAGCCCGGCTCGTAGCAAAAGGGTACACTTAACAAGCCAGAATTGACTACACCGAGGTATATGCTCCTGTTGCTCGTTGGGACACTATTAGAATGATTCTTGCACTTGCAGCTAATAGAAAATGGAGTGTGTATCAACTTGATGTAAAAAGTGCCTTTTTGCACGGAGAACTTAGTGAAGATGTGTTCAACGAACAACCTCGAGGTTATGAAGTGGAGGGCGCAAAAGATAAAATATATAAGTTGAAGAAGGCCCTATATGGGCTCATGCAAGCACCACAAGCCTGGTTCAACAGAATAGAATCCAACTTCATAAAAGAAGGATTTGAGAGATGTTTGTGTGAACACACTCTATTCATTAAGTATGGTGAAGGTGGAAAGGTTCTCATAGTTAGCTTATATGTGGACGATCTCATCTTCACAGGGAACGATGAGAAGATGTTCAGTGAGTTCAAAGGTTCAATGAAGCGAGAATTCGATATGTCTGATCTTAGGAGGATGAAATATTTCCTCAGAGTGGAGGTAGTGCAAAGTTCAGATGGGATATTTATAAGCCAGAAGAAGATGCCAATGAGGTGCTAGAAAGGTTCGGTATGGAGAGCCTTAATCCCGTGAAAAATCCTATGGTACCTGGGTGCAGACTTGTGAAAGATGAAGGAGGTAAGAGAGTTGATGCCACTACTTACAAACAAATGGTGGGCAGCCTTATGTATCTGACTGCCACCAGACCGGACCTTATGTTTGTGGTAAGTTTGATCAGTCGCTTCATGGAGACACCTACAGAGCTGCATCAACAAGCTATGAAGAGGATTTTTCGTTATTTGAAAGGAACAACTGACATGGGGATTCTGTACAAGAAAGGAGGAGAGGAAGGTTTGGTGGCTTATTCAGATAGTGACTACGCAGGTGACCTTGAAGATCATAAAAGCACCTCAGGCTATGTCTTTAAGATAGGTTCTGGTGCTGTGGCATGGTCATCCAAGAAACAACCAGCGGTTACTCTCTCCACGACTGAAGCAGAGTTTATAGCAGCTGCTTCCTATGCATGCCAGTGCGTGTGGATGCAAAGAATTCTGAGAAAGCTCGGTCTCAACCAAAGTAAGTGCACTACAATCTTCTGTGACAATAATTGTGCAATTAACCTCTCGAAGAATCTTGTCATGCATGGCAGGAGCAAACATATTGATGTTCGGTTCCATATTCTTCGAGATTTGTCCAAAGCTGGTGTGGTTGATTTAGTGTATTGTGGTTCTAAAGATCAGTTAGCAGATATTATGACTAAACCCCTGAAGTTAGATGTGTTCTTGAAGTTGAGGGAGCAGCTCGGAGTGTGCTTGAATACTGGAGTAAACTAACTGCATTTCTTGTAGGTTAGTTTAAGGGAGGATTTGTTCGGCCTCGTTGATTGCTTGCTGACTAAGTCTTTGTGACTTATCTCTTTATTATCGTGTTTGTTATTTCCTTGTTATAACACCCTGGTTTATAGGGTTAAGATTAGGTTTTGAATTGTTCTTCCTCTAGTTAACCACGTTTGTAGGACATGTAAAACGTGGATGCAGTTTGTTATCATTCCTGTTTGTAATGGCTGTTTAAAGCCAAGGTTGTTTCATTGAATAACTGAGGCGTTCAAGCTCACAAAACTTTGAGTTGTCTATGTTAGAGTTTAAGCTTCTAACATGCACAGTGGCTGCAAGTTTGCTTGCTCACGATGTCTGTTAGCTCAGATTAAGCTACTCTAATTGTCAAAGGTAAAATTCGAGTTCTTGGGGTGAAACTGTGCTTTTGGTGAATTATTGCCGAATGGTTGGATGGGAGTTGAATTGGATGTTTGATTTAGAATTGGTTTATACTTATGTGTTGGCTGGGAATTAAATGATGTTGTGATTGTGATTTTGGACCAAGTACCTGCTGTGATGTTTGCTGGGATTGAACTATAGATTTAATCAAGGGCGGAGCCAATTCAGGCTAAGTGGGGGCAATGACCCCCAGTGAAATCATATATTTTGTTCATTAATCATCTTTTTGCCCCCATGCTTCACTGATCATGTTAATACATATTAATAATAACTTGGGTACTCCACTACTTCTCCAAGTGGCAATATAAATATTCCATTATTCCTCTACCTTAGCAAAACCATTCATTTCCTTCTCTCTTCTTCAGTTCTTCTTCTTCTTCTTCCTCAGCCAGTCAACCCCAACTCTGCTTCTCCTCCAAAAACTAGAGATCGATCATCTCCCCATCATCATCTTTACTTTCTCTGTGTTTTTTTTTTATTTTTATTTTTATTTTTTATCAATCTTTCTTAACTCTTGTTCTCCTCTCTATCTCATTCTTCTTCAGTTTTTTTTTTCATTCCCTTTTTCTTCAGATTCTTCTTCATCTTCTTCCTCTTCCCTCGGTTCGGCAGTCCCTCAATTCCTCTCCCTCAGTTCCTCAGTGCACAGCGCCTTCTTCCCCTAACGGGTCTTGATCTCCTCCAGATTAGCCACGCTTCTAACCGCACCGACCAAGTGGAGAAAATTGATTTATTTCATTAGGGTTTGGGTTCGGGTTTGGCTTTAGGTCGGTTTCGGTAGTCTGCATGTTCAAAAGCGGCCCGAAGCTCTGCCGAGTAGAGGAGAGGCAGAAAGAAAGAAATTTTTTTGCCCCCATTTATATACATTCCTGCCTCCGCCACTGGATTTAATCCTTGCCTGTGTTAGTTTTGAATGGTGAAGTTGTTCTTGTTACCACTTAATTGTGGAAAGAAATTGGGTCGGGGAGACACCACATGTAACAAATAAAAAGAGATGGGTATTATTATGGAAATGCTCAACCTGGGATTTGAAGAAAATGGTACAAGTACTGTTTCCGGTAAGAATCCCGAGTTAATAGGTGCCCTTAGCAGTTTTGGGCACACTTAATGAAAAATGGAAGGAAGTCAAAATGGTTAATTTAGTGATTGGTCAACTTGGTCAAACTTTGGTCAATCCTAGTCAAACCAGGAAAAGTGGGTTGGACGATTAGATAATCGTTGAGATTTTAATTAAGTGTTTAACTGACCATTAACGATTATTATGTCGGAATATAGGACTCCAGTTACTCGAAGAACGAAAGGTTCGTGAATTTCGGACGACTTCGGAATCCAAGTAGGGGATTCGGGGCCTTTCTCAGTTAGTAGCTTTCCTGTTTTATATAAAGCGATGCATGAAGCATGTTAAATTATATGGTATGGTTATGTTTAAATGCAATGCATACTAACCATTCCGTGAGAGATATCGTTGATGGCTTGAGAGTGAAAGGGGCACTGACGTCCTTGGGTTCGATCCCCTAAACCTCCGGAGGGTTAGCTACACCGATCGGACTGTGCGCGATCATAATGACGACCCGATTCAGTGTGTGTAGCTAGCTAGGTAGCGGACGCTCTCGCTACGCTTACCTGGTTATGAATTGATTTGAGGTAAGGTTGTGTAGTTGGTCTATGGGACAGGCCATCAGGTATTGTTTTGGGACCGTATTTACTTGAAGTTCACGCATCCGATTTTATGTTGAAAAATCATTTAAGTTTGTCATTCTTAAAGAAAATGCATTTACATCTGTTTTATACTGGCGCTACAAGTTTATTTAAAGGTTTTCAAATCTAGTCGGGGTGAAGCCCCTGTTGAGCAGCAAGGACGAAAGCTCACCCCTACAACAGTGTGGATGCAGGTACTGTGCACTGGTGACTGGATTGACGGACGGAGCGGGTGTGCTGAGTCAACTTCGGTAAATGGTTGCAATGGGAACAGGTTCTGAAGTTTAATTCCATTTCTTGATTGTTTAGTGTTATCTCAGAAGTAGTTGATTGATCATTTATTCTAAATTCGATACTCGGATATGTCGATTATTTCTTGACTCCTTGTTGACTCAAGCTTTAGACGAACAAATATTTGAAATAAAAGTTTAAAAGTTTTCACCTCAATATTATTTTGAACCTTTTCGTTGTGCGGTTTACGAAAAATTATTTAATAAAATGCCTTGCGGGTTTCTGGAATGTAAATCGAACCTTCGGTTTATGTTTCGAGGTCTCGCAGCACTGTGACATGCTTAAGCTGGTGAGGTGCAGTTTGGGGCGTTACAACTGCTTTGAGAGTGAAGGAGTCCGGAAGGAGGCTGCTTCAAATGATTTGCTACTCGTAAAGTCTTCAAAACACGACCTAAATGACTCTCTCTCTCTCTCTCTCTCTCTCTCTCTCTCTCTCTCTCTCTCTCTCTCAAGACACCAAAACGAAGTCGATTTGGTGTTAAAAAAAAATATCTAAGCCGTTCGCCTATTCCGCCTTGCACAGCGCCCTTCACGCCTTCTCCACCTTGCACATAGCCTTTCAAGCCTCCACGCCTCAGCAGGAAAACACACTCACTTTCTTCACCGCCTCACGCTGTTAGAGCCTCAAGGAGTTCCTGGTGCGCCTTGTAATTCATTGATCTAAACCCAAGATTTTAAAATGGAATTACCTCATTTTGAGGGATGTTGTAAACTTAACTTTGATAGTTCCGTATTTTCTTCGTCCTCTGCAGCTGATGGCTTTGTTTTCAAAAAAGACCAAGGACTTCCAATTCTTACAGCCTATACGAACCTCCATCAAGCAGACATCCTGGTAGCTGAAGGTCTCTCTCCCTTCGAGTGGGTCTCCATGGTCTATCTTCTTTAGAAGTCGAAGGCGATTCAAAAATTCTAATTGATGCAATTAATGGTAATTGTCAACCTCCTTGGTGCTTGTAGCCTCTCATCAGAGCTATCAAGTGTGTTCTATACGATCTGTCCATCGAGAAGCCAATTTCCTTGTCAATGCCTTAGCAAAGCTTGAGTCAAATATTGAGATGGAAAAAGAGAAAATATTTGTGAGTGAGAATTCTTCTATATTATTCACAATTGTGTAAGGAATATATATACAAAACCCTATTGTACTATACTTGTACTACACATTAGTACGATCTAGTATAGGAAACTAATTCCTATAAGGAAACTACTGAATACACATATTCTCTAAATGACTCACGCGTCAACTAATAATGACTGACATGCCAACATAATAACTCACAAGTCAACATAATGACTCACACGTCAACACTCTCCCTCAAGTTGGGGCATAAACATCACGAAGACCCAACTTGTCTAGTGAGTCATAGAACAACTTGCTAGATACAGCTTTGGTGAGTATATTTGCTAATTATTCCTCTGTAGGAACAAAAGGAAAGGTAATCAACTTTGCGTCCAGATTTTCCTTAATGAAGTGTCGATCAACTTCCACATGCTTCGTTCGATCATGTTGCACAGGATTATGAGAGATTTCAAATACAGCTGCATAGCTGACTTAGGCTTAAAACCCAAATCTCGGAGAAGATTACGTAACCATAGGAGTTCACACACTCCATGTGCCATACCTCGATATTCAGCTTCAGCACTTGACCTTGCAACAACCTTCTATTTCGTACTCCTCCAGGTAACAAGGTTTCCTCCCACAAAGGTAAAGTAGCCAGATGTAGACTTTCAGTCTGTGACACAACCAGCCCAATCAGCATTTGTATACCCACTAACATCAAGGTGTTGATGTTTTGAAAACATTAAACATTTTCCTGTTACAGACTTCAAATACCTTAAGATCCTCACTATAGCATCCATGTGTCTTTCACTTGGATTATGCATAAACTGACTCACAACACTAACTACATAGGCTACATCAGGTCTAGTATGTGATAAGTAAATCAGACGTCCCAATAACCTTTGGTACCGAGGTTTGTCAGTTGAAAATTGATCAGGGTATTCTGCCAGTTTGTGGTTTTGCTCAATTGGAGTATCAATTGGGCAATAATCTAACATGACTGTTTCTGCCAAGAGGTCCAGCACATACTTTCTCTGACATAAGAAGATACCATCTCTCTCCAGCGACCTCTATCCCCAAGAAATACTTTATGTCACCTAGATTCTTCATCTCAAATTCGGATGATAACTTCTTCTCAAGGCTTTCAATTTCTGCTAGATCATTCCTTGTAATTATCATATCATCTACATATATGATTAGCACAGTCACCTTCCCCTTTTGGTGTTTCAGGAACAAGGTGTGATCAGAATTGCTTTACTTATATCCAAAGTGTCTCATGGATTGAGTAAGCCTGCCAAACCATGCACGGGGTGACTGTTTCAGTCCATAAAGGGACTTCTTCAACCTGCACACAATATCACCTGGTATGTCATGTATATAACTAGGAGGTAAATTCATGTAAACTTCTTCAGTTAGCTCTCCATGAAGGAAAGCATTCTTAACATCAAATTGATGGAGTGGCCAGTTCAGGTTTGCTGCTAGTGACAATAACACTCGAACAATATTCATCTTGGCTACTGGATCAAAAGTCTCATCATAGTCAATCCCGTACGTCTGAGTAAATCCTTTAGCCACCAATTTTTCCTTATACCTGCTTATTGTGCCATCTGCATTATGTTTCACAGGGAAGACCCACCTACATCCAACTGGCTTTTTTCCACGGGGTAGTGGTACAAGTTCCCAGGTGTGATTCTTATCTAATGCCTCCATTTATTCCTCAGTTTCCTTGGCCCACTTTGGGTCTCCCATAGCCTCCTGCACTTTGTTAGGTACAGATACAAATGATATTGATTCATAAATGATGCATATGGTTTGGATAACCTAGGGTGTGACACAAAGTTAGCTACTGGATATTTGGCTTTAGCAGTTATAGAAGGTTCATACCTTTGTGTTGGTTGACCGCGGGTGGTTCTACTAGGTAACACATATGTATAAGAGACAGACTCTTGACCAGAGATTTCAGCATTAGAGGGTGGAGTATCAGGCAAGGGGAAAGCCTGTATAGAATTTTCTTCAGCTTCAGAAGTCGATTGGTCGATGTCGACATCGATGTCTTCTCGTCTGGGGATTGACATGTCAACTCCCCTTTTTTTTGATAGGTCGACTGTAAGATTTCTTTGACTGACAGGTCAACTCCCCCTGTCGACTGGTCATTAACAACTTAAAGTCTAGGGATTGACATCTCAACTCCCCCTGTAGACTCTGGAATTTCAGCAGTGCTTTCTTCTTCTGCATCTTGATTCTTCTTCAATGCTCCACTAGAATACATCTCTTCAAAAAATTCATTCTCCCCCTGAAGAGAGTTGTTGGTGGGGAAGAAATAGCACATGTCTTCATAGAAAGACACATCCATGGTGATGTAGAACTTCCGTGTAGGTGGGTGATAACACTTATATCCTTTCTGATGAGAACTATAACCTACAAAGACACACTTCAAAGCCCGGGCAACCAACTTTGACCGCTGGTTTTTTGGTATATGGACAAAGGCAACACATCCAAAGACTCGGGCATGTAGGTTATGTAATGAAGAAATAGAGACATGGGTTGACAAGACTTCGAAGGGAATACTCCCCTGAAGGACACTGGAAGGAAGACGATTAATGAGGTGGGATGCAGTTTGACCACTTCACCCCATAGATACTTGGGCATATGAGCACCAAATAATAATGCTCGGGCTATGTCTAAGAGATGACGGTTTTTACACTCTGACACACACCATTTTGTTCTGGTGTGTGGGGACAAATAGTTTGATGAATTATGCCTTGTTCTTGGAAGTGCTCCTGGAAAATACTATTGACAAACTCCCCCCATTATCAGAACGAAAAACTTTGATAAGGCCATTAAATTGTGTTTGAATCATTTTTTGAAATGCTTGAAATGCAGGAAATACAACATCCTTAGACCTAAGCAATGCAACCCATGACAATCGAGTACAATCGTCAATAAATAGAACAAAATAACGCATTCCAGAAATAGTGGGTTCTTTGGAAGGTCCCCACACGTCAGAGTGAATAATTTCAAAGGGAATGAAACTTTTATTAGAAAGACTCAATGTGTAACTGACTCGATGACTTTTTGCCAAAACACAAGTTTCACAATGTAAGGAAGACTCATTAATGCCAACAAATAAAGAGGGCATAGTTTTACACATTACACTGAAAGAAGGATGCCCTAAGCGTCTATGCCATAACCACACTTCATTCAATTCTCTAGAATTCAAAGTCAAAGCGACTGATGCAGTCTTCCTTGGCTTCTCCCCATCATATGTTTAGTCCAGATGAAACAATCTTCCCCTCAGATACCCCCTGCCGATTACCTCCCTGGTCAGAAGATCTTGAAAAAGGACATACATAGGAAAGAATGTTACAGAGCACATGGATTGAGTATTGAGCTGGGGAATCGAGATTAGATGATGATACAAGTTAGGCACATATAAGACATCATGTAAAACTAAGGTGGGTGTGACTCTTATGGACCCAATGCCTAGGACAGGGAATGACTCACCATTGACATTTATAACATGTGACATACTAGGAGTGGATAAACTAATGAAGTATTTCCTATCATAGGTCATATGATCAGAAGCACCGGAATCAATAATCCAAGTATCTAAACCTACAAAGTTTGAAACTTTTAAAGCCATACCAATGTTACCAGTACCTCTACCAACCATTGATACTGAAGGATTGTCAACTTTGCCTGTGGTATGATCTTGCCTTGCAATACCAAGGTACTCCAAATTATGTATTAGATGGACAGCTGCCTTTCCTTTCCCTCGAGGTCCTGTTGGCTTAGGCTTGCTGAAATATCCAGCTGGATACCCAACCAACTTATAGCAAGTCTCTTTGGCATGTCCAGGTAGATTGCAATGCTGACATACCAACCCAGAATTGGCTACTAATGAAGGAGCCTGAGTCATGGGATGAAGTCCTGAAGGTGGTGCAGTGAAGCCAGGAGGTGGACCTTGACCCCGTGAAAGCTTAGCTTGGACTGTCAGGCTAGAGATTTCAGAAATAACTCCCTTTGCGCTATCCTGCTGAGACTCATCCATTCGGATGTAGTAAAATGGCTCAGTAAGGGAAGGAGACTATTGCCGACTTAGCAGCTCTCCCTTGGCACTGTCATGTCTAACATCTAATCCACTGAGAAATTGGTGCACACGCTCCAACTCCTTCTCCTTGACATACCAGGCTATATCCTCAACATCCTTCACTTTGTTTGGTCGTCACTGATCAATCTCAGTCCAATCGTTCTTCAGCTGAGTGTAGAACACTGAAATCGCTTGTCCATCTTGCTTCATCATTGTTGCCTTGCACAACAACTCATAGATCTAAGAGAAGTCAGATTCATTTAGATAGAGATCATTGAGCGTCTTCCAAACTTCTGCAGCCGTATCACATCCAATGATCAATTGGACTACCTCATCAGTCATGGCCTTGTACAGAATTGACAGTACAAGTCTATCAGCATCTTCCCACTTGAGATATTCTTCACTCTAACCAGTCGTCGGCGCCTTAATGGTACCAGTGACATGACCCATCTTGTGGATTCCACGAAGGTGGGCTAAAATCATCTTCTTCCATGTTCTGTAATTCTCAGGTCCATTCAATTTTACTCCTCCGAATGAACCTGAGGAAGAATCCGGATTTTGAACGGAAACTTCAACTTTCTGAATACTGGAATTGCTGGAATTCTCTCCTTCTAGAAGTGGAGTATCAGGGCCAACCATTGGAATACCAATAGAAACAATCGTGCAGCGGAATTGAGAGATACTGTCCCAACTTAACCACCTGTTAGGTGTTGGGTTTTTAATTACAAGAGGCCTCAGTACAATTAGGTGTGATCCACCCACTTATAAGTTATATTTTATTTGTCACTTTTCCAATGTGAGATCTTTCCTCTCCAACACGCCCCCTCACGTGCAACCTAACTCTAGGTCTGCATGTGAAATTAATTAACAATCCAATTTCTTAGAAATTGGGACACAAATCTCATATTGGAGACTTGGCCAATATAACAATCCAATGCCCACATCGGACACTTGGTAACAATCCAATCGGAATTTTCCGATGGCAATATAAGGAACCCAAATTTGGGTCTATGATAATTGGAGACATAATTGGAGAGGGACCCGCTCTGATACCAAGTCAAATATTGAGATGGAAAAAGAGAAAATATTTGTGTGTGAGAATTCTTCTATATTATTCACAATTGTGTAAGTGATATATATACAAATCCCTATGTACTATACTTGTACTACACATTAGTACGATCTAGTATAGAAAACTAATTCCTATAAGGAAACTACTGAATACACGTATTCTCTAAATAACTTACGCGTCAACTAATAATGACTGACACGTCAACATAATGACTCACACATCAACAACTTGGTCATACTACTCAGGCTCAAGTCTGGTTCAATTATCTTCCCTTTCTGTTGCTCAAGCTTTTCATTTTGATTCTCTGAATATAAGTCGTTCTAGTGGCTTTTCCTTATAATTTTCCTTTTCCTTGTCCAAAAAAAAAAAACCCGGGCCGGTATCAATGATCACGTCCATTTTGCTCCCCAGCTCCATTGCATGCATGTACTCTCACTTGCGACGCAATCAATCCTTCCCATATAGAAAGGCACTGCTCAAAAATAACTTCAGGGGGCCTGGTCTAGGTTGATCTCCATGCACTACCTCATTCCTCTCTCTCCAATCATCCCACATAATTATCACCAACAACTTCAGCTCATCCATAGATAAAACGTTAATAGCAAAGTCAAAGAACTCTGAAAATTATTCAACATACCCGGAACCAACTTCAAGTGAAAACTCGTCCTCTCCAACACCCGCACCACTTAAAGGACACAAGCATGTTACGTGCAAAGGCGTTTCATTTGCTAGCAGCTGACACCTCGGATATATAGGATGGTTAGAAATATAACGCTGATAGAGTGACCACATACAAGGCATGAACTCCGCCGAACATCTGCATAAGAAGTACGTGACTCATTTTTGGTGGATAAAAACAAAAAATATAAAAAAATCCATCAATGTATGTTGTATACGTTATTGAGTGTCTGGCTTCAAATTATTGTAAATATCACAAAGTTTCTAGTCACTACATGAAAACTAGCATTATGGCATTAAACAAAGGAGAGACAACATTATACATTAAAGCATTAAAAAGTTGTCTTTAGCTCTCAATCTTCGCTTCCAACCATATTTGGTGATAGTAAACATGCAAGAGTTCACAAAATGGCAAAAGTTTCACAAAATCCAAAGTGATCTGTTGCTGATCTCAAAACAGAGGCTGAGCGATATGGGGTGGTGAACACCATTCAGAAAGTGACTAATGGAATTAATGGAGAAGCCATTTCCAAATTGGTCGAGTCATGAGCTAATGACAGTTGGAGCGACCTTGTTATATCCTTTGAGATTGATGATATCATGAGAGGAAAGAAACTTTTGGTCTTATTCTTGTTTTTTTTTTTACTTGTTTGCAGCTGGAAAAACATCAATATACTAAGCGCCCACCACCAATTAAGAAGAGTACCCCAAGCAAGAGGTCATGCATATATATTACAATACACACAAGACATAGAAAAAGTCATTTATTGTTAATTCTTTACCATTTTCCAAGTCACAGTTTGAAACAAAAGAAATCCCCATTTTGTATTTTATTCTATTTTCTGTGAATCATATTTTATTCCAAGTCAAAACCAAATATTCACTAAAAATCCCTAGGATCTACCCGCCCCTTGAAAACAAAAGGCCGAAATGGAAATATGAATGGATTTAGAGGGTATGTCTAGTTGATATATCTACACACAAAAACACACACTTGTTGTAATATATATATATATATATATATATAAATATATGAGGTCTAAGATACTCTTTTCTTCGTTCGGCATTTCATCTAATTAATTTCACCTGAAAAAGAGACCGCTAACAATTGATACTCTTTTTGGTGAATGAATAAACAACCCTTAAAAAGGCAATGTTAGAATAACTAGAACATCTTTAGCATTATTAGTCATTTTTAATTAATTTTTAGCCGAAGTAGCTAAAAAATTATTTTGGCTAGCCATTTTAAAAATACGTCTGCATTAGTTCTCTATATTTTAACTAGATTTAAATATTTATTATTTATTGAATGAAGAAAAAATAATTTAAATGTATTTATAAACCACATAGAATGACTTACAATGAATATTTTAAAATAACAAAAAGAGACTTTCTATTAATCTTGCTCTCTATATTTAACAACGAGATAATTAAAAGTTAAAATGGAGAGTTATTTAGGAATCTGGTGGAGCTGCTAAAATTAATAAAGAGCTAAACGTGCTCTTCAAAATAAGTAAGGAGCCAAGATAGAGAGTCTGCTCAATATGCTTTAAGCTCCGAAATCAACAAATTGCCTATAGAAATTCCTATATAAATTTATCTTTTTTAATAAAGAAAAGAAAATAAATTGAAATAAAAGAACAAGCACTATTGTTGTTATTTTACATTATTTATTTCTTTCTTTCTTTCTTTTTTATAAGACTATTGTTATATTTTCAATATAATCAGCCGGCCTGTTTACTTGGGCCTGCATGCTGTCCACGCACTATTTTCAGGCAGCCTCTATGACAACACAGATTATTAGACGTTTTCTTAGGTACTAAATAACGGCAGCATGCTTAATATTCAAATACATACGATTGATTAATTGTATAAGTTGTTTAACTTGTTCTATACAACATACAAAAATCAACTTTAGAAAAACCAAATAATGCAACAAAAGAAATTAAACAAACTATGCAGTCTCTCTTGAAACACCTATGTGCATACAAAAACTAGCATATACCAGGTTATCTTACTGCATGTTCTAGAAGTATCATGCACATCTTTTTACCTCATTACTCTAGTAAATAAAACAAAACAACTATAGTTAGATATCTTACGACATTAATCAGACATCTTATATTATGCTACTAAAAAGAAATTAAGGACAAGTTAATGGTCTGATTGTACTATTTAAATATTATATAATAAGTTAACGTCTCAGACATTTTACGACACGATTATTTTGTTTATATTAGGTTGACGTGTTAATTATTAGCTAAATACAAGAAATACACACCAATGCCATATGGTCTGTTACAATGTGAAGAGAAAAGTGCTGATCCTTTAGCAGCTATAAATATTTAAAGCATTGGTACATGACAGAGCGGCAGACCCTAAGCTTAGAAAACAAAGGAAAAAATTGACTTAACTTTTCAATAATTTAAACTAAACCGTATCATCCATAGCGCATCTGATTACATTAAAAACCAGACGGATACAACAAAGTCTTTGAACCTCTATATAACCAACAAACACTTTCAGACTCCTCCAAAAAAAAAAAAAAAAAAAAAAAACAAACAAACACTTTCAGACGGCTAATTTTTACAGAAATGGCCTGCACAGACTTTGTGTATTTATCGTCTTCAATGATAACTATATAGTACATACCTCAAAAGGTTCAACCTTTCTTCTTCATTTTCCTTCCTCAACTTTCCATTCATCAAACACATTCATGGATGCAGACTCCTCATTCGAGCTGGAAAACTCTATTTCCGGCCACCTTCCACGTTACACCACCCCTGTGGCAGGCTCGTCGCATTATGACTCCCGCTCATTCACACCGGTTAGCTCCGCTCACTCGAGAACTCCCAGAAGGTCTCGCCACCGGACTCCAACTACGCCTTTCGCCTCGGACAATGACATGTCGTGGCAAGGGGAGATCTCCTGGCAGTTTGAGCCGACGGGCTGGAACGAAACTCGCAACTTGGGCTCAGCTATGAGCCCGTGGGCCACCGTGAGCACGTCCTCTCGCCAGGCCCAGCGTGCCCACCGCTCAGCAAATTACTACTACCTCTCCCGCACCACTGGCGGGTTTCGTACCTCCCCAAATCAATATTACAACGAGTACTCCAGCTATGGTGCTGTGACAGATGGGAGACTTGAGCTTAAGAGCTACGTTGCTAGGGACAATGAAAGCTCAACTTTTGGGAGGAGTAGTTACAATTATGGGGAGCAGAAGAAACCCTTTAAGGCAGTTACTCCAAGGTTGGAGGGTATTAAAGAAGCAGCTGGGAGTGGAAATTTCAGTGGCAGTGGCCCTTTGTCTAAGAAAGATTTGCTTGGTTTGATCGATTATCAAACAGCAGAAGATGATGATGAAGATGAGAGTTTGGGTCATAGTGGACACCATGGTCATGGCCTACATCTTGATCATGGTCATAGGCCATCACACAAAGGACATGATCATAGGTTGTCACCCATGGGTCATCATGGTCATGACACGTGGCCGCATTCAATTACTAGTCACGATATTGATGATGAGAGTGATCAGGGTTCTGGGTATGATGATGAGGATGAGGATGAGGATGAGGATGATGCAAGGCCAGTGAAGCAAGTTGGGTTGTTTAGCTTGTTCAAGTACTCAACAAAATGGGATATGTTTCTTGTGTTTTTGGGTTGTGTTGGTGCTCTTATCAATGGAGGGTCTCTTCCTTGGTATTCTTATCTCTTTGGAAAGTTTGTGAATAAGATTGCTAAAGAATCAAAGGACGTTGACAAAGGCCCCATGATGAGAGATGTAGAGAAGGTATATTTGATACTTTCTGTTAATGTATATATAATTATTAATATTTCTGTTGATCATATTCAGTTTGGATTGATGTTGGAAGCTCATTTCTTTGTTCATTTTTTGTATTTGATATCAGATATGCCTGCTTATGACTGGTTTAGCTGCAATAGTAGTAGTTGGAGCATATATGGGTAAGTTGGATTACATCCCGATGAATATTCTTTTTGGTTCAAATGTTTGAATGAAATTCAATTTTGTCAAAGATGTATATCTATTCTAAAAGTAGTTTTATCTCTGATGAATTGGCAGAGATCACTTGTTGGAGAATGGTGGGGGAAGATCTGCTCAGAGAATAAGAAGAGAATATCTAAAAGCAGTTCTGCGACAAGACATTAGCTTTTTTGATACTGAGATTGCTGCTGGTGATATTATGCATGGAATTTCAAGTGATGTTGCTGCAATCCAAGAAGTCATGGGGGAGAAGGTTAGCTGTTTTGCTTCTCTAAATTTTATTTGAATGCCTTATCCATTTAGCAAGCATTAGTAACTAGTTTTGTGTTGTCATACACGGACTGTCGTCATTGATACATTTGATCTGAGCATTATATATAACTGCAGATGGCACATTTCATTCACCATATATGTACCTTCATATGTGGATACACAGTTGGGTTTCTAAGGTCATGGAAAGTAACTCTAGTAGTCTTCTCAGTCATACCATTGATGATGTTAACTGGTATCGCTTACAAGGCTATTTATGTTGGCTTAACCACAAAAGAGGAGGTAAAAAGCACAGAAACTAGAATATTATGCCAAAGCTTATTACAATCCGAACATTACTTGAGCATTTGGTTGATTCTTCTCTGTGCATTTTTCAAAGTTTTCTTACAGGACAGCTGGTACTGTAGTCGAGCAAGCTATCAGTTCAATCAGAACAGTATTTTCCTTTGTTGCGGAGGATCATTTGGCTGAAAAATATTCTGCATTAATTGCCAACTTGGTGCCTTTTGGAGCAAAGATTGGCTTTGCTAAGGGTGCAGGAGTCGGAGTTATCTATCTTGTTAGTTATTCTACATGGGCGTTGGCTTTCTGGTACGGTTCTCTTTTGGTTGCTAAGGGTGAGATCACTGGAGGTGCTGCCATTGCTTGTTTCTTTGGTGTAAATGTCGGGGGAAGGTAATACTCTAGCTTGTCATATGATGGTTATAACTAGTATCTGTTTTTCTTGACACATGTTTAATATGATCTAAATTAACTTCTGCAGGGGCTTGGCATTGTCACTGTCATACTTTGCTCAGTTTGCACAAGGGACCGTAGCAGCAGGCCGAGTATTTGAAATTATAGATAGAGTTCCAGAAATAGATCCCTACAGCCCAGTAGGTAGGAAACTGTCAAATGTTCGAGGAAGGATTGAATTTAAAGGCATTTATTTCGCATACCCGTCTCGTCCTGAAGCTCCAATTTTTCATTCGCTTAATCTGGTCATTCCATCTTCAAAGACGCTAGCACTTGTTGGCTCTAGCGGAGGTGGAAAGTCTACGATCTTTGCTCTTATAGAGAGATTCTATGACCCTACCAAAGGTATTATAATCTTGTGATCTAACAAGACAAACGATGTTTATAATAAGTTGGGATAACTTTTGTTTCTGCTCTGATTAGGCTTCCAAATGTTTTTTTGGCAGGTACAATAACATTGGATGGTCATGATTTAAGGTCACTTCAGGTGAAGTGGCTAAGGGTCAGATGGGCATGGTTGGTCAGGAACCAGTGCTCTTTGCCACCAGCATTTTAGAAAACGTGTTGATGGGGAAAGAGAATGCCACCAAGAAAGAAGCAATTACTGCCTGCATTGCTGCCAATGCTCACAGCTTCATTTCTGGACTTCCGCATGGCTATGACACTCAGGTTCAGTAACATATCCACCTTAATTTGTTTGATTACATTCAAATCCATATAAATGTAAATGATGAAACTCATGGTGTAATGCTCACTTCAAATGTCACACTTGGCAGGTTGGAGACAGAGGAACACTACTCTCAGGTGGTCAGAAACAAAGAATTGCGTTGGCTCGAGCGATGATCAAGGACCCTAGAATCCTTCTCTTGGATGAACCTACCAGTGCCTTAGACCCTGAATCCGAGACTGTAGTCCAACAGGCTATTGACAAAATTTCCTCAGGACGAACAACTATTGTAATTGCTCACAGGCTATCAACTGTAAGAAACTCTCATGCCATTGTTGTTCTTGACAGTGGCTCTGTCATTGAGATTGGTAACCACCGCCAGCTCATGGAAAAAGCTGGGGCGTATTATAGCCTCGTTGAGCTTGCTTCTGCTGGAGTGACAAAACCTTTTTCGGAACAATATGATACTGGAATTAGCCCTCAGTTTTCCAGGTTTGACAAATCAGCTTATGATGTATCAAGATCAACATTCATGCAAGATCGAAACCAAGTAGAAGAGAAAGAGGTCCAAAAACCAATTCCAAGAAAGGTTCAGCTTTCAGATATATGGTTGTTACAGAGGCCTGAGCTCCCAATGCTATTAGTTGGATTTCTTTTGGGCATGCATGCAGGTGCGATTCTATCTATCTTCCCTTATATTCTAGGCCAAGCACTTGTAGTTTATTTTGATAAAGAGCCATCAAAGATCAAAACAGGAATCGCGCCCCTTTGCTTAGTACTTGTTGCACTTGGCTTTGGGAATATACTCTTCATGACAGGACAACAAGGCTTGTGTGGTTGGGCTGGAACAAAGCTCACAATGAGAGTGAGAAACCTTCTTTTCCGTTCCATACTTAAACAAGAACCTGGTTGGTTTGATTTTGAAGAAAACTCAAAAGCGGTACTTGTCTCTAGGATTTCAATGGATTCTGTGGCTTTTCGTGCCGTCCATGTTGATCGATTATCAGTCTTGTTTATGGGGTTGAGTTCAGCTATGGTTGGATTGGGTATATCCTTTTGGCTTGAATGGAGGCTAGCTCTTTTGGCTGCTGCTCTCACTCCTTTCACTCTTGGTGCAAGTTACTTGAGCTTGATCATAAATATAGGGCCCAAACTTGACAATGATGCTTATGCCAAGGCTAGCAATATTGCTTCTGGTGCAGTTTCAAACATAAGGACGGTTGCAACATTTTCTGCTCAAGACCAGTTGATCAAGTCCTTTGATAGTGCTTTATCGGAGCCAAAGACAAAATCAATGAGAAGAACACAAATAATGGGCCTAGCACTCGGGTTCTCTCAAGGTGTTATGTACGGAGCTTACACCTTAACTCTCTTGTTTGGTGCTTACCTTATGAAAGAAAACAAAACTAATTTCGGTGATGTTTACAAAATCTTTCTCATTCTTGTTCTGAGCTCATTTTCTGTGGGACAATTAGCCGGTCTTGCACCAGACACATCTATGGCTGAAACAGCAATTCCAGCAGTTTTTGATATCATGACTCGTAAGCCTTTAATCAGCAGTGGGAGAGGAAAGGATAAGAAGATTGAAAGGTCGAAACGTTTAGATATTCACTTCAAAATGGTGACGTTTGCATATCCATCAAGGCCTGAGGTAACTGTGTTGAGTGAATTTTCCCTCAAGGTCAAAGGTGGTAGCACAGTGGCATTGGTGGGTGGAAGTGGATCGGGAAAATCAACTGTCATATGGTTAATACAAAGGTTTTATGATCCAACTCAAGGGAAGGTGATGATGGGGGGAGTGGATTTGAGGGAGATTGATGTGAAGTGGTTAAGAAGGCAAACAGCTTTAGTTGGTCAAGAGCCTACATTGTTTGCTGGCACTATAAGAGAGAACATTGCTTTTGGTAACCCGGATGCTTCATGGACTGAAATTGAAGATGCTGCAAGAGAAGCTTACATCCACAGCTTCATTAGTGGCCTCCCTCAAGGCTATGAAACTCAGGTACGTTTGAACTCGTAGAAACTATACTAATTCTTTTTCATGCACAGTGATTTGTTATGTGCTACTAGGTTACTAACTCTCTTTCCTACCTACCACAGGTTGGTGAGAGTGGGGTTCAGCTATCTGGGGGGCAGAAGCAAAGGATTGCCATAGCTAGAGCTATACTGAAGAAATCAAAGGTACTACTTCTAGATGAAGCAAGTAGTGCACTAGATTTGGAATCTGAGAGACATATACAAGACGCACTTAGGAAAGTCAGCAAAAGGGCCACGACAATCATAGTCGCTCACCGGCTTTCTACTATCAGGGAAGCTGATATGATAGCAGTTATGAAAGATGGTGGCATCACTGAATATGGGAGCCATGATACGCTCATGAAATCTCATCTTAATGGCGTGTATGCCAGCTTGGTGCGTGCAGAAACCGAAGCCAATGCATTTTCTTAAGCCATCCAGGACTTTTCAGGTGGAGAATCACTTTTGTAATCGCTTGTAGTTATAGAGAACTAGAGTCCAGTTTAATGTAATTTGGTCTGCTTCCATCTGATACAAGGGATTGTAATTGATATACCAACATATACCCAAATTTGGAAGGTGATTTTGTATGAGCCTGATAGACATACATCTCACAACATGTTGCTGTTAGCTAGCATTTTTATTACGTGGTTATAATTACTTGGGTTGGTATGGTATAGTCAGATGGCAAAGCTCATATTTACTTCATTTTCCAGAATAGCAAGGAAACTATATTCTAAAGGAAGGGCTCACTTTCTTCTTAGGACACCCTCCTTTTAAGAAAAGAAAGGGATCAACTGCAAAGGGGTCTCTACTTTTAAGCCACAGTTTCAGGCCAGAAAATCCCTTACAAATCCTGTGAGACACAAAGCAAATAGACATGGAGCTGTGGTCTCTACTTAAAAATTAGCTAAATCAAAAAGCTCATGGCTCTGATTTGCTAATTTTCAGAGAATGACCTAATTTATCAATGTTTCGGATTGGATCCCATATTGAGGAACCCTCACAAGTAACTTTTTTTCTTTCTTCTCTTTAAAAAGAACAACCATTTTAAGAAGGAGATTCATTTCCTATTGTTTCACTTCTATATCTAGCAAGTATTATTAAACCATAAGACTGAGATTTATGAAGTTGAATGTGATATATTTGACTTCTTAATGTTCTCGGTAGATGCCTTATATTTATCCAAAGTAGGTATGCCTAATATTTATGACATTTCTTGTGATTCACGTTTACAAATTCTGGTCAGTTCCTCTTATGCTATTAATTTGTTCAATTTAGAGGCTGATTGCATAGATTTTCAGCCTTTGAACAAGACATTCTAATCGTCCTCACCTTTCTAAATGGCTCCACTCTCATCAAAAGCTCATTAGGGAACTGCATCCAGGAAGAGACCCACGACCTAATGATGAAAGTTAATCATAAGAAAAAGGGTGATCCATCACAATACTCTCTATTCATGGTGGCCCATTTGGCCCTTTTATCATTTCACCTCAAAAAGAGGGGGGAGCCATAAAATTCTCACATGTATATATTATCTCTTGGCTTTCAAGCCAAGAGGAGATGATGGTTACTTGCCTGGCATGCAAAGCTAAGAAGTTCTTTTGCTCAATCCAATTTCCACCACCAGCGAACACTGTTTCAATCTGAAGCTATATTCTACGCTTCGTCTTTATGCAGAAGTCTTTGTTTGATTTCACTGAAGATCCTCTTCGATCAATCTTTGTAGTGCAATTTTCTCTTGGCTTTTAAGTCTTTATGCTCCCAATTTCAGGTACTTATCATCTCTCTCCAAGATTAGCATATGTATGGATCCATTTTATTGCATCATTGTGCACATACAAGGTTATACACTTATACCTTAGACAATTCCTTTCCTTATTGGAATTTGATTCTATTGTGACTGATACTACCTTATTTTTTGATGAAATTGTAACCACATAGTTTTCTATTTTGTTTTGTGGGTTTTTTGTTTTTGATCAGGTCTAATTCAAGGCCTTTGCCTTCCAGTAAAATTAGAATTTCTGTACTAATGTTAATGTATAAGGATTGCATGTCCCTAATATTATATGAATAAAATTTATTCCATCGAAGTAGACAAAAGACTAATACCATGAGTTCTACTGCATCAACCAGGTACAGTTTCTCAAATTTGGATTACAAGAACAAGAAGAAAAAGTAATGGCCTCCCTTACACCAGGAGTACTACTAAAGCTTCTTCAGAGCATAAACTCGAACATAAAGGTTCGTGGAGAATATCGGTCAGTCTTGCTACAAGTGATTAGCATTGTCCCTGCATTGAGTGGCTCAGAACTTTGGCCTAATCAAGGCTTCTTTGTAAAAGTCTCGGATTCTTCGCATTCGACTTATGTCTCCCTCTCAAAGGAGGACAGTGAGCTTATATTGAACAATAAGTTGCAGCTTGGCCAGTTCTTCTATGTTGATAGAGTGGAGGCAGGAACACCAGTTCCCATTCTTGAAGGGGTCAGGCCAGTTCCCGGACGACACCCTTTTGTGGGGAACCCGAAGGATTTGATGCAAATGGTGGAGCCCTCAGAGGGTTCAGTCCAAGCTGATGATCATGCAGGAAGCAAATCAAGGGAGTCCTCCGATGCTAAAGAAGAAACCTCGAGACAAAAGATTGTTATTAAAGAGCAAAAGGCCGCTGTTGCATCTAGGTATATGCAAGGTTTTTCGACATTAAATTCAAAAGCTAACTCACAAGATTCTAATGGAGGTGGGAAGCACAATGATAATGAGAGTGGTGGTAAGAAGCAGGTTGGCATGATAAAAGGCAAACAGCAAGAGCTTAATGGTCAGGTATAACTTGTGCTCACCCCTTTTCCGTCTCAGAAACAGAACAATATAGTTAGGACTTAAATATGCTTGAATTATATAATATCCAGCAAATACTTGTGTTGAAACTTTAAGCTTTTATCCGGGTTCTTTATGTTTGGACTTTGGAAGCATGCATGATTATAAGAACATATATACTCAAATATGCTTGAATTATATAATATACAGCAAATACTTGTGTTCAAACTTTAAGCTTTTATCCGGGTTCTTTATGTTTGGACTTTATAAGCATGCATGATTATAAGAACATACTCAAATATGCTTGAATTATATAATATCCAGCAAATACTTGTGTTGAAACTTTAAGCTTTTATCCGGGTTCTTTATGTTTGGACTTTGGAAGCATGCATGATTATAAGAACATACTCAAATATGCTTGAATTATATAATATACAGCAAATACTTGTGTTCAAACTTTAAGCTTTTATCCGGGTTCTTTATGTTTGGACTTTATAAGCATGCATGATTATAAGAACATACTCAAATATGCTTGAATTATATAATATCCAGCAAATACTTGTGTTGAAACTTTAAGCTTTTATCCGCGTTCTTTATGTTTGGACTTTGGAAGATGCATGATTATAAGAACCTTGTTGTATTACATACTTGAATATAATGCTATTGCATCCTTTTAACTATGTATAGGCCAGATTTGTAATGTGATCATTTGTACTAGTGTTACAGGCACGCTCGATAACTCCTTCCCACAGCAGAGCTGGTGCACTTTCATTAAAGTCGGAAGCAGCTGTATCGAACAACAAGGAGACTGCTGTGCCTTCTAAGAGAACTTCTACAAAACGTGCTTCAATCATACAGGAAAACATAAATCTTAACTGTTTGTCAGTCCGGAAAGAGAAAAGTCTTCCACCAGAAGTAGCTTTGTGGGGTTCTCTGCCAGTTAACTTATTCAAGCCTGGAAAGGTACACTTTTTCTGCACATGTTTCTTCATCATAATAAAAAGTCAGAAAGTCAAAACTATGGTTGCTACCAGTCCAAATGGGGAACCGTCAAAATGCTTCTCTTATCCTTCATTATAATTTTTCAAGGGAATGCTTAGAAGGCGAAATATAGCTTCTTTGGTTGCAGCAGAAGCTCAGAAAGAAGCATCTAGAGCTGCAACTCTTGTCAAATGTCTCAGGTAATTGTACTTTTTAGTGAGTAACATATCACGCCAATATCTTACATTTACAGATCATAAAGAAAAATGTCTGTCACTGTGAAAGTTCTTACTTAAATCTTCACTTTCAGTACGTTTGCCGATCTATGCTCGTCTGCCTCACCAGACAATCCCCACCTCTCACTTACCAAGTTTTTCAGACTCCACCAACTCATTGACCAACCAAATATTGCAGCTCCCTTAAAGGATAAATTAACTCCTTTAACTACAAAACAACTGCCTCCAGATATCGAAAAGTTGAGCAAAAGGACGGGCACAATTCATGGTCAAAGTGCATTGAAGTCTCCAAAGCTCCCCATCGAGTTAAGTGAAGCAGAGAAACTAGAATGGGCTAAAGGAGACAGTGCAAAAGGGATTGCAGAACTACGAGAACTTCTCTTAGATGAAACAAGGACTTGGTTCTTGAAATTCTTGGAGGCAGCACTAGATGCTGGTGGCTTTCATCTGAATACACAAGAGAAGAAAGGCAAGGACAGTGCAGCACGACGGAGTGAGCCAGACAACCATATTGCTGTGACATTATCACAGCTGAAAAGTTCAAATGAGTGGTTGGATAAACTGAAAACTAGTCTAAGCTCAGAGAGCAGTGAATTGGTGGAGACTGTTGACAGATTGAAACAAAAAGTATATGCTTGTTTACTTGTCCATGTGGAGTCTGCTGCTTCAGCTCTCGAAAATAGATAAGATCACGGTTAATTGAACAAAAAGGATGGCTTTCGAGTTTTTATTGGCCTCTGATTTATATGAATAAGTTATTACAGTTAAGCTGAAGTGGATTCTCAACCAAGAGCCAAGTATTGTAACTTGTGGTAATAAAACTATTTATGGAAATTGAATCTGTATAAAATAAGAAGAACAATTGAATGTCTGTACTCTGTACCAATAAGATGGTGAGGTATTCTACACAATCTTTGGCTGATTCTCTAGTTCAATGTGATTGTGTTAGCACTTAGCAATGTATATGAAATAAAGAAACAATGACAAGAAAATTATGTACTTATATGCTGTTAGGGGAGTGCAGCATTGCAGAACGAGAATTTGTTTCGATTATAAAGATACTCAGATACAATCATAAGTTAAATGGGTTACAATTTACAGAATGCACTACCCAGAAACTGACCTTTATCCATTGAGTTGAACCTAATGCTTCAAAGGGAGAGAGTCCAAGGTGGAGAGCTAGAGCACATGCAAAATTCTCAGATCGATATTCATGATGCTGATATATCTAGCATGTGCCCTGCTTCTCCAGCATGGTTCTTTCACCCTATCTAGCTTCACTGGTGACTCAATGATCAATCAAGAACATTGGTTTGTGTACATCATTTGTTAATAGACTTAAAAATGAGAAACATAGTACACATGTGAGTGATTATAAAGGATTTTGTGTGTGGCAATTTGTATAAGAATTGTGTGGAAATACCTAATCTTGCTATAAGCTTTACATGGAACCCACATTCCCACCTATTACAGGTAGGTTGGCAAGCATTTTGTTGGTGGTAGGGTTGTTGCTCTTCTGGTTTTACTTATAAAATAAGCATTTTATTAATTGTTATTTAAGCAAAGCCAGAGGAATGTTGAGCCAATATTAACCAACTGAACTTTGCTCAATTGACAGTTGAAGTTTGGCTGCCGAAAGAAAGATGGTTCCTCTATTGTCCTCCATAAAAATGGGATTTAGAACGAAATGCCAGCTTAAAGTAGCACCTAAGCTAGGGCAGACCACCCACCATGGCCAGGTTGGAGATATAGGACTTTCTTCAAGATTCATCATTATGAGTTCATGAAGAAAAAATACAGATACAATTGAATTGAATAACGTTTATGAATTATGACGATTGTAGCGATAGGTTACCAAAGAGAGATTGGAGTTTCAGATCTTTTATGTAGGAAGTGGCATTAGCAATTAAACTACTCCTACCAATATAGGTAAGGTGCTTCTATTTACAGTTATACATTCACAATTTCCCATCATCCGTTTTGAAGGTGGATGAGATTAAAAACATCCCCATTTGAATAGTTGAGATATTTGAATGGCGGGCATCTTTCATCATTTATGTCAACAAGAAAGATGGGGCTGAGTACGAACCTGTATGAATGAACTAATGCTCTACTTCAAATGACAATACTTGCAGCAACATAAAGCTCGTTACCAGATATCAACACAAACCGTCATTACAAACATACAGTTCATTATGGAGCTAGCATGTGGATTAGAGCGACTCTCAACTAGAAAAGACCGCAATATATGCAAGCTGAACGGTTATAGATTTTCAATACTTTCTGAAAGTAAGATTCAGGCGGCCAGGCTGGAGCTTTGTTTCTTCCAGTAGGGTCTTAGGAGCAGTATTTGGCTGTATAGAAGCTACACCGTGAAAGATATGTCTTGATTCTCCACCAAATATGAGAACATCTCCAGATTCCAGTGTAATCTTCTTTGCTAGTTCAACATCCCTTTGATCACCATACAAGAATTCTGCAGCATCTCCAATGGAAAAAGAGACAACAGGCAACTGCTTACGGAGACTTTGTTCGCTTTCATCACGATCCTGTAGGAAGCAAGGCCATAAGATGTTATGAAGAAGCTAAAGCACTCGTGAAGTTACAAAACAATAGTTTTTGTAAGGTTAAAAAACAATGGGTGAGGAATTTGGTTATGTGGTAGTCTTCTAGAGCCTGTTTAGCATACAACTATGGCAACATGGACAAGATTACTTAGGTGCCGACCTGATGGAGACCTAGTCGCCCAGTTGATGAGTAGAAGTTCACAAGGCAAATGTCTGGGGTCATCCGAGGAAGTATGTATTCAGAATTGCTAGCTTTAGAATCCTTTCTGATAAGGGAATGGCTGTCTTTTATTGCATTTTCAACCAACCGAAAGAAATCAACAGGAATAAATGGAGGTTTAGCACCATCATGAGGGCGGTGATCTCCATATTTGCTAGTCTCAGGATCCCAATTCTTACCAAGGCACATCATCATCAAATTCAGTTTTGCTCCATCACGGTAACCAGGTTTGTAGAAACCTCCAGGACCCAAACCCAGGTCTCGGCATAGCTTCACTATCTTGATCTAAAAGAAGCCAGAAACAGAAAATATCACAATCAATAAAGTACCAAGGGATTTTCATATATCATTCACAAAGATCCAGATTGGTAAAAGAATCACGTTGGAAGTAATAGTTTTATGGTACTGATAAATCCCTAGAGAGAAATCTCCAAATCTTCATTACTTTCACACCAATGAGAGGTTCTTGTCAATATAACATCAGGGGAGAAAGATTAAAAGGCAAAAGTATCATAGGAAAAAAGAGAAATAAAAGAAGCAAAAAGCAGCACCTGGTCACTGGTAGAAATGTAACTTTTAAGAAGAACCATTCCAGACTGTAAAACAATTTCAATTGGTTGTTCCATGGAGCGCTTGATTTCATTCTTCCTTTCTCTATTCTGTACAAGAAGAGAAGTCTTTAGAGTAACAGCACCGCTGGCTTTGGTTGGGCACAAATCAAAAGAAGAGTCTACTGCTTTGTGTTCAGAAAGCTCTGGTTTTTGATGGCCAAATGAACTTATAGGACTCTTGATAGGGAACGGCTTGTCTTTGGCTTCTGATTTAGATTGCATATGATTGTCACTACCCCTTGTCATCTTCCTAAAGTTTTCTCCAATCTGCATTCTCTCTACTCCCTTATGCAAATTGTGGGAAAGATTAAGACTAGACAATGAAGAAATGTCCCCTATATGGCCCGAATCTGAGGCAACTGAGCGCTTTACTTCTTTTGAATTAACTTCCACAAACTCAGTTGAGTTGTGTCCTTCCTTCAGTTTCACAGCATGAGAAAGTGCATCTTTTCTTTCAGATGGATGCCATTCCTTCCGATTTTCTTGACTCCAGACAGGTTTATGCTCAGGATGCTTTGAAGAGCTACACGGAAACATGTCCTGGGGACTTCCCATTTCACCTGTTGACGAACCCTCCTTGTTACCAGAAAAGTCATTAGCAGAAGGTCCATGAATTCCAGCTCCAGGCTGCTGTTTGATCGCCATTCCTTCCAATTTTCTTTCAGATGGAGGCCATTCCTTCTGTTTCTCAGCTTCAGAAAGTGCATCTTTTCTTTCAGATGGATGCCGTTCCTTCTGATTTTCTTGACTCCAGACAGGTTTATGCTCAGGATGCTTTGAAGAGCTACACGGAAACATGTCCTGGGGACTTCCCATTTCATCTGTTGACGAACCCTCCTTATTACCAGAAAAGTCATTAGCAGAAGGTCCATGAATTCCAGCTCCAGGCTGCTGTTTGATCACCATTCCTTCCAATTTTCTTTCAGATGGAGGCCATTCATTCCGATTTTCTTGACTCCAGACAGGTTTTTGCTCAGGATGCTTTGAAGAGCTACACGGAAACATGTCCTGGGGACTTCCCATTTCACCTGTTGACGAACCCTCCTTATTACCAGCAAAGTCATTAGGTGAAGGTCCATGAATTCCAGCTCCAGGCTGCTGTTTGATCGCCATTCCTTCCAATTTTCTTTCAGATGGAAGACATTCCTTCTGTTTCTCAGCTTGAGAAAGTGCATCTTTTCTTTGAGATGGACGCCATTCCTTCCGATTTTGACCGATCCACGTGAACAAAAACCAGTTGGTCAGCTCAACTCCAAAACCATGTATAAGACAAAATAAGATACACAATGTAAACTTTAAATGGATCTTTCTTCAGATGACTTTGCAATCCAAGTTTCGTTGAGCCACTTAAAAATACAGAAAAGTGAAATGGAACTACTCTTTCAAGTGAAGGAACTGAAGTTAACAAATCCCAACCAAGTACTGCGCTTCATCATAACTCATTCAAGTAGCAACCCTCAATACAGAGACTGTGGAACTTAAAGTACAGAATCAATTCAAACCAAAACCAGTCAAAACACCAATACCAAAGTAACCAATTTTAAACTATACAAGACCACATGCTTAAATACTCTTCTGATCAAGCCCAATTTTTATAGCTCATTCTAAGCAAAACCCAAAATTCCCAAATATGCGAAAAGCTCCAAACTTTTCAACCATCATACACAGTTATTTCCAATATATCATCAAAAACCTACAGAATTGGCCACTTCCATTGTGACATATTGCATGCAGGTAAGAAGTAACATCACCTATAAGCATTCAAACAGTACCCAAAAAAAGAAGGAGTGTTTTACTTGAATTTATCAAAGAAAGTAAGAGAAGCAAGCACAAAAGTAACAAAAAAGTTGGAAATTGAAAAGCCCAAAATATGTTAGGGTTTGTAAATTACATATGTGGAGCGCTGTGGCTGAGAATGTCGACCGCCTCGGGGGTTTCCTCGGCCTTGGCCGCGATTCCCAGACCCTCGTCCGCCTCGTGGGCTTCTTCCTCGAGCTTGATCGCGATTCATGGAGGTCGCTCGATCGCTCTGAGCTGATCAACTTGGCGGGAAAATGCTGCGGTTGCTTCTGCCTGAAAAGTGAGGAAAGAGGAAAGGACGTTTATATAGAAGGAATTTGTGAATTTTTTTTTAAAAAGAAAAAAAAAAGTTTTTGGGCAAATGAGACTTTTCAGTTACCAAGTAAAAGAAAAAGTAACATCCATGACGTTCACCATGTCCTACACCTTCTCCATTCATTTTGATTTGGACTTTCAATGTCGAGGACTTGGGGATCAAGACTATGCTATCACTCCTAGTCCAAATTGCATTCTTGTTTATTAAGGAAAGCTTGATTGATTAGGAAACTAATTGGGCAAGGAACAAGAATAACTTTGGCCTGAAGTCACATATGAAATTGCATTGATCATGAAAATAAGTCAAGTCCTAAAGCAAGATAAAGTATTACAATATATAGTTTTAGATTACCATGTGTTCATAGTTCAATTTAATCTGACCGGTTCACATGATAATTTTTTTTTTTTTTTTTTGGGTATTAGGACTAATTTCTTCTCTAAATTTGCATTGTTCGGCAACATCAGAGTTGTTGTACACAAAGAGGAACTGAGAGAAATTTTGATCATGCGAACTAGCCCCACAACTCATGTAATGGATGAATGGATAAATCAAGACTCGCATAGCTAGCAGAGGTTCAGCCGACTAATGTTTAAGTTTACAACTCATTTAATATCTTTCACCAACCAAAACTCCACCAATTTCAATGAGAATTGAACTTGAGTGACCATATTAACACCAAAATAAGTTACAAACCCACCAAACATTTCAGTTCACATAACAAGAACTTATTGTGGATTTGTTTGCCAACATATTTCTTTTTCTTTTTATTAACTGTATTAACTTCTATCTAAATGTCACAATTTTATTGAATTGAGATACTACTTGCCAGTACCATAAAGCACATTATCCATATCCTTCTATGTAACGTTATTTGAAGACATTGCTATTAGATCAGTACATACCATCATTCAAATTTGTACCAAAAAGTGCAGTACTATTTGATCTAGTGGTATATGTTTTTCTTTTGTAAGTCAAATGTTGTATGTTCGGCTCACAAAAAGCTAGTTGTTGATATAATTAAAAAAAAATTGTACAAAAAAAAACTTTATTTAAAATTTTCGTACTAAGTCTTCTAAATTTCAGAATTGATGGTAGTACTACAGATTAAAAAAGTTATTATTTGTGTTGGGTGGGATCTCATAATTAAGTAAATGTAAATCATGTCTTTAACTAATTGTTGTGCACTGGGAGTCAGGTTGAGTTGACTCTAATAGGTATCTCAAAAAAAAAAAAAAAAAAAAATTACGAATGGTAGAAGTAAAAAATGACCTCAAGAAACTGAGTAAAAAAAAAACAAGGTAATTCGCCTCTTACGTTGAAAAAATGGTAAGACTTGTTGTTGACCATGTCTTGATGGGTTCGACCCGACCCGACCCGACCTATCATGCTGTCCCTTTGAAATTTCACCTTTGGCTTCCTAAATGTACAACCTGTAACACTTGAGAGATCGTAGATTGATACAACAAACCAACCCCTCATTTATAAAACCCTAATCTCACCTTCTCTCTCTTCTCGCTCCGATTGCCCCATCGTCCCCCGATCAGTCCCATAAACCAGGTATTATTTGCTACGAATTTATGTTCAAATTGCACTCTCCGGGGTCAAATTTCTCAGATTTATCATAAAGGTTTTGGCTTTTTTTCAGTGTTGATCATGATTTAAGAGAAATCTGTGTGAAATTGGTGTCTTGGGTACTTTTGGGGACAATGGTCTTGGATGGTTTAAGGGTTGGGGTTAGATCTTTGATGCCAGCTGGGTTTTTGGTAATGGCTGTTCTATCAATGTTTTAGGGCTAATCCAAGTTATGACCATAAGCAGAATTGGGTCTTTCTTGGAGTTTGTTATGTTAGATTGGGAATTGGGTTTTTGTGACCATAGATTGTTCTTGCATGTGTCTCTTTGATTGTTGCAACTCAAGCTAGAACTGTTATTGGCATAGAAAAGACTGCATGTTAAGCTTAATATAGGGAATTGACTGGATATGATTCAGATTAAGCAACTTGCATGTGTTAGAGATTTAGAGGCTGTGCTGTATAGAAGCAGGAGTTAGACTGAATTAAACATAAGAAAAAATAGAGGATTTGCTTGACCCTTTTCTTGTCATCTGCATCTAGCGGTTTCTCACGTGAAACCTCTCTTGGCAGGGGACATATAACAGTTACTTTTGCATTGCTGGGAAGTGGGGAAGTGAAGATGGTGAAGCTGACGATGATTGCTCGTGTTACTGATGGTCTTCCACTAGCAGAGGGACTGGATGATGGCCGTGATATTAAGGATTCGGAATTCTACAAACAACAAGTCAAGGCTCTATTCAAGAACTTGTCAAGAGGCCAAAATGAGCCTTCAAGGATGTCAGTCGAAAGTGGACCTTATATATTCCAGTATCCTTGTGTCTTTTTGGCTTTTCTTCTGAAATGCATTTAACCTGTATTCATTACATTTCTGGAATGGATACAAGTACAATATACTATAGATTCATGCAGTCTCTTTATAGTTCCTGTACAGTAGTCTGGAGATATCAGCACAAAATGATAAATCTTTCTTTATAGTTATAGCTACAACTTATGGAATCTCTTTACCTTGCTGATGACTTTCTTTTCTGCTGCTTTGGTGAATGTCATTTAACTTAACTCTAGTAGTAGCAGATACTACTTTTGCGTCATGTAGCTGTAGTGGTCGCAGAAATAATCTGCTTATCTTTGGTGGTCTGAGATATAAGAGGCATTGTGGTTACTGGTTCTCTGAACTTAGATTTGTGTGCCTCAACGAAGCATCATTCCTGTTGCAAAATCAGTTTGTAGTTTCTGGTCATTTAGTATAACAGACCTAAATGGTCAGACCTATGTTGCCTAAATATGTTATATAGTTAATTAGCTTAAGGCCACTAGATCTATATTTTTCTAAGCTTTTATTTTGTAAATCAGGTCATTGTGAGCTATACATGCAACCTTTATGGTAATACCTTTTGCAGTGTGCTATTGGTGACTTTTTCAATAACATTTTGTTTTTCAGTTCTTGCCTTATCAATGTTGTATTATGATTCTTCTTGTCTGTGGAAGAGCATACATCTATTGGCTTTGCCTTGACCTTTGTTCTTAGTTATATCATTGAAGGACGTGTCTGTTACTTGACAATGTGTGACCGAGCCTATCCAAAGAAACTTGCCTTTCAGTATCTCGAAGATCTCAGGAATGAATTTGAGCGTGTTAATGGAGCCCAGATTGAAACTGCTGCAAGACCATATGCTTTCATTAAATTCGGTAGGTTTACTGCCATAACTTAAAGTCTTTCATATGTTATGTGGAATTCTGTCCTTTTGCCTTATGTTTTGGTGCTTCTTTTTCTGAGTTTGATTTCCTTTTACTTTTTATGTTTAAAAGATACATTCATACAGAAAACCAAGAAATTGTACCAGGACACTCGTACTCAGCGGAATATTTCAAAGTTGAATGATGAACTCTATGAAGTCCACCAAATAATGACTCGCAATGTTCAGGAAGTTCTTGGCGTCGGTGAAAAGTTGGACCGTAAGTTATTTCTGTTTGCTTCTAAATGGAAGGTTTTGGCTTGTGTATGAGTGATAAAATAGCTCCCAAATTTCAATTTTGCAGAGGTCAGTCAAATGTCCAGTCGTTTAACGTCAGAGACTCGTGCCTATGCTGATAAGGCGAGAGACTTGAATCGACAGGTTAGTGTTACGGATTACGGATTATCTTATTTGATTTGTCTATGATAGCAAGTGGTTTATACCAATCAAAATTATAGATTGCAGTCTTCTGAATCGTTATGTTTAATATGATTATGATTTCCATGGTACTTGTATAAACAATGTTGCATGCAAGTTCTCAGTACTATACTCTTTGTTTCAAGTTCAAATCACGTTTGTATGGTTTTTGTGTTTTATGGTGGCATACCGGTGCCTCTGGGTTTAAAATCACTTGTGCCTGATGGAGGTGATGTATGCTTTTGCTATTGCTAAGCTTATTTGGGTCATATGTAAAGTTCAAAAGGAGTAGTATGTGTAGTTGATATTTAATTCATCATCTTCACTTAATTGCAGGCTCTGATCGTAAGTGGGCTCCTGTTGCCATTGTTCTTGGAGTTGTTTTCCTTGTTTTCTGGGTCAAAACGAAGCTGTGGTGATCAGATTCAACTTTTCTGAAACTTGTGACAATTTCATGGGGATCCTGTTTGTTGTTGTGACTGCTTCCATCTGGTACAGTCATGCAGACTTTTAGGGCTTCAGATTGGCCCTTATCCTCAAGTGAGAGATTTAAATGACGTTTCGGGGTTATTTTTGTTGGTCACGGAGTTCGATGAAGAAAATTAGTTCTGTAAGAACCTCTGCTATTGGGGACATACCCACTATATGGAAGAGACTCAGGAACAGATCTAGGAGTCAAATCTTATCATACAACTCGTAAAAGAGGATAGTTTCTCATTTATATATACATTGTCAATTTTATTCTCGCTTATTCTGTCTACTATTATTTGTGATGATTAGTTGATTACCATGAGAGGACTTATCAGGCTTTGTTCAATCTGGTTTACACTCGTTCATGCTGTCCGTAATCTTGTGTGATATGTACTTGAATGCTTTGCACGGATCTGCATCAGCCTATTTGCCCATTTAAAATAAAATGAAGAAAGCTTTCTCAAGGAGATCAAGCTTGTGGGATCATTCAAATGCTTAGCCATGTGACACGAGCTTGCACTTAAGAGTTCTAAGTGCCTGGAACTTTCTGCTTGTAAATGTTTAACATGATCCAGTCCTCCAGGTCAATGCATCATCGTTAAAGCAAATCACAGTGAACCTATTACACACGACGCAGCCTAAATGACATTTCTGACAAGTTGCATGATCCTCAAACACGATTCCCATTGACCACCGTATGCAATCAATTGCTTTCGAAAATCTGAGATGAACGGGCGATTTTATAATTTACTATTGTGAATGAGGAAGATCATCCAAAACAAAAATGTTATTGATAAAAATCAAGGAAAATTACAAGAATCCCAAAGAAATCAAGGAAAAACTAACCAAGAAAAATCACCAAGCTAACGAGGGTAAACATTATAGGAAGACTAATTATTTCTCTAGGAGCCAGAGGATTCGAGGACATGAGAACATTGTTATCTCCTAGTTCCATTTGAGTAAATGAACACTTCGTAGGACTGAAAGTTGTTTGATTAGAACTCAAAGGAAGCTTCAGCTTGCATGTCCGTTGACAGTTATAGTACCTTTAAAAACATCTTTTTATGCGCAGGGCAGCAACCACATCAATAATGTAAATGCCCTCGGCAGTCTCCGAGTTAAACTGGGAAAGTTCACCGACCGAAAACCTCACCGACTGCTGGCCTTGAAGAACCGGATATTGAGGAATGGTTGTGCAGCAATATATCGTAGATTAAGTGCCTGGAACTTTCTACTTGTGAATGTATATTGTATAATGTGACCTAGGAGAATGTCATGATACCAATTTCTAAGCCTAATCTTGTTATTTGTTAATGAGTACGAGGATGTCATCCACACAAACTTATTTAAACGACGTAAAGAGTAAAAGGATTACAAGCAAAGGAGTAAGAAGAGTACAAAGGATGGCCAAGATGTCCATAAAAATTAAATTAATCCGCCATCATATTATTCTGGTTTGTAGAATCTACCATTCATCAGTATCATGTATTAAAATCCTGACAAAAAAATATGGAGGTTCTAAATTTCCCGAGTTTAACATCTGTACAAATTCATCTGTAATTCACTGCATTCACTTGAAGGGTGCAAATAAGATAGATGAGTTGTGTCCACCGAATCCAAATGAGTTAGACAATGCCACTTTTATGTCCAATTTTTCCTTCTTGGGGCCAACAAGCACATTCATGTCCTGCTATATATATTCAGATGGTATCAGAAAGAAAATAGCAGTTATAGCACGCATGGACTTAAACAAAATGCATGAAATTAAACATTGTGAGAAAGCAATCTCTGCTTATAACATTCAATCATAACCAACTAAAGATGCGTACCACGCCTGCATCAGGATTCTCAAGATTGATGTTTGGATGGACAAATCCAGTCTGTATAGCCTACGTTTGTAAAGGAAAATTCAGTTAGGAATCCAGTGCATTACAGAGACGCATCCATACAAAAATATACTGAGTACTAAAAAGTTTTCAACTAAAAGAAAACAGCTAGGCAAAGTGGTTAAGTTGTCACATATTAATATCTATCAATAGCCAAAGTACGTGGTTTTTCAGATAAGCAGAAAAGGAGAACTTAAGGTTTGGCAAATGTGCAGCCCTTCAACTACCTTGATTGTTGCCACAGCTTCTACAGCACCTGAGGCTCCTAAAAGGTGACCGATCATGGATTTTGTGGAATTCACTCTTAGCTGCAACAATGATCAGAAGTAGAACTAAGCACAACTGTTAATCATGGCAAATTAATGACTCAAAAGACACTTCCAGTTACCTCAGGATTGTTTCTGAAACAGTGGATTAGGGCTCGATATTCTTGCAGATCAGTTGGTGTGGATGTAGCATACGCATTTGCGTAGTTTACATCTTCTCTATTGACCCCAGATTGGGACAGGGCATTCTCAATGCAAAGTGCAATACCTGCCCCTGGTTTCAGTCATGAATACAGTAAGTACAAGTTAAGCAAATTAAGGAAAGAGAAGCTGTGATTAGACTATATACTAATTAACACATACCATCAGGATGAGGCTCAGTCATGTGATATGCATCACAAGTGAAGCTTCCACCTAAAAACTCAGCATAGATGTTTGCACCTCTTCTCTGCAATATTATTGAGTGCTAAAATGTAAATGCATGAGCCTTCAACGACCAATTAATGGAAAAAACATAGAAATCGATTCACTGCAAACCTGAGCATGTTCAAGCTCTTCCAAGAGCAAAACCCCCGCTCCTTCTCCAATAACAAACCCATCACGATTCTTTTCAAATAGAAAATTACATCTCAAGTTAGGACTTAAGAAAAGGATTAAATAGCATTATAGTAAATATAAGGTGACTATGAAAATTCTGATGTTGAGATACAGAAGATGCTATACAATATCCCAAGGGCTTGAAGCTTTGGTTGGTTCGCTATTCCTTTGTGATAGAGCCCCGCATGCTGCAAAACCCCCCAAACCTGCACTTAAATCATCAGGAAACTTCATTAAGTTCCTACTTCCAGAGAATATTAGAATGACATACATCGTGAAAATGACAGGTATCGCACCTATAGGAATAATTGCTGCTTCTGAACCACCACAAAGCATCATATCCTGCAAATTTTAACAGGTTTGTTAAGAGGACTAAATGATACAGATTTGTCAACAAGTATGTAGGAAAATAACAGTCACGCCACATCCTAGAGCACCTATTCAACAGTGAAAGTTTTCTCTGCATGACACGAAGTGAGAACTTACGGTTTCACCTCTGATAATATGATTTGCAGCATTCAGTATGCAAAAGTTACTGGTGGCACATGCTGTAGATATTGAGTAGTTAGGGCCCATCCATCCCTGCAAATTTGGCAACTTAGAATAGCTACAAGTTTGGTTCAGCATATTTCATATTAAACTAACTTATGATCCGAACATTGTCTATAAACTTACCAAATCCATTGCTAGGATGGCAGAGCCCATGCTGGTTGTTGCAAAAGGAACAGAAAAGGGATTCATCTTCTTGTACGAAGTTCTTAATGCTTCTACTCCATCACTAAAAACCTGATAAAAGAATGTTAGAATTTGTGGCATTAACTTTCAACAAATAACTTATGAGGAGTAGAAGAAACTACATAAATGGAGCATGCAATTTGAAGTAAGAGGGTTTCAAAACATTTAGGATCTCAAAACTAAAATCAAGGCATTCTGCATTACTTCTATGAGTCTATCTATATATGAAGATTAACTTACTCTCATGCCTCCCAGTGCAGAGCCAATTACAACCCCACATCTACTTATATCTATTTCTCCCATAACTTCTTTTGTAATCCCACCATCTGCCAATGCCTTCTTTCCAGCAGTGATCAAGTAAACCATAAACTTGTCTGCCCTCTTAGAAAGCTTTGGCGCGACCCATCCTTCTGTTAGCAAAGACTTTATTTCTCCAGCAATTCTCTGTTTGGGAGGGAACTAGAGTCAAATCTAGATGGAGTACATGCAAATGAAACTGAACCGAAGAATTCATATATACCGTGGGAAATTTGGTACAGTCAAAAGCCTCTATCTCACTTATACCACTGACACCTTCAAGAAGATTATTGTAGAAGACATCTGGATCATGTCCAAGAGGGGTCACCACACCCATGCCTGTCACAACAACCCGCCTTTGCTTCATTAAGGGTCTCTTATTTGTTGTGACTTCCTCTGCAACTTGAACAGCCACAGGCCTAGTTTTGCCTAACACACAGGCAAAAGACCTTTAAGCTCAAATTGCCAAATGAAGAGAATTAGATATAAACCCAATATTCTAAAGAGGTATTGGGAAAAACTCATACATATTTTCTTATCGATCTACATCTAATCCATGTAGGCAAACATTCCTTGTAGAGTGTTGATGTATAATTAATATTTTTTCATGTTGTCCTATATGCTTGATTTCCCTTGAGGTTATCCTTAGGCCTCGTTTGTTTCGCGGATTTGAGGACTTGGGAAAGGAAAGTTATTCCTTTCATTTGTTTGGTAACCACAAAGTCCGGAAATGCTTTCTTGACATAGGGGAAAGTTGGGGGTAAACTCATTCCACTCAAACTTCATGGGATTGAGGGCACGTTTACTTACTTGGAATGGAATGGAATGATTACGGAGTAAAAACACCCCTGTGTTTACTAACACATAAAGGAATCGGAATGATTCCGGGTAAAAGAATTCATGTGTTTACTAACACATGAAGGAATCAGAATTGGTGTAGGTCCTACCTATTTATCAGGAATCGATTCCTGAATATTCAGGAATTTGATTACGAAGGGGGGAGATGGGTTTAGGAATCAATCCTCCGGGATCAATACCGATTCTTTTCTTCTCTCATTCCATTTGTCTCATATTCATGATTGCTTTCCATTCCAAGTAAGTAAACGTGTCATGAGTTTCTCATCCCATTTCCCAGCATTGATTGCAATAATTTTGGACAATAATACCCTAGCATTAATTGCTTGAGTATCCTTTGTAGTGTTGAAAATTCATTCAAGGTTGTTTTTATTTTAAAATAGAAGGGTATTATTGAAACATTGATATATTTTTACTTTCATTTCCTGCACCAACCAAACATCGGAAGGAAAATCAAATGATCTTTCCTGGATTCTTTCCCTGCTTTACCAAACACAGGAAAAGAATATGACAGGAACTTTAGTTTTCCTTCCCCACGGGAAAGACAAGGGAATCGATTTCCCTTCCGTGAACCAAAACGAGGCCCTAGGTGTGTTCCATGTAGACAAACCTTTCTCATAGAGTGATGATGTATAATTAATATTTTTCATGTTGACCTGTATGCTTGATTTACCCTTGGGGTAGTGAATAGTAATATGAAATGATAACTGATCATTAATTTTAGCATTTACTCATTGAACATGTAACTAATAAATGACATAGGTATGAGGTATCTAAAATTAAATGCCTTTTGACAAGGTATTAAAAAAAACTCATATAAGAAAACAACTTGCCTCATAGCCATGACATTAGATAACATACCTCTAGAAGAGGTAACCAATAAATTAATGACATAGGTATGAGGTACCTAAAACTATATACCTTTTGACAAGGCATTGAAAAAAAATCATAGCATAAAACAACTTACCTCATAGCTATGACGTTAGATAACATACCTCTAGAACAAATAACCAATAAATGACATAGGTATGAGGTATCTAAAACTTTATACCTTTTGACAAGGTATTGAAAAAAACTCATGGCATAAAACAACTTACCTCATAGCCATGAACATCATTAAATGTCATACCTTTAGAATAGGTAGCCAATGAAACTGATCATAGCATAAAAAAAATATATAAAAAAATTAGTAGGCATTAAGCTTTTAGAATCTGAAAGTCATACCTACTACATTTTTTTTAATCGTCACCTGAAAGTTAGGTGTTTTATCGAACTCCTCAAGTTAACATGGGTATAATAGGTATGGTATAGACTATAGACGTATAGTCGAACAAACCTATATACGAACTAAATTCTTAGTAACATTTGATCGAATACATTTATTGCACCGCAAAAAAAAAAAAAGGTAACCAATGAAACTCATAGCATAAAAAAAATATTTTACAAAATAAAAAATAAAAAAGCATTAAAGTTTTAGAATTTAAAAGTCCACCTACTACTTACTTTTTTTTAAATATCACTTGAAAGTCAGGAGTTTCACCTAACTCCTCGAGTTAGCATAGGTATAATAGGTATGGTGTATGGTATATATGCATAGTCAAACAAACCTCTATGGTAGGTATGAAACTAATAAAAACTAGGGAAAACATCACAAATGGTGTATGAACTCTAGGCATTTCTACACTTTAGTGTACCAACTTTCATAACTATCAGAATGGTGTATCAAGTTTGCTCCAATCTTTCATTTTGGTGTACGCCGTTAAATTTCCGTTATCTTTACCAAAAACAAAAAAAAAAAACTAACAAAGCTAAAGGAAAGATAACGGATTTTTTTTTTTTTTGGTAAAGATAACGGAAAATTTAACGGCGTACACCAAAATGAAAGATTGGAGCAAACTTGATACACCATTCTGATAGTTATGAAAGTTGGTACACCAAAGTGTAGAAATGCCTAAAGTTCATACACCATTTGTGAAGATATCCTTAAAAACTATTATACGAATTGAATTCTTAGTAACATTTTCTTCAAATACATCCAGTACACCACAAAAAAAATCATAAACACTGTTATCCACAATCTCAATCACATCAACAATTACTATAGATAGTAAGAATCAAATAACTTAAGTTATTTGATTCTTAATTTCTTACTATCTATAGTAATTGTTGATGTGTTGTTGACGTGAGAAGGTTTGTGAACCCAAAAAAAAGATATGCAAAAGTCTCTTCATATTTAGTACATTTAAAGCAGTAATCAACCCTTTTGAATTTGAAAAAATAGACCAAATTGCATGATTCTAGCAATCTTGATGACAATATACATTAAAGTTAGAGATTACAAAACTTACAATTAAAATAATGATGCAAAGAGCTTTAATCATGGAATACATAATGTTATTTTTTTTTTGTCAACATGTAGATAAGCGTGGGTTAATAATTTCCTTTAGTGGCAATTTCTGTAATTTTGAAGGAAAAAAGGGTTGTATTATTTATCTTATAGAATAACTTTTGGGTGTAAATTGAAAAGAAATAATGGATGAGTTTTACGGTTTTAATTACCTAACATTTTTTATAAAAATTGGGTCTATAATGAATAAAAACTACCATCAAGAATATGTCAAATCCAGGCTATTGAACCCGTCTTGGTTTAATTCATTTCTGTTGTGAAGCATATGCACGCACTTAAGGCCAATATTTCTTCCTATTACTTCAGTGAATCTAATAATGAATACCTGAAAACACATTAGCACTCACATTTTTACCATTAAGACAACTGAACTTGCATCTGTCTTAGGCATCAAGGCATTTGTTATTTGTTTTAGCTAACCACATATCAAGCCATTTGGGCACTTAGAAAACAATAGAAAGATTAATTCAAACTACACAAAAGCCATCTTGACAAGTATAGCAAAAATAAAACTGAAAGAATGGAACAATTACCAGAGTGAGCAGTGGGATCCTTCTGCCTCTGTCTTCTAGTATTTGAGACATACTTATATCCAAAGAATGAGAAGTCTTTCTCACCAAAGAAGGCCAAAGATTCAGACAGCAAGTTGGAGTTGTAATACCCCTCACAGGGCTCAAAAGCCAGCTTAGAACTGTTGAGATTACGAGTGGCAGATACAGATAGGGAGTAGCTTAAAATACCAGAAAAATCAGCGCCGTCACCATAGCTGCATTTTGACATGAGCTCCTTTCTTCTTGTCCCCTCACTCGGTCTTTTCGGAGAGTGGAACATAGAGGACATAATGGAAGTTGAGGTCACAGAAGAGGAAGCCATGCATTAAAGACACTGAGAATCCACACAAAAAAAAAAAACCAAGCCCAAGAATTATGATCTGAGAAGCAAAAGAGAGCTAGCATTCAAGAAATGAAAACTGAACCAACATAAGATAAGTATAAGACTCAGATGAAGAATTAGCAAGAACTGGATTGCAAGCACAGTAAAAAGGTCATTCACATTGACTAGATGAGGTTAGATTTGTTGGTTCTTGGAGAAAAATCGAAGAATGTGGCTTTGACTTGGAGAGAGCCAAGAAAAAGGTACAGAAGCTAGCTTTAGATAAGGTGAAGCAGAGAGCTTGAAACATAAATTTTCGAGATTCTCAGGGTCGTCCAGACTAAAACCCTGAACTCTTAACTGTTGCAGTCTGAGATAGTGAAAATCAGCATATTTAGTGTGAGTTTGAGATAGTGAAAATCAGCATATTTAGTGTGAGTTTGAGAATTTCAAAAGCGCTGTTAAGGACAAAATGTACTTCTAGCTTCTTAACACTACAAGTCTACAACCTGGGTTTACGAGCTACCAGTAAACCAGTCACTATTGCACTATGATCTATTACACCAAGTAATTGCCTCTACTAGTGAAAAGATTACAGAGACTACAAGAATACTAAAAGCTCCCATGGGAATAACAAAACCATTAAATTGTGGCATATGAGGTTTTTGATGTTTGAACGGTCTGGCTAAGTCCCATACTTCCCTCTTCACACAAATTCTGTCTTCATAAAATCAGCATATTTAGTGTTCTCATGAAGAAAGACACGCATGCAGTGCCCAAATGAAATTGGTTTCACGAAAAACACTTACAAAGTTGGCTTCACTTTCTGCTAGCTTTACAAGGGGGTCGGTATCAGGCGCTGTAAATTGGTTTATACAGAAACGGCAAGCGGCTAGCTGCTGGCGGTTAGTTTACTGCAATGGAATTAAGGAATATATTGGCCTGAAACTGAAGGGTACGTTGTTGTTTCTTATGTCCTGTATTCTTGACGAATGTTAAAGGTTGCTCTCATTGTTTGATACGGTTTTCTCAGGCGGCCTGGATTTGTTTATTGGTTCGAAAAGGACCGTCTGAGTAATATGCGAAAGCATCTGAATATATTCTCATGTGGGGATTTAGACAGCTACTTCCAAATTGACCCGCGCGATGCTGCGGGTTGTTTTTTTTTTCCCTAAGTTTCATATGTAATAAATGAATATTCACAATCTAAGAAACATAGACGCTACTTAAAATATAATTTGTTTTGTTGTTAATAATAAATTAGCAACAAATGAGATACAACAAATAAATTTTTTCTATGATTTGTAGGAATTTACAAACACAAAGCAGAATTGTTCTCCCTTAAAATATATACATATATATATATATATATTATTTCAGAAAAAAAAAAGGCAGAATTGAAAAAAAAAAAAAAAAAAAAAAAAAAAAATCTGGTTATGGCAGAATTGTAATTTGAGTGAAAATTCGGGGGTAAAACCGTCACTTCATTTTGTGAACAGTGATAAACAGTGTTAGTAGGCTAGGAGCTTTAGTATATTTAGAATTTCTGTCATTGATTCATAATCCAAACTGAACAATTCTTAGGTTCACCCCTAGGGTAGGGGTAAACAAACATATTTACCCCTATTATCGATTAACTTAATTTTACTTAATAAATTTATAATCCAACGGTCTATATCTTAAATTAGCCTTTAAAGATCATATCTGTAAAAAATCAATTGAATCAGAAATCATTTAATTATCTAATTGAATCAAACAAATGGACGGTTCTAACAATACTTACTGTTATTATGATGAACTGTCCATGTATTTCATAGAAATGAATAACTAAAAAGTCTTCAATTTGATTGATTTTTTACAGAACTAATCTTTGTATTACATTATACAACATGAATGGTTAGATTAGAAAATTATAATGTTATTATGCGTTAACCACAAAAGAGGATGAATCACCCAAGGAGTGAACCTGAGAATTGTTCATCCAAACCTTATAGCATAGGAATTGAATTTGTTCATCATAAGCGGTGGTGATACCACCACTCTATAGAGTGTTGCCACATGTAATACACCATAACCATGGTTAATCATGGTGAATTTAATAATCAAGAAAGAGAAAAGTAATTTAATAAATATTAAAACTCTTATATTTTAATATTTTGAATTAAACCTTTATGTTTTTTGTTGGGTTTTATCTTAGGTGGGGTCTAAACTTTCTTGAACCGGACATAATGGTACCTGAACTTTCAAAGTGATCAAATAGGTACCTGGACTTCCAAAACCACATTATTAAAGTGCTTCCATCTATATTCCGTTATTCCTCAGTTAATTGCATGGGTAAATAAGATATTTCACTCAAATTATCCACTAAAATGATTGTCATAACCTCATCTGACATGGACAAACACATTTCTTCCTTTCTATCTTACTTTCCCTCCAAACTCTTTTCCCCAATTCACATATTTTGCATCAAATTTTACCTCCAATTATTGTCTCCTGATAAATAATAACAATATCCAACACTCCATCATCATTTGTTCTTGAATAATTTTTAATGTTCTTCAAAATTAGCTCAGAATTGCAATTAATTTTTACAAAGTAAAATTAAGAAACCAAAAAAAAATGTGATTAATTATATAACAAAGTATTCTGGAAAAACGAAGCATAACAATAAAAATTAATTGCAATTCTGATTTTAGTGGTCAATTTGAGTGAAATGTCTGATTTTCCCAGGCATTTAATGGAGGAGTAAAGGAATATAGACGGAAGTACCTTAGTAATGTGGTTTTGGAAGTTCAGGTACCTATTTGATTACTTTCAAAGTCTAAGTACCATTCTGTCCGGTCCGAGAAAACTCAGACCCCACCTATGATAAAAACCCTTTTTTATTTTACCTTCTCCACATCCCAATATTCTACTTTTCCTCAAGCTTTCCCCTAAAAAATACTGCTAAGGTTTTATTGTTGCAGCTGATCGAACACGTTGAGAGTGAAACCCAAAAAGCAAGGTCTCAAGGTCTCAACTTTCTGCAATCATGTTTTGAGTGTGAAAACTCCCCAGTCCTTAGAACTACTGTGCCAGACTTTTTAGTTGCAGTGCACACTATGTAAAGGATGATTTTGTCTGCAGATATAGCTGTACATAGATATGATCTAACTCAGCAAGATTAAGTTTCTCTACAACCTGTCATCTCAACAGATCAAGCAAAAACTCCTTCAAATGTTTCAGCTCTTCTACTTTCTCAAATCCTTCTCCAATAAAACAAAGAAAGGCTTCGACCCCACATGTGGAGACAGTTTCTTACTAAGAAGCACCGATACGGGTACGAGTATCCCTATACGGTACTGTCGGATCGGTGGATACGGCAAATCTTAAATATAATTGGATCCAGGTACGCGAAGGATAAGTCAATTAAATATATATATATATATATATATAATTAGAAAACAAATTATGGAACATAAACAAAGTACTAGTTTATTACAATCAAACATTATCAATGTAAAGGTTCAAACAAAAGGTTAACACAACTTAATTCAATTATCAACTTCATTCAACTTGGACAACATCCTCAAGGTCTTCATCTTCATCATCAACATTAAACAAAACCCCCTCTAATTGTGGTTCATCAAGTGAAAGGTTAGCGATCTCAAGCCTTCCAACATTAGACTCTTCCAAAGAATCAAACTCATCACCTCCAACATCCCACATTTGAGTTGCACTTTCATTGTAACTTGGGCTTCTCCTAGCTAAAAGGCGAAGATTGGTATGCACAAACACCAAATCTTCCGCTCTTTGTGGTGTTATCTTGTTCCTCCTCACAGAGTGAATGAAATTATAAGTACTCCAATTTCTTTCACAACATGAAGAAGAACAAGGTTAACCTAGAACCTTGAAGGCTATGGCTTGGAGAGATGGAGCCTGTAGATACCTCTACTAGCAAGGCTAGTTTGCTACCTCACCAAGCATAAACAACACCCTCATGGGATCCAACCGCTACTTGCATCTTGTAGCCCTATGTTCAAGCTACGCTACGGTATCCGGAAGTCACAAATCCTTCGCCGGGAAGCCACCTTTCCGGCCTTGCCAAGTTGCCTCCACAATATGCTTCTCTAGACTAGAATAGTAACTTTGAGTCCCACATCTAAGAAAATGTAAAGGAGATGGCTTCCTTCACCTATAAAAGGAATGCCTCCTCCCACAATTCAATAAAATCCCATTACATCTCTTGTAATCTTGTTAGGACGCAAGGCTCGACACACTAGTTAAACATTCAAGTGGACGTAGTTTCCCGCTAAGGCGGGAAGCGAAGCACTATACATCTCGTGTCACTCTCTCTCTCTCTCTCTCTCTCTCTCTTTACTTATCGGTAATTAGATCCCCACGGATCCAAGCATTAACATTGGCGCCGTCTGTGGGAAGCCGACACACAAAGGCTTCGTCACCTACCACGAATTTTGACCCATCTGGGCCGATCAACATTCGGTCAACGCCCAACTCAAAAAAGTCAACGCTGACTGCAAAAAAAAAAAAATTAGGCCAAGTCTTCTCTAGACACCCAGGGATTTACTTTGGACACTTTGGCATCCTCAGCGTCACTCACCGCTAGGTGCCATGACTTCCGCCGCTAAGAACCATCAGTGGCACTCCGCCCATGTTTTTTTATCAAACCTCCGCCGGCAGGGCTCCACCAGCCAACAATCAAACGCCGCTTGATGCAGCACCAACGTCAACAAGCAGCTCCAGCGGCATCGCTCACCTGCTTCAGCGACAGAGGTCAGCGAACAACTCCTCCGCCACGCTTCCGTTAACTGCACCACGGAGCAAAACCCCTCCGCCGTCCAAGACCTCGACTAGCCATTATAAGTCTCCGCCGAACTTCCGATCTCCGCTGAGCTCCAAGTGTCGAGCCTCCGCTGGACTACACCACAGGGCAGCCTCCGCTGAACTGTACTATCGGCCAAACTTCGCTGACCTCAAACCAGCTGAACCGGTCTCCGCCAGCTGCCAGGCTATCTTCCTTCGCTGGGCATCACCTCCGCTCCGCTGACCCGCTACACTGTACACCGCTGAACTCCTCCGCTAGCTATCGACGTCCCAGAACCTCCCAACCTCTGGCCACGACTCCGCTGAGTGTCACCGCTGAACTTCACCGCCAGATCACACCATCGGTAAAACCCCCGCCGAGATCGTTCGCTAGTCATCACCACTGCTCCCCTGATCATGGTCCGCCGGATGCAAAACCAGTCACAGCTGGCCGCCCTCTGCTGGTCGAAACTCCGATGGCCAACGTTCCGCTCCGCCGATTAGAACCTACAGCTCCATCGCCGCCAGTCAACACTCAGCGGAGCACTTCTGCTGTACAACTCCGTAGCTGCTTCGTGCCACCTAGAAGGTTCCATCCTCCGCTCCACCGGACTGCGTCTCCACTCCGCCGAGCTCCAGGTCCGCTGCACCCCAGCTCCGCCGAACTCAAAACCTCCGCTGAGCTCCGAGTTCCGCCGGACTTCTTCCTCCGCTGACGAGTTTTCTCCACCGGACTTCTCAGCTGGGCGAGCTTATTTCTGAGCTGGACGAGCTTTCTCCGCCTGCCTTCCACCTCCGCTGGACTGTTCACCGCTGAGCAGCACCTCCCTGAGCATCAGGCCTCCGCTGAGCTCCGAGCTCCGAGCTCCGCCGAACTCAAAACCTCCGCTGAGCTCAAGCTTCCGCCAGCCAGTCCTTCCGCCGGTGAGTCTTCCGCCAGCGAGATCACATAACCGCCACCAGCCTCTCCTGAAACGATACCGCTAAACATACACCGCAAGGCAACCACAGTTGGCCATGGTACGCTGGTCTCCGCCGCTGATCACCCTTGACGCACATCCCCTTGTTCAACTTTGAGCATCTAATTTGAATGTCTCTTATATGAATGCCTGGTTTCTTCCCGAAGCTTGCAGCAACGCCAGTAATCGAGATAAGTCTCTCTCTTTACTTGGTACACACGTGCCTAGCTTTCACAGGTGAACTAATTTACAGTAGTTGGTCAATAGTTGCATACTTAAATAATTCAATGCCACGTCTAAAGTTGTGCTAGTCTCCTGCACACACCTTTATACATTGATGCAATTACACTCACGTGCCGCTGTCAGAGACATAATTGGAGTGGCTTGCTTGTACTCATCCATATATCATTTATATATGCCTTGATTTCACTTAGCTCATAAACATGCATAAGAGTGATGTACTGAGCCCCTGTGCTTGTCCCTATCACATCACTACTAGCTTCTCACTTGTACACGTATATATTTATATATACACATACAGCTTGCTTCACAATTACACATGAAGCATATGTACTGCTAGTCTCCCATGTGTACTAGCATGTAAACTTTACGTTCACATGTGTTCTTTGCCAAGTTCACATGCTCCTGGTCAAATCATTAGTGGCACCATAATCTATATGCCTTATGCTTATACTTATTGCAAAGCCATACATTATCTCATAATTAATATAATCATCAGCGGGCACAAATGTTGAGCATGACTCACGCATGACATGACATACTTATCTGCTAGGCTTTTCTTGCCTCTCAAATCATATATTTCTTGAGATATATATATATATATATATATATCAACGTAACGTGAAGGTGTGTGTATGCAAGTTAGTGCCATGCATATATGTGAAGCGGTCATATCACTATGATCACCACTATGACATTCTAAAATGTGTACATTAAAATCTTCATTACACATATTTAATCAATTCAATTACAAAAGCGCTAATCATTTACCTTATCTTATGTTGACGAGACACAAGCACCTTTTCGACCAACGAGATCATTAGCCTTCTACTAAAGAACTTCGCCGAAGCAATGGAGCGTCATGCTTGGACAACTCCAACATGATTTGGGCACTTATATTAATTCCAACCCCAACTCGCTCCAAATCGGCACAAGATAAGTCACTATATCTTATCTTTTACGCTCTTGGAATTAGAGTCTTTGCCATGACTATACATGTCTCCATGACCCTTAAGCATGCCTACAAAATGTTATTAGCAACTTTACTACAAGTACATGCTACACATACATGCTTAAATTCAATTACTTGTGACATGCATCTAGAAGCTTGTGACACTTATGACTTAATTAAACATGCTCGGATAAACGACTTGCTCGGGTTACGACTCGCTTGGATATCGAGTATGGCCACGACTTGCGCTTGGGCCACGCCTCGCATGCTCGCACAGGGCCTACACACTCAACTACACCCAACTTGCTCATACAACCCAACTTGCTCGATCATGTCCAACATGTTTTACTTAAGCCCCAAGTTCACAAACGCTTCATTCTATGTCACCGGGACTACTCCGGCAAAATTACTTTAGACACCCATTACACTTGCCACTATCTATTGTGCGTGTTATATGGCCATAAGATCCACATATACAACTACCAATATTTTACATGTTCATACACATTAATAGAATATTGAGTTCTTCTACCATTTGTTGTTCGCAACAAAACGAATTCTTTTCGCATTCCATTAATACGAGCGGTAACCAATACAACAAACATTCTACATATGCGCGCTTTTGTCTCATTGTGTAGGTTAAAGGAGTCCCTTCTTGCTTACGGAGCTCGGGGACTTGTAGGGGCTAGGCGCCTCTCGGACATTGTTTATGCTTGATGACTTCATGATTATAACTCCCCAACCAAGAAGCTCCTCTTACTCGGGGACTTCGGGGACTTGTAGATACCTCTACTAGCAAGGCTAGTTTGCTACCTCACCAAGCATAAACAACACCCTCATGGGATCCAACCGCTACTTGCATCTTGTAGCCCTATGTTCAAGCTACGCTACGGTATCCGGAAGTCACAAATCCGTCGCCGGGAAGCCACCTTTCCGGCCTTGCCAAGTTGCCTCCACAATATGCTTCTCTAGACTAGAATAGTAACTTTGAGTCCCACATCTAAGAAAATGTAAAGGAGATGGCTTCCTTCACCTATAAAAGGAATGCCTCCTCCCACAATTCAATAAAATCCCATTACATTTCTTGTAATCTTGTTAGGCCGCAAGGCTCGACACACTAGTTAAACATTCAAGTGGACGTAGTTTCCCGCTAAGGCGGGAAGCGAACCACTATACATCTCGTGTCACTCTCTCTCTCTCTCTCTTTACTTATCGTTAATTAGATCCCCACGGATCCAAGCATTAACAGAGCCGAAGCTCCATGGACAGCCCACCATGTTATAAGCTGCATAATAAACCTATCCTTCATAGCATCTCCACTTCCAAACTCTTGCATACACATAGAAAAATTAGCAAATTCTATGTTAACTTTCCTTCGATCATCTTCATTGGCAAAGTATCTAAGGATACAATTTTTCCTCTCCCTTGTAATCTCTAAATCTTTGTGGGGAGCAACCCAATTAGTATCTTTACTAATCCATTCCGAACTATAATACCTAGATATAAAATAAGAATAAGTTTAATTCACATTATAATTTATGAAAGATTAAACAAACAAGCAAAAAGAGAAACACATGTTATACTTACTTCGGGTTCAATGAATGTGCCAAGCAATTGAGAGAAGTATTGCTCTTGGACCAACGAGCCATTAGAACCTTATACACCGCATCCCAAAATGGAGACTCTTGATGAGGTTGCTTCCTTTCTTTCTTATAGATAGTCTTCTTCACTTGCTCAGTCATACTATCCCACCATTCATACACTAAATGAAGAGAAGGCCTATCAGTGTCTGCTTTCCTGATCATCTCATAGATAGGCTCAGTAAAAGAAATGATGTAATCAATGTCATTCCATAGCAACTCATCTAATAATTTCTCATTCACAGAAGCTGGCTTCCTAACATCATCTTCTTTGTAATCATCCCACTTTGGACTGATGACCATTTGTTGCAAACCATTTTTAATTTGCCTAAACCTCTTTAGCATGATTAACGTTGATGCAAACCTTGTGGGAGCAACCGAAAGCAACTTCAAATTGCAATGGTCATTAAACATGACTAATCTCATTCCATGATTCATAATGAAGTTCTTGATGAACATAACATCCTCAGAAACTGGCTGTATCCAACAACATGCATCAAACACATCCGCATTGCTTGAAAGTAATGAAGGTGTGGAAATATTCTTAACAACAAGATTCAAAGTATGCACTACACATGGTGTCCAAAAAATAGTAGGATACTTACTTGCTATCAAGGCACTGGCCTTGGAACAAACAGGAGCATTGTCGGTGATCACTTGCACTACATTTTACCAACCCACTTCTTTAATGGAATCTATAATCAAGTCTACAATCATCGCATGATCCTTGAATTCCCCTTGACAGTTTATAGCCTTCAACATCATCGGACCACTCTCACAAGTGGCTGTCACATTAATCAATGGTCTTCTTTGTGCATCAGATCGACCAACCATCACTACAAAGACTCACACCTTTATCTTTCCATGTTTTCTTGATTGGCTCCAAATGATACTCAATATTTTTCCTTTCTTTTGCAAGAAGTGTGGTCATTAGAGCATTGTAGCTTGGTGAAATATAGCCTGGAAGGGTAGAAGCACGAATGTAGGAGTTTCGATAGTGTGGATCTCTAGCTAGGTTGAAAGATAAGCCACCGGTGTAGTACATCCTTGCAACCTCACCATCACATTGCTCCCTACACTACACCAAAAATCTTATCAGACAACGGCAGAAAACCGTTGTGGGATTTGGAGACCCACCGTTGTAGAGTGAGCCGTTGTCTGATGAAAAATCAGACAACGGTGGAACACAGTTGTGTGATAAACACACAGACAACAGGTATGTGTTATAACTGTTATGTGATAGCTCGGCAGATGGCTCAGCAGATGCCAAGCGCAGCTGCGCAGCAGTTGAGGTGCTGTCTTCAGACAACAGTTACAGTTTTAAGCTGTTGTATGTTAAGTGTGTCAGACAACATTTTTTAATTTTGTCTGTTGTCTGATTTAGATTAGGACAACTGAGTTCTTGTCTGGCCTGTTGTTTGATTGCTTGTCAGACAACATGAGTTAGAATTATTCTGTTGTTTCATCACTCCTCACACAACAGCTTATAGAGTACTAGTGTGGTATGATTGTTACCTGATCATTGTGTGATCATAATTGGGCAAAATTAATGCTCCATTATTACCTAAATAATGGTACTGATCAATATTGAAAAGAAATTTGAATCCAATTCATCAATTGAAGTACTCTGATTCATACATTAAACAATCAAATGTACTACAAAGGATGTATTTCCCAATCATCCACACATTAAGACACAAAAAATAATTCTAATATCTCTTGGATATATGTATTGACGACAAACTTAGCCCCCTCATTCCACATATGAAAATGCCAAACCATCTGGTGCTCTTAACTGTTCTTCCGAGCAGAGACTTCATAATCTTTCCAAAGCTCCCAAGCTTCTACCCTTGCTCCTGTTCTCACTTCTACCAGCAATACCATATGAATTAATTCAGACAAAGCAGCACTATTCAGTTATTCAATGAAAATAGAGTTCATGTAACTATCCCAAACTCAATGGAATCTTATATAAAACACTTTCCATTAGTTGAGTGCAGCTGCTGAATGGATTAAACAAAGTGTATTTACCTTGTGATTCCAAAACACATAAAGATTGCAATAAAATCACACATAATAAAGACTTGCCAAATGAATGGTAGTTCAGAGACCCAAATAATTACAACTTGTAACTCATGCTTCAACAGTTATTCCAATAAATAATATTCAAACAAAACAGCCATATTTATTGCAGGGAAAAAGAAGATATATTCATGATGAGCAAATTGAGAAGTTGTGGGACTTCAGATGCCATGGAACTCATCACCAACATTACATGTATTACTAAATGTCTTTTAGTTGCCATAATTAATATGTGTCTTACACGCGCAAACAGTTTGAGTTGTTGGCATTTTGATATTTCTTGTTTACTTCTTTAGTGTATTTCTTTCTGTTGTACCTATTGTCCACCTTAGGTGCTTTTGCTTTTTGTTAGTTTCAAGAAGGTAGTTTCTGGTGTACTTAGAAGACTATTGTGAACTATCTAATTTATAAATGAACAATTAAAATAGCACAAAGACCATGGGGAAGAAAGTTAATGTTTTACCTTGAGTCATGACTCAATTACACATCAATAATATATCATCCAGTATTCCATACAAAAAGATGCAGAAAAAGCCATACTTTTTGAAGAAGAAATGTGTACTAAGGAGTTCATATAGATATAAACTTCCCCATACAAATTAGCAAAGCGAATACCTTCTAGCAAGTAGGCGATTTAACAAAACTTACAAGTGCACCAGAACCATCTTTGAGCTGAAAAGTTGAGTTGAATTCCGCCTGAGAGCCTTGTCTCCTAGATGACTGCATTTAAAGAAACAACTTATCAGATGGGAAAATGTTGACTAACCAACTCTAAACTACTAAGAGTTGACATACAAATGCTTCATACTGGTAACATATCAAGACCCGGTGTAGCCTCACTATAGACTGGGATGTATCCTTGAAGTTTGTTGCCAATTAGGTCCAGATAGAAAAAATTCGAAAGACTACCAATTGAAGGCGGAATTTGCCTACTCAATCTATTGTTATTCAAATCTCTACAGTAGAGTATATATAAATATGAAGAAAATTCCATATTTTAGTGCATATTTTGGCCCAGCGATAACATCATTAAAACCAAAACTAGTTATAATAAAAATAGTTTTAATAAATAAAAAATTGCAGCTTTAGAGATCCTTACAGATATAGATGCTTCAACAAGATCCTATAGTGTGAGGGATAGACTCAGAGAAACTGTGGCCATCGAGGATTCCTGCATGCAAACATGTATTTAGGAGGCTAATGGTCAAGTACTGAATAGTTGGCTATAGAAGATGAGAAAAGTGACAATAGCTGAGAATGATTGTGCATTTTCATAAAACTTTATCATTCACAAAAGTTTCCATGTCATAGGCCTCGACTTCTTTAATTAAGTCCACCTTGTTTGATTAACCCCATTCATTTTCTATTGCACACCAGCTAGTAAACAACTCTATATATATATATATATATATATAATTTTTTTTAGGAGAAAAATGATGAGAATGACATACCTGCTGCCCAAAGCCAATATCTTGAGTGAGTATATTTAGGTGGGACACAAATCTCATTTGTGGAATTGCTATACATGGAATCAATTAGAACCATAACAAATATTGACTAAACTACTAAAATGATGGACATGATTAAATGCATCATGAATATTTACTACACACCAAATCTGTAGATCAGGATATTGCAGTTGATAAAAAAAAAATATCTTTAAAAAAGATGAAAGCAGTTCTCACAAATCTGAAGAATCAAAAGGGATCAATAGGTTTTGCCCAAAAACTTTGCACTTCAGTCAGAAATGCTAGTGCAATCTAGTGATTATTGACTGTTATATCAATGTTTTTTCATGTTCGCAACTGCGGTTAGACTAGCGTATAGATGCAGGACAAAGAAAGTTGAGAAATTAGACAAAAGCGATTAAGAATGGCACTACAATTGATCAAACTTTATACCAGTAATAGATGTCTAGATACCTTTTACCAGTTTCAAATTTCTAGCAAGAGTGCAATCAATGTGTGGCTTTACTATCAAAGAAAATTTGAAAATCCCTCAAAGAGGCAGAAATTATTCTGATGTTTTTAAAAGTCCTTACTCTTTTGCACTCGTACAAGGACCCGAACCCCAATTTCCTTGTCTCCTTTTACCTAATTAATATAGAAAAGTAAACTCAGATAACAAATAGCATAGATCAAAATTGAAAAGAGATCAAAACAGATAAATTCATTGATCTATAAAATAACTAATGCATGAGAAGAAAAAGTGGCTATTGTGCTTAAAGATTTTATTTTCCCTGTAGAACGTATTTCCAGGCGAACTAAGGCAAAGAACTTTAATGCAATTCCTCTAGATGTCACTTCTGGATTCCCATAATACACACCAATCTTGCAAAATGAATGAATGATGGTAATTATTTTGGAAGTGTAGTACTTGTGATTAGGGGGCAAAAATTACCATGGATCCTATCATAACAATTGCCCCCATATATAAATACAGATGTTTCCTACTTGAGTTCAATTGCTTGGATCCAGACACTCAATCTAAAGGATTGCAATGGATCCAAGTATGTATCATGTATATCTGAAATTCAAGGCTCAGATACAAGTGCCTAGACCCAGGCACTCATACTCGACAACAAATCCAAGATGTATGATTGGCAAAAGAAATCATACAAACAATGCTAAGTAAAACTACCTTATATCTTATTTGATTCAAGAATATGAGAGTACATCCAGCTTTAGATGCATTTCTTGCGCAAAGCTTGGCTCATAAAGCGTGCTTGCAAACCCATTTGTTGCATCCCGAACTCACCCTATGTAAAAGACCAGAGAGTCATTTGACTTATATGAGCAATCGCATATCTAACATTCAAAACTACTAGCAGGAAAAAAAAAAAGTTACTTCAATTTCTGCTCGTGGAGTGAGAGCCGAGACAGAATAGACACTGATAAGATCAATGGCACCAGATCTGCACATACGATCTGCAACTGAGGTGATACAAAATCAATTAGTACGTCAAGAATACTTCCAAAATACTTAAATAGTTCCCATTGAATACACACATAGTTAAAGATATCTTACTCTCAAGTGCCATTTCGCCATGATTAGGCTGGCAGACAATCAGATTTTCTACATCTACTCCCAATGCTTTTGAATATGCTGGATCAAAGACATGTTCTGCATCAACAAGCATAGCATTTCCTCCAAGCCTCTGCTTATTATCAGTAAAAGCTAAACTTTGGTTCCAGCACAAACACAACAATTTTGAAGAAGTAATTCTTTAGTTATGGGAAACTAAGTTTCCAAATGAAAGTTCATACAACTACAGTACCTGCACCGGTCAATACAATATGACATTGTCATCAAGAAAAGCAAGTCAACATTCCACTAATATATGAACCCAATTCCTAAAAGAAAGAAACTTTCCATTATAGTAATCACATAGATAATACAATTCTATAATCATTCATTCAATCAAATTCAAGCCTAAAGCAGTTGAAACCAAGAACCCAATCGACTTAATAACACAATTTCACACTAAAAGGAGAAGGAATTTAGCAATTGGAGAGAAGAAGGCTAGGCCAAGAAAACGTAAACAAGTTGAGCACATAATCAAAAACTTTTCAGTCTTATGGGCTCGGAATAAAAACAAGCAATAAAGGGTTCAAGACCCAATTTTCGACCAAATCAAGAAATGTAAACAAGCTTAGCACAGAAGCAAAAGATTTTAACACTAAACCATATAAATCTATCAATCAAACACTAATTAATCGACTCCACTTAAAGCCTTAACACTTACCCAGAAGCCTCAACCCTATAATTGAATCAAAGCAACATAAATCAATTATCCAAAGCTCCCTATTGTAACTGTAACTTCACGACCTTAGTCCTAGAATCACTCGAGTCACATAAATAGAAAGAGAGGAAGATGGAGAGGTGTTTACCGAACAGAAGCGACAACCGTGAGATCTATTAGAGGTTTCGAAAAGCCATCCTTCACATTCCTTGATGAACTTCTTCTTCCCAATACCCAGAACTAGCAGATCGAAGAACCTCTTCTTCTTTTTTTCCAGTATGAAGAACCCTAATCTCAAGTCAAGATAGTGGAGAAAGGAGAATTACACACCTCTTTGAAGTTTGAAAATCGGAAATCGAAGAAAAGAGAGGGTTAGGGGTTGCAACTCAGAGAATCGCAGAGAGGGAAGTGAAATGAGAGAGAGGGGAAGTGTGGAAGTTTTTTAGCTGAAAACTCAAGGCCAAAGTGGGATTGAGAGATGGAAGGCTCGGGATTTTTCTCGAAGTGAAGAAAGGCTCGGGGTTTTGCTCTAAGACTTGAAAAACAGAAGTGTGTGTAATGGTGCCCTCGAGTTGTATAAGGCACCACGCATTAATTTTTTTTTTTAATTACTCAGACAACATATCGAGTTCTATATGTTGTCTGAAGTGTAGCAAAGCCGAGGGAACAAAGATGGAAATTTCCCGCCTGTGCAATCAAAATTTCAATTTTGGCGCTGAGGCTAGGCATTTCTCAATCACACAACAGAAATAGCTTATTACGTTGTAGGAACTCGCAAGCATGATAAACCATTGAAGCCAAATTTGCTCATTTTGGGGGGAGAATGAATGTCATTTTGGAGACTTCTCCAAATTTTGCCACTCACTTGCACAACGGCACATTAAAAACCATTGTATGATGATTTGCAAGTATACTCCTACAACACAAATAACTAAACTGTTGTACAATCTAGTGGCATCTAGGGTACAATTTGGAGCCAAATTTGAGTCCATCTAGGAGGGAAATCTGCCGCAATATTTTTTTTGATTCACACAACAGATTATTCTTGTAACCGTTGTGCAATGACTTTCTAGATAAAAACTTCAGAATTTTAACCACCTTATACAACGTAAGTTTAGTAAACATGTTGTCTGATTCACTTTCCTTCATCACACAACACTTTTTTTTTTTTCGTTGTGCAAAAAGTGTTGTGTGTTAAGGTTTTTGGTGTAGTGCTAGCTGAGTTTTGGAAGGCCTTTTCAACAGAACCAGCAGCTGTTTTCCTCTTCTTTCCACTATCACTTGCTGTTGGTGCTTGTGTATAGGCATGATAACTCATCCCATAGCTACTAGTAAAGGAACTCCCTCCTTGCTGTTGTGATGATGGTAGAGGAACATGTCTAGGAGCTGCATTCATTAATCTCTCCTTGGATTCTCTCGCCAACTTGGTCATTGCAGTAAAGGCATGAGGAGTAACCTTGGTGCAAATTGCCACCCCCGCCGTTCTTTCTTTCAATAAATGACTACAAAATCTAGTATAAGAGTCGCTGTAGTGCAATTTGCAGAAATTGCACTGCCACTTCCAACCTCCTCCACCTTGCCGTTTTTGAATCTTCTTCACAAATTTCCACAACGGTGATAATCTATGATCTCATTTTCAGCATCAGCAGCTCCACTACTAGTACCGGCATTAACAGACCCGGCATTAGAACTAATAGGAGGTGTTCCTCCATCACTCATGGTTCCTGAAAAATACACAATTTATCACAATTCACAAATTAGCATAATCACATAATGCCATAATGCAATGAATCGTAAATGTTGCAATCTTGTTTACTTAAATGTTATGGCATTTAGAGGCAGCAAGTAACATGTTTTTTTGGGTGATGTTTTACTCACCATTGCAACTATCATTTTGTACTTATCCTCTTCCTAACATGTTAGTGATGTTACGGAATGAGTGGCAAGTGGCAACAACTCAACAACTAATGAAGGTTTCTCATACATATTTCACAATCCACAAAACACTTCTTTAAGGCATTAGGCATATCGACAACATTATCTACAATTAAACTGAACAATCAAGCTATAAAATAACCAAACCATAAAAGTATAAAACTCATATCCTTATCCTTTTATCATCAAGCCCATAACACCATCAGACCCTTCTAGTCGAAAAAAAAAAAAACAGAAAGATTAACCCATAACTCCATGAGACCCTTACTGATCTGTACAACAATTGAAAGCATTAGAAACCATCAGACCCTTACTATTAGTACAACGATTGAAAGCATCACATGGGGAAAAAGCAATCAAGTTCATACGGGTAAGAAGCAATCAAGTTCATATGGGTAAGAAGCAACTCAGAACTAAGAAGAAGAGAACAGAGAACGTACCGGAAGCAGTCTAACTGAAGCTCCAAGCGAATCGAAAAAGAGGAGAAAACCTGATTGATCGAAGAAGCGGATCAATGAGAAGCCTGATTGATCTTAGCTGCAACTTGCGAAGAAGAGGAGAAAAGGAGCGAGTGAACGACCAAAGCGCTGCTGAGAGTGAAGGTAGGTCTCGATCGTGATCTGTAGTGTTTTATGTTTTTTGTTTTTATTTTTTTTAACAGTAAAAAGTCAAGATTACCCCCGCGTATCCAGTTGATTTACATATATACGTATCTGATTAGGATACGCACGTATCAGGCCTTACCCAAATCCGGATCAGCGTATCCGCTCGTATCCACGCGTGTCAGCGCATATCGTACCCGTAACCCGGATCGATATGGGATACGAAGCCATTTTGCCGTATCCATGCTTCATAGGTTTCTTATCATATGAAAGTGAGTCCATGCGTTTATAGTTTTCAATCCCAACCTCTATAAGATCATAAATATGATGATCATATGTTCTCCCTAAGATAAGATTGTTGGGCCGCTAGCTTCTTTTTATGAGAACCATAAACAAGTCAAAGCCACATTCTTCATTTTCTCCAAGAATTATGATTGAGCATAAAAATAGGTGAATTTATATCCGACATAAATACATTTTTTTATATTACATAATAACTAATTATTCAGGAGTCAAACTCAACACCTGAAAGATTTATATCACTAAAATCAAATGATCATGAGCCAACATGAAAATACAATTCATTACCTCACCCATGTTTTCTATCATTTCTCAGTAATTCATCCTTATAGGGTTGATGAAAAAGTTGAAAAAAGAATTTATTTTAATAAAAACCTAAATTTGAGGGAAATCAAATGTTACGATTCCCGGGATTGTAACAGGAAAATGACATAGTAAAAGAAGGAAACTAAAGGAAATAAGTAAATGAAAACTTCAATATTCTTCCATGATAGTCTTGTAGTACATCTGACTAGCTATATAAAGATTGTCATAAAGTCTAATAAGCACTACTAGAAATTTCCCCATTAGAGACTAACTTATAGCCACTGCAAATCTTCAGTGTGTATCTGAAACAGTATGACACTGATAATAATCTTCGGTGGGTTATTTTTTGCTGTCACTGTTAACAGTGGGGACTGAATTTTTACCTGAGAAAAGAAAAACAAATTGGGTAAAATAAATAATAAAATATTCATTTTATTGCTCAAGGCTCGGTTTACAATGGAAACTCTATCTCATGTGTTCAAAATTCAAATGTATCCGCACTGTGTATCAATTAAATACATATTTATATATAGGAAAGAGAAACCCTTCTCTCAATCTCTCCCTTGTTTCTCTCTCCTTAGCAGTCGACCCTCTTTTTTGAGTTTTTCTTCTCCATCTCATCTCCATCTGAACCACCAAATTGATGGCCACTGGGATCTGATTCTCAGCGAGTCTTTTTGTTGTCTATTCAATTATTCAATTTTATTTCCTCTGCTTACAAATTTCTTCCTCTGGGTGGAGTTAGGGTTCTTAGCCAATGAAGTTCGGAGGAGAGGAAGAAAGTAAAGAAGAAGCATCCGATCTGAAACCAAAATTTGGATTGCATGGGCTCTTCGTCTTTGACTGGATATGTAAATTAGCTTCTGTTTCCACCAACTTGTTGATCTTCTCTCTATGTTTTTTAAAGCTTCAATCTTTAAGCTTGCAAGTTGCAGATCTTGAATGTTTAAATCTGATGCAATTTTGAGAAATTTGGGTGTTGTTTGATTTAGAATTAGGTATATTGAAGTTTTGATTTGGTTGATTCAGATCTGATCTATTAGTTCTTACAAAAAAAAAATTGTCTCGGAAATGTGGAACTGATTTTGATTTTGGTGTTGTGATTTACAAGCAATTTACGTGTGTTTCTAGCCCTAATTACCTTGAAATTAGGGAATACTCAAGTATTATTTCGTAGTATTACTTTGTTTTCTTCATTTGTAGGAAATTATGGTCAAGAGAGGAAAAAGACGAAAAACACAGCAAATTTAAGCAAAAAGTCAACTCCGACTAAAGGACCAAAAGTCAACTGGTTGACCATCGGGTCAACCAAGTCAACTTGGCCCAATAGTAAGAAATCCAGGCCCAAGACCAATGAAGCACACAAGTGAAGACCCAAACCCATTTGTATTACATCTTTGTATTTAAATTTCAAATTCAAAATTGATGTAATGACAATAATAATTAGTGGATCACACACCTCACACACATCACACATGTGGATAGAGATATTTATTTGTGTTCACACTAGACACACACTCACTTACATTTTTACCCTCCGGTTTTCTTTTTATTTTCCAAAATGTTTTCTAATCTCATAATTCTCTACATTTTTATTAGGTTGTTTTAGTCTTTTCATTTTACCATTTTTCTACTTGTTTTTGAGCCCTTGGATCTAAGGTACAAGTCTAATCTTGACCCTTGAACCCAAGGGGGTATTTAAACACCTTTGCACACACATTGCAAAAGGGGAAGACTCATTTTTCAGCACCCTAGGCCTTTTGGCCGAATTTGGGATTTCTCTCCCTTCTCACCTCTTCTTCTCTTCTTCATCCCCCATTCTTCACATGTAAGCTTGCACAAGGAGGAGGCACACATATTTCCGGTATCTAGGCCACCATCTCTACACCATGGCTTCATAAGGGTAGCAAGAGAAGCCATGAAGTTATGGCAATAGCTAGTGACAAGCTTTGCCTTAAATTTCATGGATTTCTCCTCTCTTTCCCTCTTCTTTCTCTCTCTTATTTCTTGCTTATGGTGTTGTTTGATGTGTATTGATATATACTTGTGTGTGACCTCTCATGGTTTTAGGGTTTTGAAACCCAAGTTTAGTTTTATATGGTTTTGTTGAGGAATTAATAAAATTGATGTTTATTCATATGATTTGTGTACTCTTGCTTTAATTTCTTCACTCTAGATGTATGGTTTAGGTTTTCCCCTCCTTAATCTATGTTTGGTGTGTTGGAATTGGAATATTAAATTGGGGAATTTATATTTCAATTTAAATTTTGGCATGAGTATGGTGGAATTAATTTGCCCATTGCATATCTCTATTTCCATTTGGATTTCTTAGATTGTGGTTCTCAAGTCACCCAATTTTGAGTATTATTACCCTTGATTGTCGGAATGGTATTCGGAATTGTTGGGTAGGGTAATTGTTATCACAAATACTCTTTTCGACCTTATTATTTGTGGTGATGGTTGCTAGAGTGTGTTACAATCGATTGTCGAAACATAAAGCATTTAGTTTTGAGCACTTATGGCCCTAACAAGGCATAAGGTTTGAGACTAGTATAGGGTAGCCAAAAACTAAGTATTCTTTCTTCTTCTTGTTTTTGCTTAGGGTTTGACTACTATTTTATGACAATCAATTTAGCTTTCTTTTCGACCTCTTAATGCTAAATGGAAATCCGACAAAACATTTGAAGCATCATTTGAATTAATCATCATCATTCCATATGATTTTAGATTTGTGTGGTGAACCTTGAATTCCATGGGGACCCTTGGTGCGATGCATCCCATCTTTCTATCTATCTTATTTTTATGTCGTAGTTAGTTAGTTTATTTATCATTTATGAAAATCCAAAAATATTGTGACTTTCCCATTACCATTCATTTGTAAATCCATGTGGGCATGAGCATTACAAGCACTTTTGTGTGTTTCACGGCCCTATCTAGGCCTTGCTTGGTGCAAGGCCGTCTTTGTGACTTTGTGTGATGCAAAGTCATGCTTGAACGAGGCTTGGTGCCTTGTTTAGCATTTTTTTTCTAGTTTTATTTGTTTGTGCAAGTGATTTTCGGTGACCTAGAACCATAGGATTCTTAGCTAGCTCGTAATCCCCGAGGTACGATAAACCGGGACGTAAATACTTCCCATCTTTGATGACCGTGTTGATTGTTACGCGATAGGCGAATGAAAAACTCTCAAATCATGTTGGTGGTATAATAGGTAGAGGGTCTGAAAGAGAACTTCAATACTTCCCATGGCAATCCCAATCCAAAAGTAAGTTAAAGGATTATTCTTTTAATTGTGGAATAAGGGTTCTGGTTCAATTTTGTCTTTTTTTTTTTTATTGATTCTGGTAATCATGATATTGTTGTTACCACTTTTTACAAGTGTAATCATGATTCTGGTTTTGGATACCAGTCAGATCCTAATACAAATTGGTCAATTCATCTGATTGGAGGGACAAGCATAAGACTTGGGGGAATGGCAAAAGGTTCCACCCAAATACGGCTACCATGCTTGGTGTAAGTGTCTTCCGATGCTTCTTTCTTGATGTTGACTAGTAGCTCAAAACTCCAACTAAGTGTATTGATTTTATTACCAGGAACATGTAGTAGTGACAACTGATGGGCAGGTGTAGTATAAGATATACAAGGCTTATATATATGAACGTGAGTGAAGTAAAACCATTACTTAGCTACCTTGGTATGTAGATTACTTGGTTAATTGAAGAGCAATGCTCACTTCAGTATCCTTACAATTTCAAACATTCTTTCTTATGATGAAGCTGCAAGGTTACTACTTGGGGATGCAGCCAATGCATTCGTAATTACTCGCTGTTTTTTATATTTATTTTTTGGAAACTTGGTTTTTGATTCTGGTATTCAAGATATTGCATAAATGAAGTGTCCAAGGTTTCATAAGTTTGATTTACAAGTCTTAATTTACAATTATATTCTTTATTTGTCTGTCGGCTATTTGAAAATGTGGATGTTGCTTCTATTCACTAAATCTGTGTTGTTTCTTCTCATGTATGACAAATGATGCTTAGTTCTTTCCTTAGGTGAATTGGTCCAAGCTACTACCAAGGTAAATACAAAATGGAAAGGACTACTAAAGTATTACCTATTAGACATCGATGAAGAGGTTTGGATTTCAGTCCTTCTAACTAATGCTTGCATGCACTTATTTAACCAATATAATTCTTTTTTGCATCACTGAACTTGGTTAACTGTAAAATATCCCTCCTTTCTCAGCTTTTTTTAGAGGCACAGCTTTGCTTGGACATGCTTCATTTATTTAATTTACTTTACAAACCTTTTAGAGAACTTGTAGTTTAAGAGAAACATCAAGTGACAATTTAACCGAAGTCGATTCATTTTGCAAGCTTTTAGGACAGTCTCTATGTGCAGTTATCTATCAGTGTTTTCATCTAACTTGTACCCGGAGTGTGTCAAATGTTACTTTCCATCTCTAGTCTTTTCAATAAGTATTTATCCACATATGAATTAATGTTATGTTCAATGTTAAGAGTTTTCTTGGTCTAGAGTTAGGATAGTGTTAAAGTTAGTATAATGCTGGAAACCTGGACCCAACTTTTTTCATGGTTGCTAATGTAATGCTTATTGCTGTTAATACTTTGTGATGATTTAATTTTTGTTACTTTATAGTTAGAAGTAATAACGAAATCTGAAGATATGTGTTTAGAGTCTGCTAAGAAGTTCTCCCCTGTGTTTGATAAGGTATGCTTGCCTACATAGTTTTGGATCATCGTAAATTATAATCCACGTTAGTATGAAAAGATCAGAGCGATGCAGTCATTTAAAATTGCATGACTTTTTATCTCCCTGGATGAATGTGGATAAGCTTATGTTTAGTTCTTTGCCAGCCTTTGGTTCTTGAGCAATGAGTTAAAAGAGTTCTGCTTGTAAAATTGCAGGTCAAGAAGCTGCAAAGGGACTGTCTAAGGAACCTTGTGAATCACTGACGAAGCTTACAAGAGTATCACTTCTAGTAGTGTATAGTTTCTTATGGATGTATTTTGAACTTGTAAATTTATTGTATAATACATTTAAAATATAATACAAGATCATATATGCACCAATTATTTGGTGCATTTTTTTTTAATATAGCCTACCAATTTTGCCACTGTTATCAGTGTGATTACAAAGGTGAAAGACCCATCAATTCCATAACAGTGTGAAGAGATGCATTGGTTTCTGTGTTCACACTGTTTTTTTTATGGTGGCCTTTGTACCAATAACACCTGCTATATAGGGGGACTGATCTCCAAATAGTGGTTGTATAGTGACTAATGCCCTTTAGTCACCAAAATCAGTGTGTGTTGGGCCAAAAGCCACTTTTACAAATTGGTTCCCATTGAGGAAAATTCTAGTAGTGAAGCCCACACCATAATAATGACCCATAAATTAAACATGTAAAGAGTCTGGCCCATAAGACAAATGGATCCTAACATCAAACTTAATACTTTACAAGTAACCAATCCATTACAACAAAAGGAAGATCGAGGTCCTATTGGCAACATTAGATCTAGTCTCAAATTTAAATTTTTTCTTGCCAAAAAGAGAAGATTTCAAACTTATTATTCTCTACCGTTTTACAGAATCCCAACGGTCGTATAAATTTCCCTCTTTTAGTCGTGAGTTGTGAGATTTTCCCCCCACATAAATCTTTGCTCCCCTCACAAAGTTTCCACCTTCTCCCCTCCATTACGAATTGACCAAGAAACAAACCGTCAATGGCTTCTGTCACCCAGCAATCCAAACATCATCAATATCTTGAAAAGGGTGAAGATTTCTCAGAAAGCGGAGGATCCGACCCGGGATACGATTCCGATGATTCGGTTGAGGACCTGAGTTACAGCACTCTTGAAGAAACCCATGCCCACTTCTCAAACCTCTCCATCAACAGTAAACCCAAGGCCCGGTGAGTGAAGTTGAACATCTTCTTTTTCTTTTTTTTGTTAATGGGTTCTTTAATTTATGACTCTGAGGATAATAATCTTTGATTTAAGACTTGGAATTGAATTGGGTATTGCTGCATTTGTAGTATGGTGGAGGTTCTTGATCTTGAATCAGACCTTGATGGGGAGGAGGTGGTTGTGCCTGAGCTTAATCAGAACGATGCTAAAAGCTATGAACATGTCCAAAAGATGATTCAAGGTACGTGACCCCAAAAATGTTTACTTTTTAAATCAATGCATGCTAAGTTTTCTAAAGTTTAAATAACCATTTTGAGCAAATTCACTAAGAGCAGACAAGCTGCCATTGTGTATGCATATATATGTGTTTATCCTTTATATCCCATTAATAACAGCAAAATGATGGGAAAAATGGTCATGTTCAGTTTTTATGATGTACTGATGAAATTTCTGTCTGTCATTGTTTGGTGGCAGACGAACAGATTGGTAAACTGAAAGTGGAGCAATGTAAGCTCTACTTGAGGAAAAATGGGTTGAGACTGACTGGCAATAAGGACACGCTCATTCAGCGGATTAAGGAGCATCTAGAGTAACTTCATTCACTTTACTATCCTTTTGGAGATATGATATTGTTCCCCTCAAATTTTTTATCAAGTTTGTTTATGTTGTTCAGGATTTTGAATGGTGGAGGTGAGAAGAAGTACCCTGCATCTAGCTATGTTTTGAATTGCAAAGGTATGCTTGCTAATTGCACATTATCATATTGGCCGAATTGCTAAGTTCCGAAAACAAATGATTGTTTCCCTACCTCATAAACCCCTCTTTATAGAAGCATTTTATGCCGCAAGTTTTCTTCACTAAGATTGTGTTGTTCTTAATTGCTTTTTATTCCTCTTATATGTGGCCTTATGCAGGTGATGCATGCACCGGCGATGTTGTCATGTTTGAACAAAATGTTTATGAAATGTAAGGCCTTATTTTTTGGCGTATTCTTTGTTTCTTTTGTTAGTTGAAGATATGACTAAGTGGAAATTGTTAGGTATATGATTAAGAATAGTCCTTCATCTAAGTTTTATGTACACAACCATGTATTCTGTGCATGATATCTTGTGGCATTCAATGTATTTGCTGAAACGATCCGAAAAATTGTCACTTTGTGATTCTCCTGAGATGAGAAGTTACTATGAATCTGATGATCACCAGCTCTGCACAGGATATTGATATTTCCATTCGTAATGTTTATTGTTGCAGGTTTGACATAGCATCCAGGAGTGGAAGAGGCCCTCCATGTGGCACAAGGATTGTCGCAGGCCGGATTGTGAAAGAAAGCTATGGTGCTGCCAAACAGCAGCACACATTTACAGTAAGTCAAAGAATCTAATGGTTTTATTCAAAGAAAAAAAAGGAAGAAGACTGCACATGCATTCCCAATTATTTTAGATCGAATTAAAGAACAGACATTATTAGTGGGAGTACATTAAAGTTTTCATTCTTCATTGCTATTCTGATCAGATTGAAGTACTCTGGAGCAAGGGGGTGAAACCACTCCCTCCACTTCATCCCCTCCTAATCAAGGGTCGGAATCTTTACCGGTTGAAAACCTTAAGACAGGTCTGCTCAAGTAATTTCCATTCCTTTGTCACCATGTAATTTCCATTCGGTTGAAACCATTATCAGGTCAGCTTAAATATTGTTTTCCACTTTAGAGGTGGGAAGATGAAGGGGAGAGGCAGAAAGCTTTGATGGAAAAGCACTCAAGGGGATCTCTTGCTAGGTCTGACAGAGAAGCACGGGTACAAAAGAAGGAAATGAGAGAAACTCTGAAGACAAATAGGTACTGGATAAGATTGCAAGTTACACTAGTTTTTTACATCTATCAGATCTGTTAATTTTCCTAGTATCCTTCTGTTATCCTTGTCGTCATTACAAGCTTAAGTTCTCTGTTCAGGATTTCAAGAAAGGAGCAAAAAAACAATCAGTCTCAGTTGAACTCAGCCTCTACTTTTAAATCATCCGTTCAACCTCATCAATCTTGTCCACTTGTTTATCCCGCAATGCTTCATCAATCATTTGGTCCAGGAAATACAAAAATGGGACCTCAGCAGCTGCGATTGTCTACTGATTCCACTAACCATTCACAGAAACCAGCAACTCAACCTCAAGATGCACAGTCAGGCTTATTGATTGTCGATTGTGGAAAAGTGACAACTCAACCTCAACTGAAAAATAATACAGTTATGCAAGATAGGCACTTCAATCAAGCTTCTCAGCACCTGAAGGTTAGCAATTATGACACAGTTATGAAATTGCATAGTTATAGTGAGTTTATGGGGTTACCACCACCACCAAAGAAGACTTATCAAAAACAGTCATTGACAAGCGTGAACCACACTCTTCTGACTAGTCCACGACGACAAAAGCAGATGTGCCGTCATTATGCTCAGGGCAGATGTTATTATGGAGACAACTGCAAATTTTCCCATGAATTGAGAGAGTTACAGTGAAAGGAGGGAAGAGAGGTGGCCTTGTAAAGATGGAGAGAGCTCCCATTTTTTTCATGAAGTGAGGGAGAATTACAATGAAAGGAGGTTCTATAACCCAACTTTGTAATGCCCAAGTTAGGGGTCCAGAGACAAACATGGTGATTGAACATTGGTTCAATTTTGATGTTGTTTTGTTACTTTGTGACTTGTGAACAACTTTTGAATCAAGTCGATGGTGATCATTCTTTTTCTCTAATTTTTTCTTCTTGAATTCTTCTTTCTTAACTATTTTCTAATGACTATTGTTCATCTCTTCAACTGAAATCCTCCTGCATATATGTATATATGAGACATGATGTCATTTTGCGTTGTCATCACTATGAAATCATGATACTGTACCTTTCCCCATTGATACTGGTACAGTCTCAGTATGAGTCCAAGTAAACGGAGGTTCCTCTTCAAAGGGTTTTTATCATGGATGAGGTATAGATTTTTTTTAACCGGACAAACTACTATATGTTTAAGGAAAAAGAGATTCGAGAGAAATTGTAGAGAGAATTGTGTGTCATATTATTGAGAATAGGAGCCCTATATATAGGGAATACAAAGTACTAATTCTAATGTTACAAGGAATACCAATCCGTATAGGATTGGGAAATCTAGAACCTTCTCTCCTATTTCTACTCCTAGTTTGATAAGGCACACTAAATTGATATTCCTTCAACACTCCCCCTTGTGCCGCTCAAACTTGGTGGTGACGCTTCATCCGTTGCCTCGTTAAAAACCTTGCCAGGTAACAAAAACCCTGTGGGACAAAAATAACCCTGGTCGAAGGACAAAAAGAGCACAACACGTCCTTCACTCTTCGAGATCGAACATGTAGACATCATAACTCCCCCTAATGTCGATATCTCCCCCTGATTGCTACAATCGTGGGAGTTCAGATAACTTTCTCAATCCGATGCTCCTTACATGTTTCTCGAAGGTGGATTTAGGTAACGACTTAGTGAATAAGTCCGCTACATTATCCTCTGATCGGATTTGATTCACTTCAATCTTTAGAAGTGCTTGTTGATGCTGATTATAAAAGAATTTAGGCGATATATGCTTGGTGTTGTCACCCTTGATGAAACCTAACTTCATTTGCTCAATACAAGCTGCATTATCCTCATAAATGCATGTAGGTTCATCTGTGGTAGACTTCAAACCACAACTTCCTTGAATATGTCTAATTACAGACCTTAGCCATATGCATTCACGCACGGCTTCATGTAGAGCAATAATCTCTGCATGATTTGAGGAAGTAGTAACAAGGGTCTGTTTCGTAGACCTCCAAGATATCGCAGTGCTTCCCATGGTAAAGATATAACCCGTTTGGGAGCGACCTTTGTGAGGGTCAGAGAGGTACCCTGCATCAGCAAAACCCATCAAGACATCATTGTCGTTTTGATGGAGAGGGATAGGGTGAGGCCGGCCACCCCTGGTGGTGGTGACGGCGTTGGCGGCAACATGGCCGGCCACCTTGTCATGGTGGACGGTGGCTCCATGCCTAATGTGGTCCGATCCCATTCTTCCGTCATTCATCTTCTCTCTGTAGGGATAAAATAGGCCCATATCAATCGTACCTCTTAGGTATCGAAAGATTGTCTTTACACCAATCCAATGGCGATGTGTTGGCGTAGAGCTATGTCTAGCTAACAAGTTCACTGCGAATGAGATGTCTGGTCTTGTGCATTGAGCTAAGTACAATAATGCGCCTATTGCACTTAAATAGGGCACTTCTGCCTCTAATAGCTCTTCGTCCTCATCCTTTGGACAAAACGGATCTTTTCCTGGCTCAAGACTACGACCGATCATGGGAGTACTTACAGGCTTTGCTTTATCTTCATTAAAGCGCCTTAAGATTTTCTGAGTATATGCAGACTGATGGATCAAAATCCCATCACTACGGTGCTCAAGTTCTAAACCGAGACAAAACCGTGTTTTCCCAAGATCTTTCATCTCAAATTCGGATTTCAAGTATTTAGCAGTTTCCTTTAACTCATCTAGAGTTCCAATTAGGTTCATGTCATCGACATAAACTGCTACGATTGCAAATCCGGAACTTGTTCTTTTAATGAACATGCATGGGCATATTTCATTATTAATATATCCCTTCCCAATCAAGTAGTCACTTAGACGGTTATACCACATCCGGGATTGTTTTAATCCATATAGTGAGCGTTTTAATCTTATTGAAAACGCGCTCCGTGGTTTAGAACCACTTGATTTGGATAATTGAAGTCCATCTGGAACCTTCATATATATCTCTGAATCTAGATCCCCATAGAGATATGCTGTAACCACATCCATAAGCTGCATGTCAAGTTTTTCAGAAATTACCAAACTGACAAGGTAGCAGAACGTTATAACGTCCATTACGGAAGAATATGTCTCCTCGTAGTCGATTCCAGAGCGTTGTGAGAAACCTTGCGCCACGAGGCGGGCTTTATATCTAACCACCTCATTTTTCTCATTACGCTTTCTAACAAAGACCCATTTATGGCCAACAGGTTTTACATCTGGGGGTGTTGCGTTATAGGCCCAAATACCTGTCTCTTTGCTAGTGAGTCCAATTCAGCCTGGATCGCATCTTTCCATTTAGGCCAATCCGCTCTTCGTTGACATTCTTCGACAGAGCGAGGTTCGATATCATCATATTCTATAATTCCTTTTGCAACATGATATGCAAATGCATCATCAATTGCCATAGAATTTCTATCCATTATCTCATGTACACTAGTGTAATTCATGGAGATCTCCCTATTCTCTGGAATTGGTTCTGAAATTGGAGCGTCCCCCAATGACGTCTCTTGGACATAACCATAATCCGGAATATTCTCATGAGATGGATTATTTACATCGATGATTAATGGATTATTTTGTGCCAAACTCGCTTTCTTTCTTGGGCGAGAATCCATCGAACCTATAGGCCTCCCGCGTTTCCTGGCGGGAGCCGTGGGCCTAGCCACAACGTCACTACCACTGTGGACGTTGGTGCCATGCTCAAGTGCCCTTGAGGTGGCGTCATGTCCTCTAATTTTAGGGACATCAATCCTTGCAGGCACGTTTGCAGCAGGTATGTGTGATCTCGTCACTTTAGCGATATCAGAAAACGCATCAGGCATCTATTCTGCTACGTTCTGAAGATCGAGAATTCTCCGCACTTCAATTTCGGACTGTGCGGTTCGGGGATCAAGATGAGACAGAGTGGGGACAGACCACGACAATTCCTGTCGTTCCTGTTGAACATTGATGTTCTTATCTCCCCCTAACGACGGGAAGACTGTCTCATCGAAGTGACAATCCGCAAATCTTGCGGTAAAGAGATCGCCTATCAAGGGTTCTATATAGCGGATAATCGTTGGAGAATCATATCCAACATAAATGCCTAATAGTCATTGAGGACCCATTTTGGTGCGCTGTGGCGGCGCAATTGGCACATAAACTGCACACCCAAATATGCGTAAGTGTGAGACATCAGGCTCATACCCAGTCACTATCTGTGACGTAGAAAAGGGTTGAGTGGCAGTGGGCCTCAGACGAATAAGCACAGCTGCATGCAATATTGCATAGCCCCAAGCAGAAATAGGGAGATTGGTGCACATTACCAATGCCCTAGCGACCATTTGTAGTCGTTTAATGGCGGCTTCTGCGAGACCATTTTGGGTGTGAACATGAGGAACTGGATGTTCAACTTCTATCCCAATGGACATGCAATAATCATCAAAAGTCTTTGATGTAAACTCCCTAGCATTGTCTAATCTTATAGACTTAATAGGATGATCAGAGTGGTGAGCCCTCAACTTAATAATCTGTGCTAGGAGTTTAGCAAATGCAACGTTCCTAGTGGACAATAGCATGACATGTGACCAGCGTGTCGATGCATCAACCAACACCATAAAATATCTAAATGGTCCGCATGGTGGTTGAATAGGTCCACAAATATCACCTTGGATTCTTTGCAAGAATGGTATATTTTCTTTAGTGTCCTTTGCATAGGATGGTCTCGATCCTAATTTTGCTAAAGAGCAGGCTTTGCAGAACGAATGATGGGCTTTAGAAACAACCAATGAGGATTTTGGTTTAGCCATGAAGTCACATTGGACTTTAGAAGTAGAAATTGGAGACAAAGAAGCCTTGGTGGCGTCAAGGCCACCCTGAGGCCGCAGGGGTATGGCGGCGCCGGCCAAGGATGGCCGGATTTTGGGGTGAACGGCACCGTGAGGCGCAGGGGCTCCTTCGGTGTCCAAAAACTGAGTTTTACTTCTTTTTCGTTCTGAAAAATGGATGTCCGTATGAAGTCTTTAATATACGGATCATCATATCACTACCTGGATGTCCCAAACGGTCGTGCCAAAGCCTATATGTGTCAGAATCCCATAAATCATCTCTCATAACATGATTGGATTCAATTATGCGAATAGTGGTTGCATACAACCCACTAGATCGACACATAAGTTTCTCTAAGACTCTTTTATGTCCGTAGTCATTAGAGGTGATGCAAAGGAACTCTTGTCCATTCTCACAATGGGTTTCCGCATGAAAACCATTGGCTCTTATATCCTTAAAACTCAATAGGGTTCTTCCTGCCCTAGGAGCATAAAGAGCTTCGGTGACATTTAATGTTGTGCCATTTGGCAACATAAATTGAGCTGGTCCTCGACCATGAATCAATTGAGATGGTCCAGCCATCGTAGTCACAGAAGATCGAGTAGGCGCCATCCATAGGAATAGCTATCTATTTCGAAGGATAGTATGTGTAGTGGCACTATCCACGAGGCATTCTAGCTCTCCGGGAAACATACTGAAAAATAATAAAGTTCGAAATTAAAACATGTCCAGGACATTGAATGAATTGAGACTTTATTAATAATAGCCAATGATTACATCAAAGTTTCTTGACCAAAATCTAATCCAACATAAAAATCAAACCGTAGACAAATCGTAGTCACTCAATCCGTTCGGTAATTTCAATTTAGTTGTGACCAGGTAAGGTAAGGCGAGATTTTGGTGGAGCGTTGCTCACTTTTAAAACCGTTCTCTCATATCAAACCTTGCCTAGACATCACAAGTACTCTTGAGTACGCCTAGAGGGAAAGAGATAATCCAATAAGTCATTTTATTGATTAAGGCATAATTGCCATTACATAATTCTTGGAAATTAAAAGACTATTCTAAATAAAAATCTGCGGCATTCTATTTTCATCGCCAGATTTAAAGTCTTTTATAGCTCGATATCTTGATTACCATTGATCAGGTACTCCATAAAATACCATGAAGAGGATGCTCTCTTGATTGAGATGTATTGACACAATACATATGGTCCCTAGGACCAATGGCGTTGGAATAGTGCAACCATGGCCAAAAGTGGCGCCATGGAGTCCAACCCTATACCCTCAACATCATGACTCCTATGGTCATGTTAGGGTCTTCTCAATCAATTTGTTCTTTTGTGTTTTTCACAATCATGCATCAATAATATGATGTAGAGAGCCTCCGAACAATATTTCATAACTCTTTCAAAGTTTAGAGAAGCGGATATTATTCCATTATGCTTCTAAGTCCGGAAAATTGTGAATGTTACTAAAACGTTCACGAGGCGCAACCCAAAGGTTGTTAGTGTTATCCTCATTCATGTACTCAAACTGGAGGGCCATCTTCATGTGGCGCTTCATCAGGGTAAATGCCCTGGAATTATCTATCTCAGTTTGAGGGCCTTGATCGAGTGGTTCTTTTAGAACAAGACTCCTGGATTGTAGGCAATAAATCAAGGGCAATTAGGTGGAGCTCAACATTTTGAGTCCACATGAAAATTCCGTGCCCGTAGAATCCAATGGAGTTAAATCGAGCTCGTTCAAGTCTTACATCCTAAAAAGGAAAGCAAGAACGTATTAGTTTCGGAGTCAATGCTTCCACGAAAACTAATATGAGATTTCTGAGCAGTAATGCTACCAAGAAATCGATTTCCAAGAAATTTGGATTAGACCGAAACAATGATGTTTGAATAGTCAAAATAGATGCTCACGAACTCTCTTAGTCCGTAGCTTACGAACACTCTTAGTTCGTTAAATCGATGCTTACGGACGCTCTTAGTCCGAAGTTTTACGAACGCTCTTAGTTCGTTAATTGCGTGAATCCCAACGATTCCGCTTTTCAAGAATCAAACCCACGTTATAAGAAAGGTGGGATGTAGAAGAAGGGAGGTTGAAAGTACCCGAAGAAAAAGAAGTAGAAATTAAAATTCGGAAAACATGAACTTTAATTTAAAAACTTACTTGTTGAAAATTCGGAGCAGATTCTGTTCTGAACAGCTTGTACCTCGATTGGTGTACACATCTCAATATAACTCCAATAAGGCTGAAATTCGGAGGTTAGATGGAAGAGACAGAGACGAACAACTTTGATGAAGAAAGTTTTTCGATCTGAGCTTCCGAACTAGACTTTTCGAGGCTTGTAATAAGACGGATGTGCACAGGAACGGGAAAAAGATGCAGTGGGTGTGCATTGGCTTGTTTGCGCAGCAGGGATGCTTCGGTGGCAGCAGGCTGGAACGCAGGGCTTCAGGGGCTGCTGTGCAAGGTTGCAAACGCACGGGCGCGTGGGCTGCAGCGAAGGCTAAGCTAGCTCGGGCTAGGGGCTGCTTTGTGAATGAGTTTTGGTTTTCTGTTTTGTGGTTAGAGTCGTGCTGATAACGTGTTTAAGGAAAAAGAGATTCGAGAGAAATTGTAGAGAGAATTGTGTGTCATATTATTGAGAATAGGAGCCCTATATATAGGGAATACAAAGTACTAATTCTAATGTTACAAGGAATACCAATCCGTATAGGATTGGGAAATCTAGAACCTTCTCTCCTATTTCTACTCCTAGTTTGATAAGGCACACTAAATCGATATTCCTTCAACACTATACCTATACTTTCAAAGCGTCAAAGTATGTGAACTCGAAAAAACATATCAATTAGGAACTTCCGTTATATTTCTGTCAACTCTCCGTTAAACATAAACTTGTGTCATGAATTTGCACTTCAAAGAGGGGGAAAATGACTTTTTTTTTTCCTTTGATTTTTATTTATTAATTCATAATTATTTTGTTTTTGTTCAAGTAAATCCAGAACATGTGTCTGGCCCAAACTCTAGGTTACTTACTCAAGTTGTAATAGGATTACGCTTAGAGATAATCTCGGAGAATCTTAGTAGATATATATCCAATCATTCTACTATTATATTCCCATGTACAACTCTGATTCTATACTTGTAATCCTCTATATAAAGAGGCCCCTATTATCAATGAAAACACAGCAAATTCTCTCTCAAATATTGATTCCCTAAAACACGTTATCAGCACGAAGCCCTAACTCTGAAACCCTAATTTCGTAGCCTTCATACCCTAGCAACCACCGCCCCACACATCGAAGCCCTCGATCCCAGGAACCCAGAACCGGCACCGGCACCACCAGAACCGGTCGAAATAGACTTGAACCAGCCGTCGGAAATTCCTGAACTGTCCGGGTTAGCCTCGCTCCAGCCCTGCGCGCAGCCCTCGTAGGCCCTCTGCGCATCCTTCAGCAGGTTAGCCTAGCCTGACTGGGACTCCTGCCAACAGCCTTCGACAGATCCTCGGCCCCCCTGCGCAGCAGCTCGCACAAGCCTCCGCAGCCCTCTACATGCATCGTCACGGAAGCCCCAGCATGACTAGCCTCGGCAGACCCGCGCGCCCATGCATACACTTGCCTCGATAGCTGCCGACATCTGCCGGCAGCCCTCGCCCACTCCCTACAACGCCCTGCAAGCCTATGTGCAACCCTCGACAATGTTAGCCTTGCCAGCGACAACCCTTGTACATCCTTGCACATGGTTAGCCTCGCCAGCGGTAGCATCAGCAGCCCCTGCCTAAGCGGTAAGCCTTGCGGCCACCACCGGCACTTTCCGGTGTCTTTTTCCACTTTCCGACTACTATTTCGAGGTATTTTTTACTAAAAGTTCCAGTTTTTGAGTTTTTTCAATTTCTCTTATTTTCTCGGGGACTTGCAACCTCCCTTCTTCTACCCCCCCCCCTCCCCCTTTCTTGTTTCATGGGGAGACCTAAGCCGAACTGTGGGGGTTCGTGCTATCTCCAAACTTAGAGTTTGTTGAGATCTCCAAGCTTAAAGCTTGTTGAGAATATATGATCGACCACATACATCATTGTTTCGATCTAATCCAATACCTCTTGGAATTGAATTTCTTGGAATCGATCACGCTTAGAAATTCCTAATTTTTTGGGAGCAATTACGCTCAGAAGTTTCTATTGTTTTCGTGGTAGCTTTTCCACTCCAAAACTAACCATTTTTCTTGTTCTCTTTTCAGGATAAGTAATCTGAACAAACTGGACTTTGTTCCACTAGGAACAACTGGCTCTAGATATCACAAGTAGGTTCGTGATATCCGCTACCATCTCAAGGCTGAAGGAATCCTGGATACTATTGAGCAAGCTCAAGCTTTGGAAGCAAATATAGCAGCCTTGGAAGCCAATAAGGCGAAAGCCATCATCCTAATGACTTGTCATATGGATGATTCGCTCCAGTACAAGTATATGAATGAAGAAGACCCCAAAAAGTTGTGGGTCTCACTTGAAGAAATATTTGGCAACGTCCGTAACTCCCTGCTTCCTGACCTAGAAGTGAGATGGCATAGCCTCTGCTTCTGTGATTTCAAGTCAGTTCTTGACTACAACTCGGAAGCACTTCGCATTAAATCCTTAATGGAATTTTATGGAAAAGAGATCACAGATGCGATGCTAATTGAGAGGATTCACTCTACCTTCCCCGTTTCTACTTTTATGGTTGCTAAGAACTATCGAATCGATGTTACTGCAGGATGGATCACAAGGTTTCATGAGCTCATTGGAGCCATGAATGTCGCTGAAAAGTATGACAACATCCTTGTGAAGAACTATAATTCGAGACCCGTGGGAACATAAAATATTCCGGAGTGCAATTATAGTCGCGCCCCTAAGGAAGGGTGCCAAAAGCGAAACCCTAAATCTAGGGACAATTATGGACGTTCTAGTCCTTATTCTCACTCTAATGAGGAAGGTAACCGTCAAAATAAGCTAACGCGGAATCGAAGAGGTCAACGTGGACAGAGAGAGGGAGGCAACGCCTCTGGCCATGTTGGTGGCGCCACCAACACTAAGAGTCATCCAAATGACACTTTCAAAGCACCTCAATTAATGAAGTCTAAGCATAGAGATGTATGTTCCTGATGTGGATTATCCGGTTATTAGGCACATATTTGTAGAGCTCATGAAGATATTGTCACAGCCTACAAAGCATATTATGAAGCAAGAGAAGCTCACTATGTGGAACAAGAAGATCAAGAAGGTGATCTAGAGTGAAGGGTTGAAGACTTCAAATTTGGCTGGGATCAATAGATCGTCAATTCTGTTTAAGTCTTTATTTTTCTAAGAGATGTAATGGGCAATTGCCATATATTTTGTAAATGCCATTGGTTAAGTTTTTCTTCAACTTGACTCATCCAAAGTAAGTATGATGTCTAGGAAGGCAATAAGTGGTACTTAAGCGAGCTATACTCCACCGACAGCTCTCTACTCACCTGGTCATATTTATTTTGAAGTTACCAAAAGAAGTTAAACGATTACCCTTGTTTTGTATTAGCTAGTTTCAGATCAGATTTTCTTTTGGTCAAAGAAATAATGTACTCCGTTGGCTTATGAATAAAATTTTGAGTTCTTTATAACTCCATCTTGATTCTGAGCATATTACTTTGTGACTACGATGGCTGGGTCATCAGGATTAGTTCAAGGTAGTGGAATAGCCCAAATTCCGCTTGCCAAATGGCACATTGATTACTGTCACAAAAACTCTCTACGCTTCTAGGGAAAATCGCACCCTATTGAACTATTCGAGCCAACGGATTCCATGCAGAAATGCATGTAGAGAACGGAAAAGATTTCCTTTGCACTTCCTCTAATGATTGAGAATAAAGATGCATCTTAGAGAAACTTATGTGTCTCTCTAGTGGACTCTATGTCACCATTAAATCCAATAAAGTTATGACAGAAGATCTCTTGGATTTAGACATATATTGGCTTTGTCATGATAGGATAGGTCATCTTAGTCATGATATGATGATCCGTCTACTAAAAATTTCACACGGACATCCATTCTTTCAAGCGAAACGAAGCATGAATCAAAAGTTGATTCCAGGACTAAGTGTGACTGCCGCTGCTACCTCTGACGCCACTGCCGTCTACCACTAGCCTAGGGCTGGCACAGTCCCTATCCATGATACCATGGATGGCGTCCATCATGGTGATGGCACCCTAGGTAATGCTGCAATCACCAACTTTGCTTCAAATAGCATTTCAGACGCTCATGCCCAACCTAAATCCTTATTGGTTGCTTCTAAGGCCTCTCGCTCATTTTACAAAGCCCATTCCTTAGGAAAATTAGGATTGAGACCGTCCTATGCAAAGGATATGAGAATACTCACTCTGTTCTTACATAGAATCCGTGGGGATTCTATGGACTGATTCAACCAACTTGCGGACGTTTAAATATTTAATGATGTTGGTTGACACGCAAACACACTGGTCACGTGGTGTGCCATTGTCCACCAGTTAATGCTGCTTATACTACTCTCCTAGCACATATCATATGACAACAGGCTCACTCCCTGGATCATCCTATTCAGTCAATTGGACTTGACAATGCTAGAGAGTTTACATCAAAGACTTTCGATGGTTATTGCAATGGGACTGATGTTGGACATCATATTCCCATGAACACACCCAAATGGTCTGGCGGAAATGACTACGATGGTAGCCCAAAAATTGATAATGCGCACCAATCTCCTTCTATTTGCTTGGGGTTATACAATATCGCATGCAGCTATGCTAATTCATCTACGACCCACAGCCACTCAATCTACCTCTGAGTTACAGCTAGTGACTGGGTACCAGTATCTCGTACTTACGTATATTTGAGTGTGTCATATTTGTGCCTCTTGCGCCACCACAGCGCACTATGATGGGTCTTTACAGACGAATAGACAACTAAGTTGAATTTGAGACTCCAACAATCGTCCGCCACTTAATACCCTTACTAGGCGATCTCCTTACCGCTAGATTTTTGGATTGTTACTTTGATAAGATAGTCTTCTCGTCGTTATGGGGAGATAAGAACACGGATGTTCAACAGAAACGACATGAATTGTCGTGGTCTGTCCCCACTATATCTCATCTCGATCCCTGTTAAAGTGACGAGATCACACATATCTGCTGCAAACATGCCTGCAAGAATGGACGTCCCTACCAAAGGACGTAGCGCCACCCTACACGGAGGTAGGCATGGCACCAATGCCATAGAAAGTGGCACTCTGGCGTTACAGGTCATGGCCCCAGCTAAGATGCGTGGGAGGCCCATGGGTTCGAAGGACACTTTGGCACAACTCAATCCTTTGATCATCGACACTCAAAATCCGTCTCATGAGAATGTTCCAGATTATGGTTATTGTTAGGGGACGCCTCGATCAACGACAGAACCTATTCTTGAGAATATAGAGCGCTCTGAAAATTACACTAGTCTACATGAGACGTGGGATAGAAACTCCATCATGGTTGATGATGTATTCATACATTTCATTGCGCATGAGTTTGTTGAGTTCGATGATAACGAACCACGCTCCGTTGATGAATGAATGCCAACGTAGAGAAATTTGGCCTAAATAGAAAGATACGATCCAAGTTAAGTTGGATTCTCTGACGAAGAGGAAGGTTTATAGAGTCAGTGATGCCAATACCTCCTAACATAAAACCTATTGACTAATGGGTCTTCGTTGGAAAGCGTGATGAGAAAAAGAGATGGTAATCTCGCTTTATGGCGCAAGGCTTCTCACAAAATGTCCTGGAATCGACAATGAGACATATTCTATCGTAATGGATGTCAATGCACTCCACTACTCTGTCAATTTGGTAGTTTCTGAATAACTGAACATGCAGCTTATGAATGTGGTCACTACGTATCTCTATGGGGATCTAGATACTGAATATACATGAAGGTTCATGGTGAACTTCATTTACCCAAGTCAAGTGGCTCTAGACCACGGAGCGCGTTTGCAATGAGGTTGAAACACTCACTAAAGTGACTACTTGATTGGGAAGGGATATGTGAATGCCCTTGCGTCTCTAAGATAAGTTCTGGATTCTATCGCAGTTCATGTTAGACATGATCTTCATTGGAAGCCCTTAAGGTGTTAAGAGAACCCGCTGAACACTTGAAATCTGAGTTTGAGATGAAGGATCTTAGGAGAACACGATTATGTCTCGGTTTGGAACTTGAGCATCATGTTGATGGATGCTTAGGCATTTTGACAAGGTCAAGCCTTCAAGCACACCTATGATCGTCTGTAGTTTTGATCCTAAAAAGGATCCTCTTTGTCCGAAGGATGATGACGAAGATGAGCTAGAGGCAGAAGTGCCTTACTTGAGTACAATAGGTAAATTATTGTACTTAACTCAATGTACAAGATCAGACATCTCATTTGCAGTGAACTTGTTAATTAGGTATAACTCTGCGCCAACGTGACGCCATTGGATCGGTGTAAGAGATATCTTTCGATACTTGAGATGTACGATTGATCTGGGCTTGTTCTATCCCTACAGAGAGATGATGGATTCGGACCCATCACACACCAGGAACACCGCCAACACTGGCCTGCAATATCTATCCCCATCCTAAAACGACATTAGTGTTTTGGAAGGTTTTGTTGATGCTGGGTATCTCTCTGACCCACACAACGGTCGTTCCCAAACTGGTTAAGTGTTCACTATGGGTAAGACCGCGATATCTTAGAGGTCTACAAAACAGACCCTAGTCACTATATCTTTGAATCATGCAGAGATTATTGCTCTTGACGAAATGGTTCGTGAATGTATATGGATTGGATCCATAATTACACATGTTCGAAACAATTGTGGTTTGAAGTCTACCATAGATGAGCCTATGAGCATTTATGAGGATAATGCTGCTTGCATTGAACAAATGAAGCAAGGCTACATCAAAAGCGACGACACCAAGCATAATCAACAATAACAAGACTCTCCTCAAGATCAAAGTGAACTAGGTTTGATTTGAGGACAGTGTGGCAGACTTGTTCACCAAGTCATTGCCTAAATCCACTTTCGAGAAATATGTTGGTAGCATCGTTTGCGGAAGTTATCCAAACTCCCTTGACTGTAGTCATTAGGAGGAGATGCAGACATTAAGGGGAGATGTCTACATGTTTGGTCTCGAAACTTGAAGGGTGTGTTGTGCTCTTTTTCCCCTTCGACCGAGGTTATTTTTGTCCCACAAGGTTTTTGTTACTCGGCAAGGTTTTTAATGAGGCAACTAGAGAAGCACCACGTTTGGGCGACACAAGGGGGAGTATTCAAGTAAATCCAGAACATGTGTCTGGCCCAAACTCTAGGTTACTTGCTCAAGTTGTAATAGGGTTACGCTTAGAGATAATCTCAGAGAATCTTAGTAGATATCCAATCATTCTACTATTATATTCCCATGTACAACTCTGATTCTATGCTTATAATCCTCTATATAAAGAGACCCCTATTATCAATGAAAACATAGCAAATTCTCTCCCAAATATCGATTCCCTAAAACAATTTTCTTTTTGTAGATAATGATGGTAGATTCAGACAAAAAAAAAAAGATGATGATGATGGCAGATTGGAAGAAGAAGATGATGATGATGGAGGAAGAAGTAGATCAACTTGGCGTTTTCCATAATTACTTCTTGGAGTTTTTGAGCTGCTCTTTTCGCTGATTATCAACTTGGCAGTTGGATCCAAAAGTCGGGTCGAACCAAAATGATCCATCTTAATAAAGTGGGTTAGTTTGTTATTGCCCCATTTGAGGGTACACGAGTGAATTCAATATGAAAAAATTATGAAATATCATATTTGCCCTTGCTATTAACAGAGAATTAACAAAAACTTGACGGAAGTACCTAATTGTTATGTTTTTACTTTTTAAAGTTCAAGTATCTAATTGATCATTGAGTGGTTCTATTCACACCTCATCTATTAGTATTTGGACCTCCCTCAATACTTTTTACCGTAAAACTTCCAATTCAGTCCTTTATTATTTTCTCTCTACAACTTTTCTTCTTCCTCTCTCTTCTCTCTTAAGATTTCAACCTTCAAGAAAAATAAAGGAATCCGGATACATAATTGGATTCAATGATTTCTTTAACTAGGTGATCGAAGACAAAATTGCGATCAAAATAAACAATGAATTGGCTCATCCAAACTTTAATAAACACATCGACTTTTATGATTAGGTAGCTTACATGCATATTGATTTTGCTCCGGTATGATTCAATAGGTTAAAGGGGGGTTGGTTTACATTGGAGTTTGATAATTTAAATAAAATGACCAGAGGAATAAGGTGTTAGGAAGAAAGAGTTCCAGCAATCATCCTATACCTCAATTCAAGCATGCCGCAAAAAAAAAAAAAAAAAATCACTTAATTTTTAGGTTAGAGAGAATTAATTTTATATAAGCTACAAATAAGAAACACCTCTTGTTTCTGGGTTGAAAGAAACGAGAGGTTAGAGAGAAAGAGGGTAGAAGAGAGGCGCGCATGCAACCTGAAATGAAGAAACAGAAAAAGAATGAAATTTTTTTTTTTTTTAACTTAGAGGGGGCAAAATAGGATTTTAAAATGTTTAAAAATAAGAGGAGGTCTAAATGCCAATTTAAGAGGTTTGAATATAAGCACTCTTGATCATTTTGAGTCTTTTTTTTTTTTTTTTTGAAATAGAAGTTGATTTCATTAGATCAACAACCAATAGGCTAGAGTCTACCATAACTTACATAAGCAAACTCGGCAAGAAAATCCGAACTAAACTATCTAAGCTAGAGTAAATCATTAAAATCTCTGAGACGCTCGCATTTAAGCAAGTCTATCTAATAATGTATACACCTCACCCTCTACGGAAAGAAAATCATTCAACTAACCCTTCCTTGCCAATCACGCAATTGTAGTACAAGCAAGAAGCTAGAAACGTCATAGAAGACTCATAGAGGTCCATTCACTCTCACATAAGCTTTAACCCACTTACTAAAATTTAAAAAAGAGCTACCTCCTTTCCTTTCGAGTTGGAGTGTTTCCCCACAAACTGCTTCTTCTTTGGAGACTTTTTCTTCTCTTTACCCTCACCATTCTTCAAATTCTTCTGCTTGTCACCAGAGGACGACTTATTCCCACTGCTAATAGGTCTTCCTCTTTTCCGCTTCACATTCCCAGGATGGGTCACCTCCTGTGCCTAAACCAGACCAAGATTTTCATAATCAAGTATGAGATTTCTCTTGCCCACAGCCAGACTCAATTTCAGCTTCTTGGGAGAAATAATCAGGCTGTCTTCTCGCTCCCGACGCTTACTAGTTATGCGCTCTGGAGTTCCTGCTGTCTCTTGAAGCTCACGCACCACAACTTGCCGCTTTTGCCTCAGGAATAAGGCATTCAAGCATGGCTCTCCACTCGAAATAGGATCTAGGGTACGAAATACCAAAGGAGGGCACGAGTTTGGAACCCTAGCACTCACACCAGCATTGAACTTGCTGCTACCAGAAATCCTTGCACTGGCGCGCCCCTAACATTCACCTTCGGGGCCGCCGTTTGGGCCCCCAGAACAATACTTTTAGCTCCATCATCCTCCTCCTCCAGCGCTGGCCCAGAGCAAGGCAATCCCACATGTGTGATAAGTCCACGAGTTGAGCACCTCCCAAATAGCTTGTCATATCGAAATTGGCATCGAAACTCAACCTCATCCTCCACCAAGTACCACTGCTTGAAAGACAATGGTTTGTTCAATGGGATTTCAACCCTAATCCAGAGTTTCCCTACTTTCTTCGCATTCTTATCAATTTCCTAGAAATCCCCCAACGTATAACCGATCCTAGTCATGACACGTTCAGACTGGAAAGCCGGTGGGTTTCCCTGCAAAGTTATCCAATACGATGCCATGGTCAGAGGCACTTTCTCCACTGGCATGATGCCATCATACCATGCTAGCGCCATCGGCACGTGATTGTATCCCCACGGCCCCCCCCCCCCCCCCCCCCCCCCCCCCCCCCGCCGCCGCCAGATCTGACCACAATCAGACAGGTACGACAGCATGAAGAGCACCCTCTGCCCTTCTGCTTCCTCCACCTGCAACGACCCATTAACCCTCCAAGCATTGCGAAACATCCCCAAAAAGGACTTGACCTTGAAATCCCTAGCAGTGAGAAGCTTGCCCACCAAGAATACGTTTGCTTGACGCAAACCCTTGCCCTGCGTTGGTCGCAAATCAATCTGTCTCTTGCCTTCAGCAAGAGCAAGAGAGGAGGCTAGTCTAGCAGCCATTGCATCAACAGGAGACATCTTATTGACAGGGAGAAGAACAGAAACCGAAAACCCTAACCCTAGGTTTGATAGGCACACAATATCTTGATTTCCTGCTGAAAGTTTTGATCATTTTGAGTCTGGTTTAAGAAAACTCAGATCCTATTCATGATAAAAGCCCGAGTAAGACACAAACTTGGCTTATCTCAGTCCCCACAAAATATAGTACTTAATATCAACACTGATCACTCCCCACAACACACTCAAAAAAAAAAAGTATAATTGTATGTTTTCTATCTGAAATTCAACATTTGATCAAGAAATATCAGATTGTGAAAGGTACAGTGGCTTTTCAGCTCAGGAGAACAAAAGAATATTGGGTTTTCTAAATCTTCTGTCATAGGTATCTTGCAGCTTGTTTTTGGTTTAATATGAGCTTATTTGGTAATCATATGATCATGAACGCTCTAATATTCCACTTTCTTATAGTAATTAGGCTTTCTTTTTAATGGTTTTGAAGAAGTTCTCAGCTGTTTTTGAGCTAGTCATGAAGTATAAAATTGAAGCTTTTATTTCTGCACTATTTTCTTTAGAACAAAAGTGTAAACTAGAAGTCAGTTGTGGGAATGTTTATTCAACGAGATTGATATACTCTTTACCGATCTCCCTGTATTTCCCTGTGAAGTAGTCATTTTAAGATTGCAATGGAATGGGTCAGGTAAGATTTATCAAACTCGAGAGTTACCAAGTGAAATCTGTTCTCTTTCATTAGTTTTTCACATAAATATGTGATATTAATTGTCTAGGATAGATTGCCTAGAACTTGATGATTAGGTTTGATTAATGTTTAGGTTTTAGGGATAAATGGCATCTGAACCTGTAAATGTCAATGAATTCCAAGAATTGGATAAGCAAGTCCTTCCAAAAATGTACTATGATTTCTATACTGGGGGAGCTGAGGACCGGTTCACGCTAAAAGAGAATGTTGAATCATTTCGCAGAATTATGTAATGTATAACTGTCTTGATGATTTATGTAATAATGCGAATCACTTGAATGATATATGTGTTTTTCTATCAGATTAAGGCCTAGAGTTCTGGCAAATGTTAGCTGGATCGATATGTCAACCACTGTATTGGGTTACAAAATCTCAGCGCCTATAATGATTGCTCCTACTTCTAGGCATCAGTTAGCACACCCTGAAGGTCTAATTTGTCTCACAACAGTTTCAGTTAAGATTGGTGAATTTCAGACATTAAGTTTTTACCTGCTCTTTCAGGAGAGGTGGCTACTGCTAGAGCAGCAGCTGCATCCAACACTATACTATAATGGTATTTATATCAAATTTATTGAATTCACATGTAACTGGAGTTAGATGTTTGAATTGTGTCTACCTGCACTGTGGAGGAGGTTGCTTCGAGCTGAAATGATGTTCGGTTCTTGCAATTATATGTACTTATTCACTCCTGAGCTCATTTCAGTTCACTTGTCAATCATTTATTTATAGCAAATTTCTTCTTATGGTACAGGTTTACAAGAGACGAGATATATCGGCTCAGATAGTTCAAAAATGGGTACACGGCTATTGTCCTAACTGTCGATGTTCCCAGACTTGGTAGAAGAGAGGCAGACATAAAGAACAAGAAAGTATCTTCCCATTTTGTTTTGTTCTTTTTCTCTAAATTTCAAATCATGTCAAATATTGTTCTGGAAATCCTATATGATGCATCGAACGGTGACAAATGTTTTCGCAGAATGACTGCACCTCAGTTAAAAAACTTCGAAGGCCTAATATCAACTGAACTAGACTCTGTGAGTTGTATAGTTAACATTAAAATTTTCATGATGTTATATGCAAGAATCATTCTAGAGAGAAATGGTATTGCCTATTATTTCTTTCTAATACATGCATGTTTATTTATATGCATGCACACTTTGCAGGATGAAGGATCCAACTTGGAAGCTTTTGTCAGAGCGTCCTATGATGATTCTTTTGTTAGATCAAAAGTGGACTCATCACAAGTTATCCTAAAGCAACTAGGAAACCATTAAAACATTAAGTTGAATACAACATGGATCTGGAAAAGAATCAACCTAGATATCTAATGTGATAGTGTATTTAGCATTGGATTAGGAATCCATTATTTGGACTACAAGAAAGTCCTTAACTGTGATGCATTAGGATTCTTAGATACAAGACTTAATTCTTAAGGAAAACTTTTATGGGAGGATTCCTAGGATTAGTACTTGTATAAATAAGAGGCTGGGGTCCCTGTTATCACCACTGGTTCTTGCAAGTATTGTGTTCTGCCCATTCAGAAGCTTTAGTACGTTGGTGAATAGCAGAAGACTTCAACCTCGTCTTCATTCTTGATTTCTGCAGCTGCTACAATGGCTTCAACCTTGGACGTCAATGGTATGTGTTTAATCTTCTGAAGTTCTTGTTGAACATGTATATGCGTGTGAGCTTGATTTGTAATTTAGTTTTACAATTAGTATCAGAGCTTAGGCTCACAAATTGTTCTTCAAATTTGTTTTCAATGTAAAAATCGTTTTAGGTTTTCAAAAAAAAAAAAAATTGCTTTGCAATAAACAGGCCACGTTTTGGCCACTTTAACAAAACCCTTCTTGGCCCAAGAAGCAACATAAGCTGATCTGAAGCCCAGACCCGGCCCAAAAGGCTCCTTCAGAATCTAAAGAAAGTGACCGTTATTGCAACGGTCACATGAACTGGGGTTGTTTCTGGGCATTCAGGATCGGAGCCGCACAAGATGAATTCATCTTGTAGGGATTCAAGACCCTGTGTTGCCTGATTAAGATGCCAATAAGGACTTTTTACTGCCTTCTGTTTGTGAATTCATGCTTCCGCGAAAGGTTTTTGCAGCAACATTGGGAAAAATTGCAAAGGTTAGATTTTTCAGAAAAAATCAGTTTCGATTCATTTTTATTTGTTAATTGATGAGCACAAGAACCCTAATAGCATTCCCGGCGTGCGCATAGGCTAGAGTAGATGGTGACCAGAGGAAATTTAAATTTCTTGGATGCTTTTGTGTTTGTGGAATCGATATTGTGCTTGCATATCTGTGTTGTTTGTGGATGTGATTTGATATGCATGTTCAAAATAAATTCTTGAGTTTTGTATCTGTGTTTTGTGATATGACAATGCATGCAGAAAACTCCCAAAATTTTAGGCATTGTTAAAATCTAACTGGTACAAAGAGCTTAGTTTCTTATAAGGATCATTGATCCGGATAGAAAATCACCATGTTTTCAAGCTCAATTTTGGTTTGTGTTTTCTGTAGGTTTGAATGAACATATTGCACAAAGCATTCTTCACTAATTCTTGCTGACAACCTTACGTTAACAAACCTGAAAATTGTATCTTGTGTTTTAAAATTATGCATATAATTTTGCTTCTAAAGAAGTAGTACAGTATGATTTTAGAATGCAGATATCAATATGCATAATTATTCTTTTCAAATATGGATACTTAGAATTCAAATTTCTGTCTAAAGATGTCATTTGTGTTCTTTGGATAACTTGGATTGAATAAATGTGGCATGTTGATTTGGAACCTTTAGAATATTGTGTCTTTTGCTCAAAAGTGTTGCATGATATTACTTTTGGATAAAAGGGATATTGTTTGAAATATGGCATTGCTTGTGTTTTTGTTTTCTGTGTTACAGTTTTCTTTGTTTTGCAATTGCTTAAGTCACAGAAAACATCAAACTTAAGATAATAAGAACTTTTGGATTAAAAACTTACAAAACTTTATTTTGTTTTGCTCTTTAGGAATCCTTATTGTGATCTTGAACACCATTCAGCTCTTAACTGGCTATAATTACAAGAAGTGGAGAAATCAATCAAGTGGACTTTTACCTAGCCATGAACCACAACATGGATCTTTGCTTAACTGAGGATGAACCTGAGTTGCTTACTAGTGAAAGCACAGATGAAGAGAAGAAGTATTTTAAGGAGTGGCATAAGGCTAATAAGATGGCAAAGAATGTTATTAGGACTACCATGTCAGACACAGTTAGAGGTAGCATAGAGGAACCTGATCTAGCCATGGATTTTATGTATGACATCCATGATATGAACAGAGAGAGTGATAAGGCTGAGGCTGCTAGATTGGCAAAGGAGTTTAACGAGCTTAACTGCACTGGCACAGGGAAAGTGAGAGAACATATCATGAAGCTCATTGAGATTAATGCCCAACTAAGGGACCTCAACATGGGGGTTACTGATGATTATGTAGTGCATACTGTACTGCATTCCTTGCCTAATAGTTTTAGCCAGCTTAGGACTAGCTACAATGCCCAGAAAGAAAAGTGGAGTCTTAAGGAGCTGATTGCCATATGTGTAGATGAGGAAGACAGGATGAGAAAGGTGAAAGAGCCAAGCACCTCAGTGAACCTTGTTGAAAAGCCTAAAAAGAAATGCCAGAATCAGTCTAAGCTCAAGGCTACCAAAACCATCACCAAAGGGTCTACCTCGGGAGCAGCCAAAGCAAACAAACCTTTTAAGTTCAAATGCTATTTTTGTAAGAAAGTAGGGCATATGAAGAAAGACTGCACATGCTTTAAGAATTGGTTGATCAAAAAGGGTAATTTCTCTTACTCACTGTTTTCTCTAGAAATTAATTTAGTTAATGTTGAACCAAAAACTTGGTGGATTGATTCAGGAAGTCCCTTACACATTACAAATTCCTTGCAGGGATTCATAAGGAAGAGAGTCCCAAGAAGTGATGAAGTGAACCTGTGCATAGGCAATGGCATGAGAGTAGCAGTCAAGGCTATTGGAACCTTAAAATTAGATCTTGGTTTAGGAAAGTTGTTAGTTTTGGATAATGTTTTGTATGTACCTTCCATGAGAAGGAATTTAGTTTCAGTTTCTCTTTTGGTTAAATCTGGATGTAGACTTCTTATTGACAATAATGGAATTATTATTTCTAAAGATTCAATTCAAATTGGTTCTGGTGTTATATTGAATGATTACCTGCAGTTAAATTGTTCACAAAGTCAACAAGAAATTTCACTTGTTGAAAATAATAACACATCAAGTAACACTTTAACTGGTGTTAAAAGAACTAAAAGCAATGACAAGTCTGCATATTTATGGCATAGAAGACTCGGCCACATATCAAAAGAGAGATTGAAAATTTTGGTTAAAAACAATATCTTGAATGAACTAGACTTTTCTGATTTACAAGATTGTGTCACTAGTACAAAAAGTTAATCACACAACACTAATCACACAACGGAACAAAAATCTTCTGTTGTGTGTTGAAGTCAGTTTAATCATACAACGGTACTGGTTGAATTCTGTTGTGTGAATGCCAACAAAGTGATAACTTTTTTATAGGAACTACATTGCACAACGGAAATTAAGAATGGTCCGTCGTCTGAGCCTTAAAAATTTAGCGGCAGATTTCCCTCCACTTCGGAGTTTTGGTTGGATGTTGAAAAGCTGAAATTTGGGCTACTAGGACAACGGGTTTTATTATTGCCGTTGTGTGATTGAAAAACTAAGCACCAAAGTTGAAGGATGCTTGCTTGAATGTCTTCACCGAGATAGGGCTTAGTGCAAGCTACAATACATACACAGTTTTAAGATTTTCTGTTGTGTGAACATGAAAATGGCGGTAACATTTTAACCAAAAATGTTGAAGGCGCCATGTTTCCCTCCATGATTTTACATTTTATACATTCAGACGACGGTGAGATATATATCAGTTGTGTGAATAACTTAAAAAAAATTTAGGGTTTTGATTACATCGTGTCTAAAAGAAAGGAAAGGAACAATAAACACTTGGCACTATCGACACTCACTTAGGTCTCTCTCTCGACTGCATCGACACTCACTTAATTAGGTCTCTCTCGACACTATCGACACTATCGACGCTCAGCCCTCTCTCCCTCTCTCGACACTCACCTCTCAGCTCTCTCTCCCTCTCTCGACACTTAGCTCTCTCTCTCTCTCTCTCTCGATCTGGCCTGTCCCGACTCGATCTGCCACCGTTCGCGATTTCTCTCTCTCTATCTGCCACCGGTCGCGATTTTTCTCTCGTTCCGCCTTCCAGAGTTCCAGGCTCCAGCCACCGAGCCGCCTCTCCTTTCAGTCTGCCTGAGCCACCTCCTCTGCCACCGAGTCACCTTCACTGCAAGTCTATATCGCTGCGACTCCTTCAAGGCTTCAATCCCTGAATCTTAGGTAAACATCGATTACCCAGATTGTGAATGGGTTGTCCAGATTTGTGAATCATGATGTTTGGTGTTTTGGGTGTATTGCTCCTAATTGCAATATACCCAGTGTGTATTGCTCGTAATTTTTGACTACTAGGTGCTTCTCCTCTCTCCTCCGTCGCTCTCTTTTGGATGTTTTGATAAGAAAATTCTTATTGTTCATTTCGAGTTGTGTGGTCTTCTTTTGTGAATACCCAGAAACCATCTTGCCAAAATGATTGGAACTTTGAATCTTTGATAACCTGTTCTTATGAAGTCAATGTGTGGGAGCTTTAGACTTGAGAAATGATGAGTCAGAAATTGGTTCTTTAGGAAGCTCTTTTGTTGTGTTTTTACAACTTGGGGCAAAGAAATTTTTAGCAAAATTTGAATGCTTTGCTTTAGGTTTGCTCAGAAGATGTGGGAATAATGGAAAAAGGAGGAAAATTTTCAATTTCTGATTATGGATTCTCTAGGAATGAGGATGAAAGAAATGATTGAAGTGAACTGCCTTTGTTGACTTTGCTTCTCCTTTTGTTGGCTTCCATCGTATTTTATTATTTGAGGAAAGTCTATGTAGTTCTTTGTTTTTGAGAACTAGGTGGTTGATAAAAGAAAAAACAAAAATGAACTCTAATCTGTACTAGGCTATAGCCAATAGAAAAGCAAAATGTTTGTTTGTCAATAGATAGAGTTCCTTTGGTATTTGGCTATAAAGTGGTGGAGTGATAGTTTCTGCCCCTTGGTATTTTGATGAATGACATTTTGCCTGTGAAGTATGGCTATAATTCATAATTCTCGGTTCTACTTCTTTTTGGAGTATCTGATTTACACCCACATCAAGGTGGTTTTTCGGTTCTATTTTCAGTCTATGGTGGTGGGTTGTCGTTTGATTACGCGTAATAAAATCTGTTTTTGCTTTGGGATTTGTTGGAACAGACAAAAAGAAAAAGAGGAAGAGGAGGAGGGAGAAGAAGAAGAAAGTTAGACGGGAACAACTTGATGCTCGATTCGAACAGAAACGATCCCAGGTACTCTGCGATGGGTTCGAATTTGTTTGATTTTTTTTTTGTCAATCTCAGCTTTTCCATCAGCATTTTGGTTTTTTGCTGTTCAACACCAATCTAAGTAGTTTTCAATTGACCTGGGTTGGATTTTGTAGGGGTATTGTTCCTGCTGCAGTTTGGGGTTTTGAGTGATTGTGGTCTTATTTTCCGCGAAAGCAAGAGAAGTTGGGTTTCTTTTCTTTTATTGTGGTCTTATTTTATCTGAATTTCAAAACTTTGGCTTTCAATTGATATGGGTTTCGAATTTTTGGGTGTTTCTTTGTGCTGGAATAGTGATGGTTGTTATGTTTTTATTCTTTAGGTTGTGTGCAAAAGGCATTTCAACCTTATTCATCACAATCAATCTCAGCAAAAGCTTGGTAAAATTTCACTTTCATATTCTTCAGTTTTATCTTTGTACTTTAATTACTCAATTTTCGATTTGTATAATCCATAACTGTAATTAATATGTTCTCAATCATAATACATGTTTTTGTTTTTCAACAGTTCCGAAGTTCAGGCTCTGTTACTAATCTGGTAAAACAAGGTTAGACTGAAAACAAATTTTTATTCTAATGAAAGTTTGCTTCTCCTGCTGTTCACTCTATTTTATATACCATAACTTCTATTATGATTTGCTGTTCTTCATTTACGATTGATGTCAGTTTTTGTGTTTTGCATATTCTATTTGTTCTTAGGTTGACATCTAAATAATCAATTCGAAGTATGCTTTTTTTTCTCTCACATCATTTTTTTTTGGTGCAGATGATGATAATGGGTGTGTAGCTTTGGTGGTGGGAGTACTAGGTAATTGAACTTTCAATCCATCTCTGAAATGGCTGTTGGTTGTATATTGGGAGCTAGCTAGGTGCCTGCTACTTGAGAACAACAGAACACTGTCCTGTTTGCAGCGTCAACAACACCATCAATTCTCATCTGGGTATTTTTTTTGTTATTTTTTTAAATTTGTCTTCCTATTTGGGTGCGATTGCATATTACTGTATGCTGAAGGTATATAGGGTAAAACATAATCTTGGATTGGTAGCTGTTTCAGTCCATTGCACACCGAGATTCCCTGTTCCAGTACCTATCAGTTTAAAAGAAACCAACAAATATATATGAGTTCGTGTTGATATATCTGCAATTAAGTTTGTCTTCCTGTTTGGTTTTTCTGTTTGTGCGTAGTATAAATGGATAGAACATGGATGGTTGCGGATTGGTTGCTTGCTTTTGATTATTGATGTTACTTGCAGATAATGATATTTTTTGTTGCTTGCTTTTCAGTACACATATTTGAAAAATGTTTTCCACTTTGTAATGAGAAAAACTGAATTAAAATTTGTCTTCCTATTTGGGTGCGATTGCATATTACTGTATGCTGAAGGTATATAGGGTAAACATAATCTGGATTGGTAGCTGTTTCAGTCCATTGCACACCGAGATTCCCTGTTCCAGTACTATCAGTTTAAAAGAAACCAACAAATATATGAGTTCGTGTTGATATATCTGCAATTAAGTTTGTTTTCCTGTTTGGTTTTTCTGTTTGTGCGTAGTATAAATGGATAGAAATGGATGGTTGCGGATTGGTTGCTTGCTTTTGATTATTGATGTTACTTGCAGATAATGATATTTTTGTGTTGCTTGCTTTTTCAGTACACATATTTCAAAAATTTTCACTTTGTAATGAGAAAAACTGAATTTAAATTTGTCTTCCTATTTGGGTGCGATTGCATATTCTGTATGCTGAAGGTATATAGGGTAAACATAATCTTGGATTGGTAGCTGTTTCAGTCCATTGCACACCGAGATTCCCTGTTCCAGTACCTATCAGTTTAAAAGAAACCAACAAATATATATGAGTTCGTGTTGATATATCTGCAATTAAGTTTGTCTTCCTGTTTGGTTTTTCTGTTTGTGCGTAGTATAAATGGATAGAACATGGATGGTTGCGGATTGGTTGCTTGCTTTTGATATTGGATGTTACTTGCAGATAATGATATTTTTGTTGCTTGGTTTTCAGTACACATATTTCAAATTTTTTTCACTTTGTAATGAGAAAAACTGAATTTAAATTTGTCTTCCTATTTGGGTGCGATTGCATATTACTGTATGCTGAAGGGTATATAGGGTAAAAACATAATCTTGGATTGG